>CAAKHD010032082.1:181671-213919 GCA_901007705.1 Fistularia tabacaria | reverse complement strand
ATCAAGAAAAAAATTGGGGAAACGCACGCACGCACGCACGCACACACAAACATTTCCTTTCTTTTTGATGCAATCTCAAGTGATGATCTCTCAGATACCCCCCCCCCCAAAAAAAAAAACAAAAAAAAAAACACCAAAGCAAGTCAATTATTGATAGGAATATTTCACTCAGCGATCAATATTGTTCTCATAGTTGTATGACTTTGGCAAGCATCGATATCATCCAATTCAATATCTAGTTCAAAACACATTATTAAATCAATAGAAACACATATATAGTATGTTGCATCTTTGATATATCACCTACGACCCACCGTAAACCACCAAACAGTTGCAAAGTAGCATTGATGGTGAATTTTTACAATTTGAGAGACTGATATTTCACATGTTTTATCAGGAAAATGTTTCAAATTGCACTTCTATATTTCAAGAAGTTGTTCCTTCCGCTTCTACCATCTGATTGCTGATTGTTGCATATCAACCTCTGCCACTCATTAATAACCTCAGTATTTGTATATGTCATAACTTGCAGTCACTTGTGTTGACCTGTTAATGTTAATGCAAAAAAAGCAAATTGATTTTAAAGGTCATCAAATGTAACTTTTCAGAGGTGAGGTCTAGAGCAGATTGCATAGCAATCCATTTAGCATTTGTTTTAATAGTAATCTTGACTAAATGTTGCTGGAGCAGCCTGTCATGCTTCAACATCTTGCAGGTGAGCTTACAGTTGCCCATAAGGTTTTCTGTGGCCCAGGTGTGTCATAATAGTGGCTCAACTACAAAACCACTGCCGTAGACTCCAATCTCTGCATTCTAAACCTCAGTATTTTCAGCTTCATGCCCTGTGGCAGGAGAGGAAGCCATGACAGCAGCTTAGCGAGTGTGTTTATTCAGGATCCATTAGCAGCAGCGTTTTTATGCTCTCAATAATTCAGCTGGTTGCTCCTGGGCCACGCTGCCTGACAGGGAGTCTGCACTCTGAATCTAGGTATTGTGAGAGAAAAGCGGGGGAAAATAGAGAACAGTGGCAAGCGGGGAGAAAAAAGCAGCTCAAGTAGAAAATAAGGAGGAAGCAAGCAAAGGGAGATTTTTTTGTAATACCTGCAATCATGGATTTTCCAATTATGAAAAATTTTCTGCTTCCAATTAAAGTCCTTTTAATAATGAACATGTAAGATGGCTCTCATCTTCAGCCAACTGGTCTTGCATCTCCTGTTTTGTGAAATCTCATTCAAGATATGTTCATTTAATTTCATTTCTATCAAATTCACTTTCGTATTCTGTTTTTTCCCCAAAGAAAATGGAAATGTTTTTCCTTGAAGTTTTATTGCCGACCCTCTCTTGAGGTCAGCCTCAGTTCCCATCATTCCAGGCCAGACAATTTTTAACCCCATTTTTTTTTATGTTCGAAATAATTTATTGTCGCCCATGGTTCAAAATTAAAAGCAAAGCCTTACAAAATATTCTTTCGATTCTCTTAATATATAACCAACTAAAACATAAGTAATTGGTAGAGTGAAATGTATTTATTATTCCTGTCTTAGCAGTTAAAATCACAACAAATGCAGAGAATCTATCATTCTACTCATGCAAAGGGTTGAGGTTGATGTGCTCATCAAGGAGGAGAGTTTGAGCACAGTCACCTGTCCCCAGATTGTACTTACCGAGGCTGTTAATTACCCCTCCTGGTTGTTTCGTATTCAGAGAAGTTTTCACACTCTTAATTTGACAGTGTTTATTTCTCCACAATTGTGCTCTTGTGCTCTCTTCATTTATAGGGTTATTCATAGTTTGTTGTGAAATCTTCTAACGTTTCTGGTTGCTGCCCAGAGGGATGAAGCTTGCGTGCCACGTAGTTTTTGATCATTGCTGGATAAACAGCAGAGACAAAAAGCACCATTCCTCAAGCCTTATTAGGTTTCATCTAATGTGGCAGCCAAGGTCTCTGGTTTTTCTGCTTAATGGAAGAACTGCCAGAATAGCAGCAAGTGAATTACAGGTATTTGCGATCGACCACTGCACAAGGAGATGACAGGTTTTTCTCTCTTTTACCTAACCATTTCCTCCATTGTGTATTGGCACTGCAATGTGCGATTTCAGTTAATATAAGAAACAGCTGTTTTACTCTGAGCCAAACTGAAAGTTTACTCAGATTTTTGCTGTTTTTATTGACGGTACAAACACAGATAAGCCAGCTACAGTTTGGACATTGGTTGCTGTTGCCTTTGCGCCCCAGAATTGGAAATTTCAATCCAGTTGATGATGCTACATGAGCTACTCCTATTTTATTGCTTATGCAATGATTTTTTTTTTTTTTTTTTTTTTTTTTTCTTTGTTTACCTTGACTACTTAAGGGCTGGGAATCACATAAGCATGAATCACATCTGCAAATATCACTAGCCATTGGTATCTTTTAATGTTATAATTTTGCTCATACAAACTAATTTACTGAAAGATTTGGTCCATCTTGAGAATTTCGGAAATTTCACATTACTTTTATCATTGCTAGGGGCTCTTCCATTACATGCCCCTGCAAGCCCCTGCTGCCATTTAGCCTTAGTTCCACTGACCTCAGTCAGGGGCTGTAATTTTGGATCCAGCCAAAAAGACTCATGACCTCAAAGCAGGTTCACAAATGTTCTCCATTTTAATGTGCCCTTGAGCACTGCACTAAAACTCAGGAGAGGTCTAACCCTCTGTATAAGGGTGTAGACTGACAGCAGGAATAGACAGGATCAGTATGCCAGCTTAGGAGGTACTCGTGTGAACTGATAGAGAATAGAGTAAGACAAAAGTCTAAGGATCTAAAAGGTTAATCATGCATTTTTTTGTTTCTCATTGGCTTTTTATGCCTATCTTAAAAGTTTTGTGATTACATTTTACTGGGCTTAAGCAAAGAGGTAAAATACCTGACTGAGAAACAGGTTATGAAAGTCATGGAACATAACTGACCCTGCGCCTCACTCCCTGATCCTATTCTTAGAAGGTGTCCATGCCATTCATTCATGCTGCATGTTTTGCCTAAACTGATTAAACTCTGGTATGTGGTTTTAGCCATGCCATTTGATATCAGCCAGTGTTGGGTCTTTTCTTCAAAGGCCTTCCCAGCATTCCTTTCAGTGCTTGCCACATCTCCTCTCTTTCTCTCACCCATCCACCCTGCCTCCACTGCTCCCCTTCCTCTTGTTTGTCAAGTTGTCACTTTGCCTCAGAGGGCATATAGTGACCTTGTTCACGGGCAGCCATGCTGGTACGAGGAGCACGGGTGTGTTCTGCTGTGTGCCCGTAAACAGTTGGCTCTGTTATTCAGTCTTACCTTGTCTATAATGCTAACAGAATGGGAATAAGCCTCTGTCGCCATACTGTGTGTACCGTACACACATCCACTTAACTACTCTGGTGGTAGGCATTGACTATGTGAGTGACTGACTGTTTTGTCCAATGACAATAAGCGTGGCCAGTGTTAGTAAAGTTCCAAATAGACCCAACCTGAACAGCACTGCATATGTGCATGGTGATTTATATTCATCGTCCTAAGTATGACCTGGGTGTATTTCTTACCCTGCATTCAATGGAACCCCTCACACACTGCAGCTCTGTCCCCTCTAAAATATGCTGAGTCACCATCCAGTCCCCCATTTCCCCTAAGAGGCCATAAGCAAACAGCCATGTTGAAATAATGGCCTGAGTGCTGAAACTAGGCCCTCCCTCTGTGTGGAAGAGGAAGAAAACGAGAGGAGAATATTGAACTTGTGTGTGCGTGTGCGCGTGTGTTGTAAAGAGCAGTGCCATGGCAACAGCTCTCTGTGGAGTAGAAAGCAGGTGGGTGGCACTCGGCTCAAGTGCTAAGCTGTGTGTCTGTGTGCGTGCGTGCATGTCAGTTCATGAGCACCCGCCCCTTTTTCTTTATTGTACAGAAATCGTTTGAGGGAGACCCCCTGCAGAGATTTTTTATTTTTTTTTGCAATTAGACACCCTCACAATGGCACTAAACAGCAATGATCTGAAGTTTAGGTGGAATGTCTGGGTGGAGACAAACAATAGAGTTCATCAACAGTCTGCCCAAGCGCTCTGTCTACTCCGTTTTTAGCCTCGGTTTTAAGATTCCCTGTAACTTCTTCCGTTCTCTCCGGTTCTGCAGTTTATAATGTGGTAAATAAGATTTTGCCTTTTGATTGGCAACCTCGACCTCAACTCCTCACCCTGAGAAGGAGTCTGTTTTCAAACCACTTGCTTTCATGGCTGTAAAGAGACATGAGATAGATCAAAAGCGTTTTAGGGCACTTTGTGTCTGCTTTCCGCATTAACTGTCAGTGAGCAAAAAAAGGTGGGATAATCCTTATTTTTCTCCACAGATTTCATTTTACCATTTCACAAAAGACTCAAATGTGAGTTGGCTTTTCAGCAAAGCACCTGAGAAATGTTAACATCGTGCATAATTTCCAATTTCAGCCTTTACAATTCAAGTCTTGACACGTCTTTCTATTTAACTGTATTGAGGCGCTATCAACAAGTGAAAACTGTTTTTGAATACCATCTATTTTGCTTTTTCAGGACCACTAGTGCTACAAGTCGGTTTTGTGTGTGTGCCATGGAATTTATCCTAGTGGATATTTTGCAAGAGGGGTAGTTTCTCTATGGAGGCATTGCCAATCAATCACTGGGATTACATGAAGAGACAAAAAAAAAGAAATCCACCTCTCTGTTCATGCAGAGTCACCAGTTGACCAGGGTGCATGTTTTTTGACTATATGGGGAAGTTGGAGCCCCGAAAATCCTCGAAAGGCACCTGGAAGCCACACGGAAATACTCTGCTTGGCTGTGTATTAGCTTTCTAAATTTAACGATTGCCATTGCAAAAATTATGTTTGTGGGTCCCGCAGATGTATCTGACATGACTTTCTTTGAGGACAGTTTAAACACAGAGTAATCATTGAGGGGAAAAAAAAATGAATCTGTTACGTTGCAGGTCTGAGGAATAGGTTTTAAATATATACGTTTCCAATTATGTACATCTTTGAATGTATGCAGTGTGACTCGGTTTGACCTTAGTCTCGTTAAATGTAGGTTGTCATGTTCATTGAATTTTCTGTAAAATATGAATAATTGATGATATTTTGATGTAAACTGTCAGTTAATATTCAAACAGTTGGAAGAGCAGGAGCAGAAGCAATTGAGGTGTTCCTACTAATTGAGAAGACGGTGAAGGGTCACATTTTGTGCAATAATCTTCAGTAACGAGAGAATGAAGACGAAAATTCTACTTAGACTTCGAGTAAAATGATTCTCATTCCTTAGCTTATCAACAGAGCTACAATTATTTGGCATACATTCAATGAAAAAAGTTTTATAAAGCAATACAAGTCTAATTTGAAATGAAAGTCAACAGGACGGATGAGTATATACGCACACATACAGGCACGCACCAATGAAACACTTTTATACCCTCGGCGAAAAGACAGTGGAAACACTAACGATGCATATCCACCCCAAAGAAAATATATTTATCATTTACGGACGTATTACTGATCTGTAAAAGACTTATATCCGCCAGCCAAAAATATTTGCAAATGGTGGTTTGGCCTCCATCTCACACTACTTTCTCTGGTAGTTGTATTCTTAGTTATTTCGCTTTGTGTGGTCAAAAAAAAAAAACATCCATCTCTATGGTCCCTTAATCCATCTTTCAATGATATTAGTTGCTGCAGGGCAAGCTGTCCTCTCCGCATCTTTGAAACAAGGGATCAATCGAAGAAGGTTGTCATTTCAAAGTTAGAGCTAAATGGCTGACAAAAGGACCATGCTCGTCATCCTGCTTTTCTTCACAGGCCCTGTGGTCCTCTGTGTATGCTGGCTTCTCGCCTCCACTTCCTCTGATTCGCTGTGTTCCTGCACTTGTGCTCCAACACTCCCACACTGTCACATTCACTCAGCGTTTCTTGCACTCTTATTTCTTTCTAGGAGGAGCAGAACAGAGGAAAGCCAAACTGGGAGCACCTAAACGAAGACCTTCATGTCCTAATCACAGTGGAAGATACACAGGCCAGAGCTGAGATCAAGATGAGGAGAGCAGTGGAGGAGGTCAAGAAGCTCCTTGTTCCCGCTGTGAGTACAGCTCATATACACAAACACACACTGGGATAACCAGTAATCAATGGTAATCACTCTCCCTAATAACATATTTAATGTTCTGCCCATTTCCTTTATTTGGGTTTTGAAAGGAGTTAACAAAATCAATATTGCTTTCTTTGTTTAAACCAAACGAGTGGAGCTTGGAAGAACGATACAGCATTAGTGCTCGAGTATTGGTGCTACATACGACAGGCCGCTTCTATTCCACTGTCAGCATCCTGTTTATTACTATGTATAGACCTTGGTAACAGGTGGGATATACCCCCAGTAGAGTGGTGAAAAAACCCCTTGATTCAGCTATCTGCATTTTCCTTCTCCTCTGCCCAACTTCCTCATATACTGTGCCTCGCACGATGACTGCCCGCGGGCTTCTGGCGTGTAGCATGTATTTTCCCGGATAACTGTGGTGACCAGGTGGGCAGGGCAGCTGAAAGCCCAGATTTTCCATCAGGTGGCAACACGTGTGGTCTTTAGAACTGGAGCCAACCAGGGCCAGGGATGCAAGGTTGATGAGACGGAGAGACGCAGTGTAGCTTAAAACTTGGGTCATAATGTTGTTGTTACCTCATAAATCTTTGACACAAATTTATGCTGTTTACATTTTTCACCTGGATAGATATCAGCTGTGGCAAGGTCAGCCCACATATAACTGTACATATGGATTTTTTCTGTGAAATATTTATTCCTAAGAAACACAGCTGGATTAAAGCTGGTTGCATAATGGGGGAAAGAAGAGCGCAGAACACTTTAGGGGGACATGTGATGCATAACGCATTTACTTTTCGTGCTTATTGTCTACAATCACACTCTAACAAGAAGAGCACAAAAAATATTGTATCTGATCACACAAGAAATATAGCATTACTCTATTATCGACATTTCTACATGCCAAAGACAAAACGAGTTGCCATTATGTGGGAGTACCCGGTCTAGAATGATAGTTTATCCCTTTCTGCATCAATGAGGCCTTAGCCTTGCCTGACAGAATGGAAATCACTTTGATTTGTTTCTTTTGTTTAAGGAGTGTCCATCTCTTGCCAGCCTGTCAGTTTATTGAGGCAACTGTTTGTGTGTTTATGTTGAGGCACATGAATAAATATATGCAAGTACTAAAGTAATTGCAGGCATGGAGACATAAGCATGTAGCCATCTTTGGAACCTAAAATGTTATAAAAAGTGATGCAGAGTGCATCCCTAACACATGGACATGTTTAATAAAACCCATGTTGATGTTCTTTCAAATCCGCTTTCAGCAACACTTATAAGAATGGAGTGCCACAAAAATAGCTTTCTCAAAATGTCTGTGGAGGTTCTCAGTCTTCCAGGTCATGGTGAAGTCGTAATCTTCTTGTTGTGGCAACTGGATTTGAATTTCTTCTCTTGAGGACGTTTCAACCCTCATCCAAGAGGCTTCCTCAGTCCTGCTGACATGTGGGGAGTTTCTGAATATGTGATGACGTCTACATTGGAGAGACCAAACTTCCTCTGCATAAACGGATTGGCCAACACAGTAGAGCCACCCCTTCAGGACAGGACTCCGCGGTCCACCTACACCTGAAGTCAGCAATGTCCGTAATTTGGGCAGAGAAGACAGACCGTTCAAGTGAGGAATCAAAGAAGCCATCTTTGTCAAAACAGAAAAACCATCTCTGAACAGAGGAGGGGGCCTCAGAGACAACCTTTCACAAACATATAACGCCGTACGGGGAACAATAACAAGAAGGATTTGCACACACGGACGGGCCCATCTGCAACCTCCAAACAACTAGCAAAGATCCACCACCAGAACCAGCCCCCGGTAGCTTCCACATGAGCCTCAGTTCATGTGATCCAACAGATTTCACTCCTTTGTTTCGATTTATAGTTTCACATTTCAATGCAGGTAATTCCACTAAAGTTGCTCTATCGTCCCCAACAAACGACACTCCATTAGCATAACAACCCCCCTAGTTTACAGCCTAGTTTCTGCTGATCACCTCCTACATTTACATGACGAGCCACCATGACCTAGACCTGGCCAAAACCTTGGCAGTTATATTCAGAAACTCCCCTAAGGTCAGTAGAACTGAAAAAGCCTCTTGAATGAGGGGTGAAACATCTTTGAGAAGAAATTCAAGTCCAGTTGCCATGACAAGATGATTACAACCAGAATTCAGCGTTCTCAAAAATTCTTCCTGCATTTCTGAGTTAGCCAAGTGCACTAAAAGTGGTCTGGTCACTCAGTTCCATTCCTGAACCACCAAGGGTGTGTTAAGGAGATGCTACTTACCCTTTTACTCCTAAAGCACAAGAAAATAATTTCTAAGTCTTTGAAAACAACAATGAGCTCATGCTTGTGAAAACTTTCACATTGCCCATTTTTCAAAAAAGAGTGATATAGAAATAATTAATGACTAATTACAGTTCAGCAGAGCTCATATTTCCTAATGTGAAGCATTTTTCTTCAATTATATCTCATGAAAGGGCCCATCCATTAGATAAATAGCACTGCTGTGCTGCCGTGCTTTTTAAAATTCTATTAAATAGCTCCACAGATAAATATGTATGTACATCTTTCTGTGTGTGTGTGTGTTGTATATGTATACATATATAGATATATATGTATACGTATATGGATATGTATATGTATCTTGAAAAGTACATTGATCAATCTATAAAAGAGAGGCTGTCATTCAACCGAAATGTCATAAACGTGATTCTCTGGAACTGAACTGTGTCCAGGATAAGGCAGATTTCAAATTCAAAGAAGTATCAGTTGTACAACGTTGAATTATCTGCCAGTGCCCTCTCACTGAAAGTGAGGCTGGTCTATAATGTAGCAAAAAGCCCCCAGGGCCCTTTACTCAATGTAATTTCTTATATGCATACATGTCATGACTGAATAGGCAAGCCAATAGGCGAGCTTCCAGTAATTCCTTTAAATTGAATTTAGCTAGCATGATATACTGTGGCCTGGCTATATAACTCATCTGGCTGCAGAAATGAAGACAATAGAATAGTCTTTAAATACAAATACAATCTCACTGATTCCAGGTTTCATCTCAGTCTTTGAAGGAAAAACCTGAATCAGTTAAAAAAAAAAAAAAAAAATCACATATAAATAATAAATGCATTTTGACTATGTCAGTGGCCATCAACATCACAAGGATTAGCAATGATTTCAGAAAGTAAAAAGCATTCCAAAGTGCATACGTAAGTACACATCATAAGTTACTGCATACTGGAAGACAAATACTGAACGAGGGCAGTGATGGGATTTGGCTCTACCATGCCTGCAGTGACATACTTATGCACCTTACACTCATGAACTTTTAAACTCTTTATGAACTGGAAAGAAACGGAACACTGATGAGATGAGAGACACAGAAGGATGGAGAGAGAAATGGGTGGGAGAGCTCGATAGAGCTACGCTTTCAAGTATGGATTTACTCCACTGATCTTGGCCTAGTACACACACACCCCTGCGCGTTTGTACGCTCAGAACACTGCTTCGACATGTAAGTGTGCACAAATATTGACTACACACTGACTAAAATGCTCCGTTCATGACTTGCGTCTCTGGTTCAGATGCCAGGAGAAGAGCCCTGCTGCACTTCAGGTGACCCTCAAACATATACTGCTGTGCATCTCCCACTGACAGACCCTCAATTACTCCGCCATATTTCGCCTTAATGATTTAAAGAGATGCATTTGAATAACATTGTTATATTTTACTCGTCATATCGCAACTGCTGCAGATGCAATGGGGTTTATGTTTTTCTCATGAATTATAAATGTATTTCCTTGTTTTTTTTTCATTTGCCCTTTGTTCAAGCAGGGCACCAAAATTGAGATTAAAAATCTTAATCAGCTTTGTCATGGCCAAGACAGGCAGCATAGCAGTTAACAATTTTACAACAACGATACAGTCGTTCTCAACCAGCAGCCATGTATACTATAAAAACATGAAATAATGAAATAACAGTATTTCTGGATCACTATCTGGAACCCACAGAATCACACAGAAATCAAATCCAGGTGAACATTTAGAAAGGGATGTGTATGCCTCAAAGTTGGCTAGGATTCTCTAATAAGCATCAAGGGAAACCAAGCCTTTCAGTTTTTGATTTTTAAGCAGTTTTATATAAATAAAGCTCTTATTTGTGACTGTTTTTAATAAAGAACATTGTTACTCTTCGTCACAACAATATCTGAAAAATAAACATTTCACTCTGAAGCTTTTCCACTAAACAGTTCCAGCACGACTGGACTGGACTTTGGTTCCATTTCCATCAGCGATAGTATTTGGTACTGTGATGCTGTCTTAGTACGGCCTCTGGTTAGGTTTCAAGCAAGCAGGGCCGTAACTTCTCATCTGATGTCTCCACATTGCTGTCCACTAACTGGCCAGAGAATATCATCACTGAGTGTGGCACTGGGTGTGGCACTTGACACAGGAATCAAACCTGCCATTTTTTTTATTTTAAAGTTTGCCACAAGTTTGTATAGCTGCTGCTTCAACTTGCTGTGTGTGTGTGTGTGTGTGTGTGTGTGTGTGTGTGTGTGTGTGTGTGTGTGTGTGTGTGTGTGTGTGTGTGTGTGTGTGTGTGTGTGTGTGTGTGTGTGTGTGTGTGTGTGTGTGTGACAAAAAATGAGCAACAAGTATTTTGTCCCTTGATGTCTTCTATCTGTTTGGTGTCTCATAGAAAACAGCCCCCCAACACACACACACACGTTTAGGAGGTATTCAATTTGATTTAAGTAATTTGCGTGGATGCAATTTCTTCATAATGAAGTAAGTATTTTTACATATGACTTAATATTTTATGAGCACTGTTGCTTCAGCAAATCATCTCTTATTCTTATTCAATCCAACCTCCCCCACTGCATGCTGATCCTCAGACATGCACTTGGTCCTTTCCTTGCTGCATAGTGGCTCAAACAGGCAGAGAGGAGTCTTGGACTACACATTCATTGATCATGGTTGGTGCCATCATTTCAGGTACATGAAAATCAAATTCAACCACATGGCCTATCTTTTGATTGTATATGTGGGGAAACCTGGCATGATGTGGCTCATTTATTCAATTCTATGCAATCTTGTCCAACACTAACTTTCTCCTTTTGGACAAACTGCATGCATGCATTCTTCTTGATTCTGTCGTTTTCTCTTCGAGCCTTTGTGCTCTTCTCATCTTTGAATGTGTCTTTCTTTCCCTCTCTGCTGTGGAGCACTTTTAAGGAAGAACGTAGAATAGATAATTTCTTATAAAAGGCACACAGATGGACCCAAATACACGCCAAGGTTTACACACTGTGGGGTGTTGTGTCTGTACTCGCCAGCATGCGTCTGACTTGGCAGAGGGCTACAATGGCAACTCCACCAGAACCACTCAGACAGAAGAGACGTGCACAGAGTGTGGAGGATCCAGAACAAGCAGAACTGGATTCAAAAAGTAGAGGACTTTCCTAGACTGCTTTGTACCAAATATTAACAATTGACAATATTTTCTTTTTTGACACCCCTTTCTCACTCTCACTTTCTTTCTGTCAGTAATGTATTACAAATGAGTACAAAACACCATCTGGCTGCATCCATCCATGTCAGGCACCAGTTCAGGTTTATTTCCATTATATCTTCTTGTCACTACACTTATTAATATATTTGCTCTCAGTAACACACCTCACCTTCTTCAGTATTCTGTAACAACCATCGCAGTGTGTTTTATAAAAGGCTTATCAGAGACCCCTTCCTCCACTGTAACTGCTGTGCAGACACGGTAAAATTGCTAAATAATCATCAGTCTTAATGTGTGTTTTTGCACATTTACTCGATCAGTCACAAAAGTACTTATTGTATAATGAGCAAGATTTGTCAGATCTGTCAGAAGTAGCTGTCTTATTAAATTATTAACTTTATCTGTGTACATCTTCTATCCCAGTGACTTCCGTATGTTTTTCTTTTTTGATATAATTTATACAATGGGGAAACTGAAGATGAAAGGAGACTTGCACACTGGAAACTTCATTTATCTTGTAATTTGGATGGCTGGGTTACTTGGTGACATGACACTAGTTCCCTGGTAACAAACTTTATTTTTTATTTATTTTATTTGCATTTTATTTCTACCATCCCAAGTGCGTCTTATTATAGTCTTGAAAATGCTTTAACCTGAAACATTTTATAACACTGACAGCATGTATTTAAAGTTTAATTGCTACAAATTGGATAACTTGACAGTTGGTGATATCTGGTTTCATGCCTGGGCAGCATGAAAACGAATGCTGCCTGGCTAACTGTAATGTAATAGTAAAAGGGTCATAACAGCCAGATGATTTTGAACGTAACATTTTCAAATTTGTAGAACGCAGCCTATGACTCTCGATTTAGTTTTTAGAGGCTTTCATACCAGTAGGCGGTAAAGGTTTTAACCATTGTGGCACCCTCCCTCTCCCTGTAGGCTGTTAATACCTTCATCAGGCTAATGAAGGAGTTGGATTGGACCACATTAACCTTCTGATCTCTACATCCCAGGATACAAGTCTTGCAACAGGCCAGACTGCACAACTCTCTATTTGTGTGTGCAAGCAAATGTGCAAGAGCAGGAGGGAGAGAGAGAGAGAGAATAGTATGGCTATCCCATCCCAAGCATGCACTGCCTCTCCCCCATGAATGTTAATCATCAATTCAAATGACTTCTTTGACTTGGTGATCCCTACTTCTGATGGCAAGATATGCACATTTTTCTCCCCCTTCATTGCCATTTTGTGTTGTTTACATGCCCCTATAGTGCACATTTCCATGTATTGAATCGTAAAGTCTAATCTGATCCTCAAGCTGTTGCGATAGGAGCAGGTTTGCTGGCCACATGAACTTGAATTTAACAGCAACCCTCTTGTTCCCTACTTTTTTTCAATAATTATTCTTGCATAATGGCACTCTTAACAGTAATTCTGCCAACCTCCACATTTGACACAGGTACACTCCTATGGCCTGTAGAAAAGAGAATTTCGAGTGAGCACCACAACACAAACATAATGTAAAAATCACTTTTGATTAATGGGCTACAGGTAGTAAGTGGATAATTGGAAGTGACCAATTGAGCATTTTCACTTCGGGGATACATCTGGCTTTTGCAGTAGTCATGCCAACTATGATAAATGTCTATAATTTTGGTTTCAGTGTGAAATGTAGTTTTGTTAATCATTCATACTTGAAGTCAAACGAGCTGTTTGAGTCCCCAGCTGTACCTTAAGTAACATAAACAAACATACAGAAACAGGCTTCGCAAACTCAACCCTTTTTGTTTGTTTACATCATTTCACAATACACCTCATCTCTCTGTAGATATGTTTAATTTTTGTGTCCATGTGTATCTTCAGGTTACCATGGCTAATATTTTGCATCATTATGAGCACACTTGGGACCAGGTATGTAGAGTATTTAGTCATTGTCACATCATCAAGCTAATATGAATGTCTTTTTCTTCTTGGACATTCACTTAAAGACAATAATTAGCACTGGGTTTTGGCACCATTTTCTCAATGTAAACAGGAATCAGACTTGTCAGGTTGGCAGGTGTATGCAATCTCTGGGTTGCAGTCCTGTCAATACAAACATAAAGCAGAAAAATAAATTGAACTTTTTCGAAAATTGCAACGTGGCCAAATGTAATCTAAAAATGCACAAGTTGTTTTCATCTTTTTATTCTTTTATTTTTGTTTGTTTTTTTTAGTTTATTTTTTATGGTAAATGTGTTGCACATTTGTGGCAAATATGTAATTTGGACTCACCCTCCGCTGCATCCACAGTGTGTGAATGTGTGTAGAAATATTTGCAGTATGATTTTATGCAAAGTCAAAGATCATAAAAACAAGAAAAAGTAAGTTTCAATTCTGAAGCCTCCTTTTTTTGCTTCAGTTTCGCAGCAGACTCAGGTAAACCCTGACTGGCATCTCAATACACCAGTACAGACTGGGTTAAAAAGAAATAGTCACATACTACTTGTCACACCACACTGACCCACTTACAAAACATATCATGATTGATAGTCAGAAACTGAGGATATTTTGACTGTGGTTTTTCAATAATCAAGAAAGAATTTGTTGTCTTAGTGCTGTGCAGCATCCCGTCTTTGGTAAAAATATATTTGGAAAAGCATGTTTCCCAAATATTTTAGGAATATGAATGTTTTGTGTCCCCTGAATTTGTACTTTTGCAGAACTTTGTTTTGTGAGTTTGCAGATGTGCAAGAATAAGAATTTAACTCTGTTAGTAAACTTCCTATGCTAGAGGTATGTAGTAACATATCTCATGTCCCCTTTTTTGGTTTTTGCTTTCCCCGTTTGCTGTCATAAACCATTAAGTCATGATTATAAACACAGTGGAGCACATACATGCTGGGATCTTCTAACTCAATTGAGTTCTAAATAAGAAATACATTTATGTGTTGATGTCTGTATTATAACTGTGACTACTGAGGTTCTCTGCATATGCCAAGTTCACCCAGATCTGACAGAAGGCAGTTGGTCTTGTCTTGGCCCAAGGGTTTCTTCCTGCCATCCCTCCCCTACATATCTCCATCTGCGATTCTCTCCTCATTTCCAGCTTTATGGCTCCCCTGAGGCGCAGACAGGTGGTTCTGACCCTAAAGAAACACTACCCCTGTAGGGGCAAAACCTGCCTTAAACTAGCCGCCTTCTAACATTTGTCCTTTTTTAGCCAGTTTCACTCTGGTATGTTTTGGCTGTTGGGGGAAAAACAAAACAAACAAAAACACACAGAGAAATATCTATTACAGGCATGATAGCATAAAGGTGCATTCCCCCAAAGGAAAGGTTAACTGGAGCAGCTGTTCTGTCATAGCCATAGTTGGTGTTGTATTGTAGATCAACAGAATTATGCGTAATTACTGTCAATGTACACTGTGATGTAAGCACTTTGAATTCAAGGTTTCCCTCTTTTTCCTGTTGTTTTGTCCTCCCTCACCTGCTATGAGTTACTTCTTAAAGCCTGGGAGGAGGAATGACCTGACTTCGAATATTATTTGTGCAGAATTTTACATTTGTATCCCTTCATTAATCATTATCATATAAAAATAAGATACATTAGTAGATTAGTATTTCTGCGGCTAATGCACATTTTCAAATCTAGTCATAAAAAACATCTCTGCAATTTCATAGGTTGATTTTTGTATCAAAATATGGGTCATCACAAAAATGTTGTTTGTAATTGCAGAATGTCCTTTTGTAAAGTTGATGGCTGAAGCCCCCAACCCATAGCCATTGCACTTGTTTGTTTTTCATGTCTTGAGTCACTCCCTTTTTAAATATCCAGGGGATGAATTAGTTCGGTCTTCTAGGTTTGTAAAAATATAGTGAGCTTACATTCTACACATCAGTTTTCGGGGTTAATATGTAATAATTTTTAAGTCACTGTATATTGTACATTGTTCCACCCCAAATGGTCTCCTTTTCATGTAAAGTCTTTCACAATCCCCAGTTTAGGGTGCATTCTGTGCACTCAAGGTTGCTGCATCACTGACAAAATTGCCTTGCCAGCTTGTAGTGTCCTTTTAATTTTAGTTCTCTCTCACACACACACAAACACACTAAGGCCCCGCCAAAGTAGTTCCCTTCCATCATTGTAAAATAACCTACTTCCTAATCCACCTGGTTTTGCTTGGTTCCTCCAGGGGGGTTTTCAAGTGTCCTAATACAATACACAGGAAGAGGAGCCTGGTAACAAGGCAGGCTGAGAGGCCAGGGCAGTTTTAATCTGCCCTGGTCGGTCCACCATTGGTGAGGAGAGGGACCCTGCAGACCCCTGGCCAATCTCTCTGCCTCACTTTGAAGGTCCCCTTAATCCCCTTACTGAGTCAAGGAAATTGTATGTGTGTGTGCGGGGTGGGGTAAGGAAATCACAGTTAGGATTCTGTTTTTTTTAAGGCTCAGTGATGACTCAGTCTCGCACATTGTCTCTCTAGTACACATGCCACTTTTTACATTGTCCACCCACAGTAATTTCTGAACTTACCCAGGGGCCTTAGCAAGGCCAAGCCCCAACATCTGCAAAGTAGCAATGGGCGGACACACACACACACACACACACACACACACACACACACACACACACACACACACACACACACACACACACACACACACACACCAGACACTTTCATCTCTGTCTCTCCAGTGGCCATGTTTCCCAATGTTTAGGCAGGGAAATAGGATTGTGTAGGGCTCAGCGTTTTGGGAGCCCAAAGGCTGCCTGTCTAATTCAGCTCCTACAGTCTGTGAATCCACTCTTGGCACAAGTTTCTCAAGTCATTTCAAACTCTATATTCGAAGTCCCATCAGCCAACTGTAAACTGATGGCTCCCTTTACCTCTGTGATGTCAGTACTTTATTATATTTTAATCTTACAAGAGCTCAATTGCTTTGTTAATCCAATTACTTACCATGTCATTTTGTTCCAACACTGACATCATCAGCTTAGTTTGAATTCGTGTCCCACTGAATAGTTGCTAAAAATATTAAAATAGGCATTTCAGGTTCCGCTACTTTAAATTGTATATAAATCTAGAAACATTTCTTTGTTGTTTGAGAATTGCAAGTCTTAACATATTCTTCGTAAGAAAAGTCAAAAAGAATGCTTCATATTAATTAGAAAATGTAACATTCTTTGTGTGATATGCAGTTGTACAAGTGCCAAAGTGTTTGCAAAATCCAGGGATGCACACATTAAACACACTCCTTAACCATCTAATGATGGTTGCGGTTAATAAGTCAATTCAAAATAGATATAGATACAGATAATATGAATTTAAAGTAAATATATAAACATTAAAAACATCTATTTTGTTATTTATTAATTTTTTTGTAATTTGGTTTCAGAAATGCTTGCTTTATCTTTAGTCCTTGAAATGCATGACCTCAGACTAATATTAGGACAAAAAGCTTTAGGTGGACTGTGGAACAATCTGCTGAGCTTCCTGTTCTGATACCTTCGCAGTGGCGTAAGTGAGCAGAAGCTCACTGCAGGTGCTGAAGATAGAATTTTGGCATTAGCATGATTGTCAGATATGTTACACAACTGAACAGATGCCAGTGTGCAAAACACGCTTTGGTCAATATTTACAAATCTATGCAACAGGCCTCATCAGCATTCAGGAAGTTCTTCAGACTAAGCAGTTACAAGAATGGTTTACTGGACTGGTTGATACAACAGATACATCCACAAGGTTCAGATTTGAATCTCACATCTTGCCAGAAGTACTCAGATGATTCCAGTTCTATAAAAGGCTTCAGTGATCAGCTCTGAGTCAGGATCTCTGAATCTAATGCAAATCCCCTAGCAGTATTTAAACCCCCTAAATCATCCTAGGCCAAATCCCTTAAAGATATTCCTCGCTCAATTGGAGGGCATTAAAGGATCGCTAGCGGCAGAACAATACACCGTCTGGCAGCCTGGTCGAACGAGGGATAGAGAGAGGAAACTAAAGGAAAAGTTGATGGAGAAAAGGAGTACAAATTCCTGAAAGAGGTTGAGATTGAGGGTACGATTGGGTTTAGGAGGGAGCAGCAGAGGACAGAGATGATGATGATGAGACAGGGGAGCAGAGAAATTGCAAAGCTGTTTTTCGGCCATGACAACATGGTTTTATTACATTATACTGTCTGTTTTAAGCCTTCAACATCATGTGCCTATCAAAGCTGGACCAGTCCCACAGATTTTAATAATACATCTAAATCACTTGTTAAATCTGTATATGTTTGTCTAGGTTATTTATATGAAGTTTAATCCCCTCTTAATGCTGTTATGTTGCATGGAATTCCACCCCAGTCTCTGAGGATAAAGAAGATCACTCAGAATTTCTGCAACACATTTTCCGCGCACTCTTGGAAATGGTTTGATGGTAAAGGAGCAAACTTATTTTTGTTTTCTTTTGAGCTCTAAGAAAGTGTAGATTGTGTAGTTGTATGTGTGTGACATATTTCTTATTTTTCCACCTTCCTCCTGATAGTGGCATTGAGTGTGCAACCCCATCAATATCAACTGATATACACACAGTACCAATGCTGCCAACTTGACTCCTCGTTTACACCGTTACAAGACAGCTCTAAGCTCTATAGATCAGGGAGCCAGCATCAATGCCAGTTCCCAGTCTGCTCTGCCTCCCGTACTTATATTGCGTGGTATGGATACCCTCTGAGAGGCCGTGGGAGTAGACTATTCTTAACAATTAAGATAATGTGACTCTGCAATATATTTTAACATCCTCAGCACCCACCAATATTACATCCATCAGAGCAGGGGCAAGCCACTTACTCTGAGCAACAGGGACTCCAGAGCTCTGTTGTGATGTAGAAAGTGAAGAATTAGATGAGTTAGTTTCTGACTTTGAAATGTGCCACTTTAAACTGTACCTCAGTAAGCCCTGTGAGTGACTGTAATAGGGCGGAGCAGGCATGATGTGTTTGTAATAATCTGACTGGAGTCAGGTTCACTTCTATGCTAATGAACGAGTGTGTTAGTGGTTTAGCATGACTAATGGTGCACATCCCTAACAGAGCTGTCTGGTATTGAGGAAGAGTATGGGAAAAATAAAGAGGCTTTGCAGGAACTTTTGAAGGTTTAAGACAGTCACAGAGGAGAGTTGCAGGAGATTGCGATTTTAGTCCTTGACGGAAAGGAACATACGATGGATGCCTGATTCTCTGTGCAGATGAGTCCAAGGAAACGGAGTAAGATAGAGACAGGATAACTTGCTTTGAAAGCGCAGCAGTGAATTTGAGAAACGCCTACTAGAGCACACTCTTTAAAGGAATTCTCAGTCAGAAAATGAAGGAAAGGATTGTTTATTTCACGTAGTGTTGTGGCACTGGGTGTAGAGTGGGTCTGAGTGGAAGAGCTGGGCTGGCGGTTCACATCCTGGCTCCTCCTGTTTTCAAAAGTTCTTGAAACACTTTTTTCTTGTTAGTTTTTTTTACATTGAGCATTAATGCTTTGAAATAATCTTTGTGTAAAAATAAACACATTTGAATATCTGTGCTGTGCATTGCCAATTCATACAGGGCTGCGTTTCACTCAGCATTTCAAACTTATTCTGTTGTCTGACAATTGTCAATGTCATATCGTTTGAGAGAGGCTGTATTGAAAAGTTGCCCTGGGCAACATGATGGTCTCTCAGTCCTTTATGAATGCTGTCCATTGACTTCCATTTTTGTCTTCTTTTTTTTTCTCCCCACAATACTTCTAAAAGGCCATAAGTTATCTTTGGTCTGACATTATAAAACTTGTATTTTTGCTCACTATTATGTTACACCATAACAAAATGGTGTATAATTTCTCAATACTGTGCACCGCATCTTTCCTTTTTGCATATTAATTGTTTAATTTTAATTTTCATATCTGTCATAAACAAGTCAACTTGATGTTAAACGTTTCCTCATTGTTTACTGTAACACAGCTTCTAAGTTTACTTGATGTGAAATAATTACTCATTTCCGACTTTGAAGCTTATTGCGGATTACCTCCTCACCCTCAACCCATTGATGGGTCATCCTGGCAGCAACGGGGAGGAATGAGTTTCCTCCAGAACTCACTTTGGTAAAAAACCAAAGGGGACTGGAGAGAGGGAGGGGAATTGGAGAAAAGGCAGCTGCTACATCTCAGAGTTCCACCCTTCTACATTACATGAAGTCATCTACTCCTCCTACCCCCTGGCTCCCAACACCACCTCCTCCACTCCAATCTGCTGAATTCTCACTTCGATACTTTCTACCTCTCTGTATCCCAGGAGGCAGTCAGGGCAGACTGTGTTTACTGCTGAGGTAATTGGAGTAGTTTGGAGAAGGCCTGACCCTCGCCCTGTTAAGACCCAAAGAAAAGGGAGAGAGTGAGCGAGTGAGAGTGAGCGAGAGTGAGCACGTGTGCGCACGCCTATTTGCAATGACTGGCAGTGAGGCCAGGAAAGGAAAGCAAGCCTTGGTCAGTGTCAGCCCACCAGGGAACGGACAAATTGGTTTTCACTATGCTGTCTGTCTTTTCCTGTCTCATATTATACAACTATTCCTTTCTTCTTCCTTTGTGTCTCTGCCTATCTGGCAGCTCAAAGACAATCACATACACTTTCTCTTGTACTTCCGCTATAGCGCCTTATCATCACCCTGGTACTTTTGTTGCTTTCTCTTTTCTCCTCATTTTATCTCTCCAAGCCTTGCTGCATGGAAGGCAATTTGCTCAATAAGCAAAAACCTTCCCTTCAGCTAACACCATAAATTGGAGCAAAGTTACCCAGAATTGTCTGTGGGTGAGAGGCGGGGAACAGGATTAGGGTCAGAGTGTCATGTAGAGAATCAATGGACACTCATCTTTTGCTTATTGTTTTGTGCACACTTAATAAGCTTGACTGGAAACTATCTTTATTGTCTGTAGCAGACAATTTCTGTAGGTAAGAGTGCGGATAGATGGAGCACAACACAATTTAACGTGCATCCAGTGACCCCATTGCAAACTTGTCAGGTAGGCAACAGGACATGGCTAACCTACTTTACCTAATCACACTCCCGTCTCCCGTCTTTCCTCCTCCTCCTGTTTCCTCCCACCCTCATCCCTCTGTCTTGCTCCATCCTGATAGCTTTTACCGCTCTGCTGATCTCACAAATAGGACTCATTGATTGAATCTGATTCTTGTGGATAGAGCAGCTTTATTGAGTGGGTATTTCACCGATGGATAGGTGTGTGTGCGTGCGTGTGTGCATGAGCGGATGTTTGTACACATGGCGATGTGAATGTTCGGCATTATAAAGGAAAACGTCCTCTCCCCATTTCTCTTCTTCTTTAATCCAGCAGCTCTTCCTCCCCTGGGAATTGTGGCTGCCAGATCATCAGCTCACACGCAAACACATTTTCAGATGCAGCCAGTCTTCAGTTCTATGACCAAGGGCTGTAGTAGGTGATGTCAATCTGTTAATTGAGCTGCGTAACACAACTAGAAATTTGATAAATAGAAATGTATGGAAGACAGACTAGAACAGTAAACCCTCAGATTAGATTACAGCTCTACCTGGTCGACCATGTCAAATTTGATTTAGCAAGAGAGAGAGACTTGTCGTTTCAATTTATAAAGTTGTCCAACAAACAGCACTTGAGCAGAAGACTTTTAAGTCCTCCCATCATAAAAAAAATCCAAGGAAGATGACCTACATGTAAAGGTCAATCCGTAAAATTTTACACTTCTATCTTGAATACTTTTGATGCTGTCCACTTGTGATTGGATTACTGAGGACATGTTTTAATACCAAGTGTAAAATGGCCCATAAAACCAGTTGCAGCAATCAAAATAAGTTTTGACAACTGCGGCATACATAGATACATCAGCACCTCCAGAGAAGTATAGCCTTCACACCTGTTGTGCACCTGGTCTCCACCCCTTTTTATTCATTTGTGTTTTCTTTTGTTTTACTTCTCTCCTGGAATCAAGCACATAGCCGGACTTTTTCAGCTGTGTTTATCCAAAATATGGGGTGTTTCGCTTTTCACATCAAACCTGGCGAGTTACATGGGTCTCCTCCGCTTAAATTCAGCACCTTCTCCTTCACAAACTTTTGCACCCGGTTTGTGCTGGTACACACAAACCGTTAATCTCGTGTATGTGCCCAGATTTTTCTTAGATTGTTGAGTACGATCACAGTTTTGTGCGGATTAAGAGGTGAAGTTCAGTCCTGAAGTGAAAGCCAAGCCATAATTGTGTTAGTTTTTGAGCGAACAGCAATGTTGCTTTTTGTATTGGAAAAATCAGGGCACTCCCTCTGGCATGTTTCCGTCCCAGACAGTCAGAAAGTGCTACAACGAACAAAAGCAAAAAGAAAATGTAGGGAAATATTTTGAACGGGGAATTTGTATCTTGATGGAGAAAAATTAGCTTGTTTCAGATGTAAAACAGAAATGATCTGTGTGTGTTTAGGGGCTTCAGCTAACAAACTGCATTAGTGAGAAGATGGAGTTCTATCAGTAACGCACCTCTGGGGATACACACAGTTTACACACAGCAGTGCGCACCTTATCCAAGCATCACCATCTGTGTTCTTCCCTCTCATTGCCCTCTTATTTTGAGTGTCTTGTTCCCCTTAGAAGGCAGTGTGTCTCCTACGGAGCTGCAACAGAGCATTTGCCCCTAAACGTCATTTATCATTAAAAAAAACATCTTTTTGTATTTATTCAGGTTACCTTTGTCTGATGTTACCTTTCGTTTGATGATCTGAAACATGAAAGTGTGACCGAAAAAAGCAAAAACTGAAGAAATTTGTAAGGGGGCAAGTAGTTTTTTCACAGCACAACAGTGTTGGCTTTATGGTGCCATACTCTTCCCCTGCACCAATTTAACCTACATATACATATTTAACCCCACAACTCTGCTGATCCTGATGCTTAATCAGACTTATACACACACACAAGAAAGATACAATTTACAGTCATATACTTGTATTAGTCATTTGTTTAAACTGCAGCCTCCAAGGCAGATGAGCTACCCTTGTCAAGCCAGTGTCACCATACCCGTTTGTGAGACCAAACCACCACTTATAAATGTCTTAAAATTGCAAATCTTCCAAGGTGATCACAATTATCAAGTTGGGTACTCTAGTCTTTAGTCATGCCGCTGGATCGAACAGTGTGCCAGAGGATTACCCTCAATAGATCTCAGTAGAAGCAAATTAGGTGTTTAGATGACTGTTGAGAGGTGGCCTGTTGTACTGTTGGTTGGGGAAGCTTGAGACCAGCTTTCTGCAGCTGAAAACTGACTGCAGCGAAGCCACAAGCTGTTGTTTTAGTCAAGGGAGACCAGTGTGTCACTTTGTCTTTCTGCCTGAGCTTACGCTCTCTCTTTCCTCCTTACTTCCTGGCTCTGTCTGAGGGGAGTCTCATGGGATGGCTTAACTCTTGGCCCTCTTTCTTTTCACGCATTTCTTTCCTTATTGTCCTCTGACGACAAGAACAGACTGTATTAAGCTGTGCATCAAGGGGACGAGCAGGGTTCAGTATATCTTTCTCGTCTTCCTCTTACCCCTACTGGCCGGTCTAAGTCAAAATCCACACGCTTTCTGTATTTTGACAATGAACAATTTTATCTCGGGCAGATCTGGCCAATCGATATTTCCACTAAAGTGAATCCGATGTCAAGGAAGTACCCGTCTATCCACTTTTTAGCTAGGAGATTAATTCACATTGGACACTGCTTAAATTAAAATGTGTAACCTGGAGAATCAGGAGAATTTTCTGTTGACATGGGTATGGCGTGTTCGATTGCTTTAGGGGAAATGGAATAGGGGTGGGGGAGTACACAGGAGTAGGGTGGGGCGCCGACAGAGTAAATTGTGGGTGGGAGGCGAATGAGTGGGAGTGCTACTATCTTAATTGCTTTCTGCGAATAATTTCAGTCCCCTAATTTTGCAATAATGACAGTGGCTGCTGCTTTTGTATTTATTTATCTAAACATTAATTGACGGGATTGACAGCAGCCAGGGTGGTTATTGTGTATATGATTGCGCACACGGGAGCAAAGAAAATTACAGTAATTATCATTTTGATATGGATTATGAATATGCTTTCACACACTTAACGTCTCTATCAGCACTTTAGTGACAACAAGGCACTCGGCCATGACAACAGCACTTTAGCTTATCTCCCATCTAACCCATTCCAACCATTTCTTAATGGACAACAGATGACATGCTGTGCCCGGATGATTTAACACAAATACAATTTTTTTTTTCTTCAGCGTAACGTGGTTAATTTTCATTAGTGTTGTGTGCTATTATGAACGGATACTAAGTGTTTGTGTTTCACACAGGCGGAGGGAGAAGACAATTTGAAGAAAATTCAACTGATGGAGTTAGCAATTCTCAACGGAACGTACAGAGACAACAATGTCAAAACACGTAAGTGAGCTGCCATAAACACATTAATGTCCTTCATCCCATTTTCACCAAACAGAACAAATCTTTTAACTTGGTCGATGACAGTAAATTACATCAGAAAAATCCTGTACTTCTAATTAACTAATACTGTTTACTTCCATCAAATTAATGTGTAGTCAGCTCTCCTGTGTACATATCATCATATTGTCTCTGACCATGAGGATACCTCTCAAGCTGTCCAAACAGTTCCTGTTTGCCTACTCAACCATGAGCAGGAGAACTTCCATTTTGTGTTTTTCTCTGTTTCTTTCCTCTTCATCCATTACCCCACCCAATCCCTTCCCTTGCAATCCAGATGTGAGTGCTTTGTATTACTTGCTCTCTGCAGACCCTCAACTTTCAGCATACCGCTGAAGTCCACTTGCTCATCTCTGCATGATAGTTGCTAGTTCACACAGCTACAATGTTTGTGGTTGAATCCCCTCATATTTTACCTGTGAATGCAAAAATAAATGTTATTTTTCCATACATCCATTCAAAATTCTGTTTACCTAAAGCTGTTCTTGAGTATTGACACTGTTCTGCAATATCATTTATTTTGCTTACGTTCTGGTCCGTAACATGAATTCTGAAGTGACTCATTTCACTATAAAATTGTATCCGCTAAGATGAACAAAAGTACCACCACTTCTTTGGGGAAGCTTGTGTCACATGGCTCATAGCACGTGCTAATGCAGAACTTGTTATTCAATTTTGCTATGAATTTGTATTCAATCCACCTTTTAAATGGACTGTTGACTGTGTAGAGAATTGGTGCGTCTTATAAACTGAAATGCCATTGTGCTTGTGACATCTTGATATTCTGTACATCCAAAAAGGCCTTTGAGAAATCCACGGTCTGTTGTCAGTCTCTGCTACTTTGAGTCAACAGCTTCATTTATGGGTGGATATTTTTTATTTATTTACTTTATTTATTTTTTATCTCACTTATGCCATTTCCTTTACATGAATGTGATGCTGCCATGGTGATTGATATGCTTTGAATGCACTGGGATGAAAGCAGGATTATGTGCTTCTTGTGTTTTGGTGTCAGGGTATATTTTCATTTTGTTTTTCTGTGTTTATTTTCCCTTTGCAACAGATTGTGGCTTATGTGGTTCACCACCATGATCATTGCATGGACTAATTTTACCTTTTGCCCCTTTCCTCTCCCCTCCTCTCCTGCCATCTTCTGTCCCCCTTCTTCTTTTCCTCCTTTTGTATTTTCATCCTTTACTGCTCACCTGTGATTATGATCAACGGCACTATACTTTATCCCTTGTCTTCTTTCTTCCTTCTTCTTTCCTTCACTCTCTTGCTTATGGCAGCCACCCTTGCGTTCTCTCTTGCAGCAGCGGCAGCTGCCGCTCAGGGACCCCGTCTAATAGCGGCCCCTACAGGTCAGGTGTTGCCTCCCCCGGCACTCCGACCCCCTACACCAGCTGGGGCCCCAATCATGAACCTCATCAGGCCCACTCAGATGGCTGCCATGCTACCCAATGGCACCCCCACTCTGGTGCCTCCAACACCGGATGGCGGGCTTATCTACACTACCCCGTATGAGTACCCGTACGCCCTGGCACCCACCTCCCTGTTGGAGTACCCCATCGAGCACAGTGGGGTTCTAGGTAAGAGAGCCTGGGGAAGCATGGGTGCAACAGGTACAGCAGCCAGCTTTAGCCAGCCCGGACAGGAGGGCAGCTTGTTTTACCCCGGAGGTGGGGTGCTGGACACGGCTACCATGAGCCACAGTCACGACTTGTTGAAAGGTAAATATGTCGTGTCCACCTGAGGATCAAAACAGACAGACTCACTGGGTGGATGTGCTGGTGAAGCTTTTGATTATGGGATGGCCAGCTGTGTGCTGACATGGACAGTTTGATTAAATAGCAGACGTTGAAAGGAAATTACCTTGCAAGGGCCAAGCTCTTGAAAAGTTCTTTATAATTTAGACTGTAAGGTTACTTTACAGTTTTCACTCGTGCCACCAGGTTTACACCAACCTTTGTCTGCGAAATGTTTATGTAGGCGGAATCACCTCAATCTGAAATGAGGCACACCGACAGAAACACGCTCACATACGCGCAGCCTGCTCTCTTACCCTTTCATGCACTGGCCTGGAGGCATAGTCAGTCTGGCGGTAGTTCCCCTCGGATTTTTGCAGCTTCTGAAATAATTTCTCAGTGCTTCAGGCAGGCCTTGATGCCTGTAGATAGTCGCCCTGTCACTCCCAATGGGAATGTTCATTAAATTCCTCAATTCTTTGTTGTTTTTTTTTTTTGTATCCCTCACCTTACCCTTGTTGTCTTAGAACGTTAGCGTTGCGCGAATACCGAGCACCCCCTCTTCCATACCCCATCGTTTTAGGTGTCAGTGCCCGGAGAACAGCTCAGAATGTGTCCATACATATTATGTATTCCTTAATGATGGTTAAAGCTTGCAACATCTGCAGCCAAAGAAACATCTACAGAAGAGTATGATAAGAACCCCATATGTTGTGTTGAGGCTGTAGTTTATGAAAGCAAAAGCTGTTTAACATCCTAAAATAGAGGACACCTTTTGCATTTTGCCGACCAGCTTTTAGTTGACACAATTCTTTTCTTGTGTCGCTTGCTGACAACATCTGGCAGCCGCGGCAGCAGACACAAGTGTGATCTTAGCCAACTTGTGTATTTCAGGCGGGAGTCGTGTGTAGAACACACAGGGGCAGTCGACTGGCTTTTCTGTCTTTAACTCGCAGGGTTACACCAGCTTAGTGCATTTTATTTACTCACACTATTGATCGGTGCCTTCAGCAACACAGGCCCCTGTGGAACATTCACTCTCATCCTCACACATATTCATGCGTTCGGCTGCCAATACCTCTATATCTGGCTGTGTTTGGCTTCATTGACAATGAGAAAGTAGGCCATCTGCTGCTTCAGAGTTGTGTAGGTGGAAGTGCAGTTATCAGCCAAAACTCGCTGTTAGCGCCACAATCCGAAGTAAACTTCACATGTCCTCGATACCTTTGAGGAGTACTTGATTTTTTTTCTTAATCCCCTTACATATCCTGGCTTTATATTATATTATTATATATATCAACATTCAGCGAGATGTTAGTATCACCTAAGCTTATTAGAGGTGGCATCAAATAATGCAGCAGGAGGAATCAGTTGTAACACATACAGTAGGAAAACGCCTGCCTCCACTGCCACTGAGCAGATTGGTCTTGATAGAAGTGGCAAAAAAGCAAAATGAAAAAGGGAAGGGAGATGCAGGTGGTGTCTGGCACTATTCAGTTACCATTGGAGCTCCATTGGTTTTCTCCATTAAAATTAAAGAGGCAAATTTCACCAAATCCCTCCCCTGAAACCCACTGGGAGAATCACAGTATTTTTTTCTGCGGAGCCGAGGAACTGTTACTCTGTACTTACTCCATATAACTTTGAGCACTGTGGAATTTAATGACTTAAGTTATGCATTTTTGTTATATACAAAGCAAAACTCCAAAAAAGGCAAATTATGCTTTTCTACTTCTTTTTTCTACACATTAAAAAAAGATGGGTGTGTATATGTAGTATATCTGTATTATGTTGTAATTCTATGTATTGTTGTATTATCCAAGCATTATAATGATAAAGGATAAAATGTGAATGTTATTACTGTAAAATATGACTGTTTTTCCACTGATCAAAATGAATGGTTTCTAACCTTGTGGACCTGTTACAATCTAGGTGCAATGGCTACTAAAGTGAGACGGCATGACACGCGGGTCCATCCTTACCAAAGGATTGTGACCGCTGACAGAGGTCAGTTTAGTCTCTTAGCTACACTCTGCTATGAACTGATGCATTTCAATGATTATTATGCCTATTATGCCTCAATGCCTTAGTTGGGATTTTGTATAACATCTGTATTGTTTTCCTCCCCCCCTACAACCTTTCCTACCCCGTATTCACACACCAGCTAAATGGTTGTGTGGGATGCACATTTTGTTTACATTTAGTACTCAACGTGTAGTAAGTTCATATACAAAAACAGCCATTGTTAAAATGCATGAACCACAATCACTAAAAATCAAGATGGTTAAGTCATCAATTCGTTGTAATGTTGTGTTGTACCTTCCATTTTTCAAGTATTGTTCTTAAATTCATCTGTTTGTCATGAGAAAATTGCTATTTGGAAATTATCTAATAATAGATAGCCAATTAGCAAAGGGAAATAAAAAAATAATCAGTACAAAATTGTATTAAAATGAGGAGGAAAAATAACTATTTTGCACAAATGACCCTAGAAATTTGCAGATTACCGAAAAAATCTGTGACAAACAATTATGTACTTACAATATTATGAACCATTCTCTCACTGATGTTTGAAGCTCAGTTTAGTGATGATTTGTCAGATGTCTTGACTAAGAGGCTTCTCACTGCAGCTACTAGCATTTTGCAACCGTTCAAATAATACCGATGACAACTAATAATCATCCCCAAATTGAATTTGTTGAGCATCGGGCATGATTTTTCAAATGTAAGAGGCATATGAAGATATGTTCCTCTGATGATCATCAAATTTTCCATACTGTCCAGTCCAAATTATACACTAACCTGATTCAATATTATTAGTTTTTTTTAAATAAGATTAAATTAACTCCCAATTCAATGTGCCCAAATTTAAGAGTGGCAGTAATCTGTTTTTGTAAATGAACTTATTCAAACAGGATGTACACTGTGTATTTTTTGAAAAGCTCAGGCAAAAAGTGATCATGACATTGATCCTGGTTAATGCAGCTGTGAACCCAGGGCAGACTGAAGATGTAAGACATTCTTTAGAAATGACATTCAAGCCCTAAAATGGGAAAAGTTTGTTCACATACATTTCCTTACAAGGAGCAAAGAAATAGGAGAAGCATTTCTATACTGTATCTGAGAGACTTAAAGAGCAGAGGAGAAGTAGCCGTGCTGCTACCAGGCACCATTTCACCTTGAGATTTAAATTTATTTTGGATTTTATTTTTCTATTGAAGATTGACACGCACAGACATAAGCTTAGGTAGCTTGCATTCCTTCCAGTGTATTGCAGATATTGAATTAAAGCTAAAAAAATTTACAATTTTAATATTTCAGTTGTACATGAGGTACTGTCATTTTATATTTGAGCATTTTATATCAAATGTATTTATGGTTCTTGTGTATATTTATATTATATAAAACTATACTGCTAAATAAAGAGAAAGAATCAGAAATCAGCGATTCATCTATTCATTGCACATTTAACACTAGTCAGTTATTGCTCACGTCCCCGTAGTTACCGAAAGTCTCCATATCACTAATCACACTGTTTTGTAACTTGCACTTTAAAGACACTAAAACACTAGATATTTGTTATTTTGTTTGTCTGTTCGACCTCTCTTTGCTTCTGTATGGTTTGGGGAGCAGTGGACTCATTGAATAATAATCTTAAAAGAAAACAACAAGCTACTTGAATCAGGGTGGGGGCTTAGCAGTTGCTATCATGGCGTGAACGCGTCATAATTCTAATGAGATAAGCTGGGTTCATCTCATATTGGCAGGGGACAACGTAGGAGATTGCATTCATTTTATTGTCAAAATGATGTCATTCCAGTCTCTTCTTGCTGACACTAATATCCTTTCTATCTTTTTTTTCTGTTTGTTTTGTTTTTGTTCTAACCACCTAGCCGCCACCGGCAACTAACACATGACCTTCTGACCTCTGAACTCTTCACCCAATGACGAGCCGCCCCAAGCCTGCCTGCTGATCAGTTAACTGGTAATTGCCTTTTGCTAGCCTCTCGGACGCAAGTGAGAGAGAGAGAGAGAGAGAGAGAGAGAGAGAGAGAGAGAGAGAGAGAAAGAGAGAGGCGCCTGCCCATACAGTTAACCTAACACGTTCTGACAAAAACAAATAGAAACCAACGCAGAATCTTCAGAGACAAAACGAAAACCCAGCGAAGTTGTGTAATATTCATTTTTTTTTTCCCTCTGTTCATTGAGTTTAATTCCCATTCTTTCTCTTTCTTTTTCTTCATAAAGTCATACTGGGTGGATGTGTTTTGTGGTATCACTTAAAATCTGCACTGAATTTTATAGCAATAAGACCCCACCCTGCCTGCCCACCCTCCCCCAAACGCTCTGATTCGGTGACTTCACTCGGCTGAGTCAAACGCAGGTCAAATTCTTCGACGCAAAACCGTTTGGTTTCAGAAAAATCCCCACCACCACCACCTCTCAAAAAAAAAAAAAAAAAGTAAACAAAAAGCCCCCACCCTGTTCCAACACCCACCTACTGGAAGAGAAAAAGAAATTGAAGGAAAGGAAACATACACTCACCTTAACTTGTTTAATTTCTGCCATTTGTCACATGTAGCGCAGTTGTAGAGCTCTGAGATGTAATTATGAGCTGACACATTCTGGGTGTGCCCCCTCCCCTGTACAGCTTACCTGTCTGTTTTTAAAAGCATGGCTGTAATGATTGCAAAACAAGCTTTTTTATGATTTATGTGTTTCTCTTTATGTTTGAATCATTTTCTCCTTTTTTTTTTAATTTTTATTTTCAAGTTGCTTTGTTGTTGATGTTTGACTAATTTAGCATCACATAAATTGACTAGCCAAGATAAGGCAGGTTGTTATCTCTGGAAAATGCAACTTTGTGTCGGAAAGCAGGCTGCAGAGACTGAACAATGATGAAGGGCGAGATGGGAAGGCCACATTTTGGGATGTTGGGTTTGTTTGTGTGTGTGTGTGTGCGTGTATGCATGTATGCGTGTGTGCGTGCGTGCTTTTTTTTTTTCTTTTTCTTTTCTTTTCTTTTTTTATTTTTTTTTATTAATACTACAATGAAAGTAGGGTGTGCTGAGGCTTTGGGGAAGGTGGTCAAGTGCTTATGAGCTACTGACTGTCGCTACGCCCCCATCCACACTACATCTAATTACAGTGCCTGATGTATCTAGAGAAAAATTCTCAATGAGTTAGCTGAGCTGTGATCAAAAAGATAAAAAAAAAAAAAAAAAAAAAAAAAGAAGTATTAAGCGTGCATATTTAGCCAAAGGGTTTTCCAATGAATTATGCATCTGTCTCACAGAGGGCTCTCTTTGTGATTTTTAGAGTTTGGAAAGGTGTGATTTTTGTGGTGCCTGCCTTCAGCTGGAACAGACAGCCATGAGTTTTGACCCGTCAGTCCTCCTTTGTTTTGATTCCACCCCCCCTACACACACACACACACACACAAACACACACACACACACACACACACACACAAACACACACTTTCCTCCATCTGAGGAAAAGAATACGCAAAATTAACACTACAACCTTTCTCAGTGACAGTCCTTTGCTGGGGAGAACGACACTGTGAAGGTCTGTATACAAATTTGACTTTTTTTTTTTTATTTTGTAGTTTCTGCCACCACGTCACCAAAAGAGGGTTTGTTAACTTCATTTTTGCATCTCATGTGGTCAATGTCACTTTTTTTTTTTCTTCTCTATTATTTCTTTGATCCCTGTTTAAAAGGGGAGACCAGTCGGGATGTGAGGTGGGTGAAATCTGAGCCCCAGCCCCCCCGCAGAGAGTACAACGTTTTATTTCTTATTATTATTATTGTGAAACTTTTGGTTTCAGTGAATCATCCCAAAGCGCATCCACAATGTGTCACACTTCCTTGTGATAGTAGTCCAGCTGAGCCCACATTTTTTTTTCAACTCTCTCAAGAAAAAAATAGGATGTGAAAGCCATGCCTGCCTGTTCAAATTGCTTTATACATACGTCGTATATATGTGTGTGTGTGTATATATATGTATATATATGTATGTATGTATATGTATATATATATATATATATATATATATATGTATATATATGTATGTATGTATATGTATATGTATATATAATATATATATATGCATATATATGAAAATGTAGATACGTCATTGCATATACAAATACCGAAAGAACAAAAATCGATAATTTTACAGGGTGCTGGAGAAGAGAAAAAAATCTATTTTTGCCAATTTTAGCTTTTGATACTTTACTTGCAGATACAAAATCTGGAAAAAAAAATTAAAAAATAAATAAATAAATACAATTTAAAAAAAAAAAAAAAAGGAAAAAAAAAAGGTTCAAAACAGTAAAGAGGGGAAAACAAAAAAAATGAAACGTGCGGTTAAACTGGAAATGA
>CAAKHD010032082.1:161690-173986 GCA_901007705.1 Fistularia tabacaria | reverse complement strand
ACAAAACAATCCTTTCTCCCAAAAAAAGATGGCCACCTCCCCCGCCCCCCCCCCCCCCCCCCACACACACACACACACTGGAAACAAAAAAATCTCATCACGGTGAAACTCGTGCCTTTGCAAGAGAAAGTCCAGGCGGCTCTTTTCTTCGTCCTCTAGCTGGAGGACGGGGATGCAGAAAAGGATGGCGTGGAGTGGCCGTCCTGTAGCGGGGCTGCTGGAACCCACTTTAATGGCGTGCAGGAAAGGGGGGAGTGTGCAAGGAAACGGAAAAGAGGGGTGCCGATGGGTGCTTTGGCCCCCAGGAAGATGCATCAAAGGAGTATTTGTCGCAGAGACCAGCTGGGAGTCTAATCAGAGAAAGAGAACTGAAGTCTGGTGTGTGTGTGTGTGTGTGTGTGCGCATGTGTTTTGAAGGAGTAGAATGGAAGGGTTGCATCAGTAGTGACAGATGAACCAGCTTCCTGTGGAATTAATATAGGGTATTCATCAGAGTGCAGCTGTTTCTCTCACTCGTTCGTGTGTGTGTGCCCACATGTGTGTATGTGTGTGTGAGAAAGATGTGGGGGGGGGTAAGGCCACAGTTGTTGCAGGTCTCAGGCTCAGATTGATGAATGATATTCAACAGTTCTTCGGGCACCTGTGCCAAGTGACACAATTGAGCAGCTGGATTTTGTATGGCGTCGACTGTGTGAATACGAATGTGTGTGTGTGCGTGTGTGTTTCAAACAATAAGACAGTGTGTGGGTGGAATGCAACAGCTTCAATTATTTTTGGCAAGCTAAAGAATTTCTCCTTTAGGAATAATTTCCAAGCATTACAATCCTGTCTTTGGCAGCGGAAAATAATGAGAACTATAGAACAGATTTCTCAGATAATCTCATATTAAAGACGTCTAACTTGGAAGGGCAGCGGCACAATCAAGACCAGTTACATATATATATACATTCATATATACAATTACATCTCTTGATCAAAATGAAATCACAGTTTTGCTAGTCGTTCATGAGCAGACAGGCTACGTGAAGGCTGTAAAAGGGTTGAGGAGCTGGAATATATTCATTGACTCATCGTCTCATATGGAAAAATCACTGACTATTGGCGAGAGAAGACCTCCATCCACGGCGTCTGTTTGTTCTCCGATGGTGGAGAAGATTGAATATCCACAGAGAACTAACACTGTGCCTCCCCGTGTCTGAAAACTTCTCCTCTTTGAAGGGAAGAGAAAGAGAATTGATTGACTTTGGCATGGACCGCAGGTCAATGGATTCGAGCTGCTCATCGCCAGGTGCATTGTCCACGTCACTGGCTCAGGCAGAAGAATCACGCGCTTTCCCTCTGAGCTGTTCTTTCGTCTTCAGATCTCCATGAAAACTCACTGTGCAGGAGGAGCCGCAGTGGGGGGTTAGCTGGTGGCAGATGTGCCCCCCCCACCCCCCCGGTGTCAAGAGGCTAGAAGGATGTTCTCCATCGGGCTTGAAAGAAATCGCATGGCATTGTTTCGCTGTTTGGTATTTAATCCATTTGTAAGCGCGGATCTAAACTCTGGTTGTGAGACCAGAGGAATGTCAGTCCCTTTATTTCTCCGAACGCCTGGAGCTCAGCTCTCAGGTTTCGTCCTCTGCAAAGCACTGAGGCCTGGCCGGCTGATCCCTCTGACAGCTGTGAGTTTGGCCCCAGACACCCTCTTCAGTTTCACGTTCCAAGAGTGCAACACAGATGCAACGTGTCAGTGGGGAGCTTCGTTATCATTTCAACATCGATAGCATATTTTATTTAGCGCTGATTAACCCATTCATTCATTCATTCCGTATGCAGCTTATCCTGCCCTGAAGGTCACATGTGCCTGGAGCATGTTGGCAGGGTTCACAGGGCGACATATAGATATTTTCACCTCCCAGTCACATGTCTGGTACACGTCAGGGCCGCCAATGAACCTCCTGCATGGAGGAAACTCCACGCGGACACGGGGGAGAACATGGAGTCTCCATCCAGAGTGGGAATCCAACCAGGGACCTTCTTGCATTGACTTTGTGTTAATGTATTAAATTGTATACATATCAACTTCCCCTCCGTCGCTGACTCAAGCCCGTTTCAGTCTTGGTTTGTACAACCATTCATTGGCACCCTGAACGCATCGCTCCTTGCTCCCGGCAGCTCCCCCCCAATCTTAAAGCCATTTGTGATTCCACCACATACTGGTCTTGTTTTGGACAATTTCACCACTCCGCTGTTTCGCTCTTTTTTTTTTTTTATTCTTGAAGCTCCAAATTGTTCTGCAGAGCATCGGAACACTGCAAGCTAAGCACCGACGTTTACACAGCCGTAGAGCGCCATCACTCCCGCCTGGATGGTTGTCTCTTTCTCTGCAGAGGTTAACAATCGCATCAACATCTCAAAGATGAATAATTCAAATACTACAATGTGTCTCCTCAGTTTTTGACATCAGATGATCCTGGATAATCATCCTTTCTTAGTGCGACACTGACGATAATTCTGCCATGAATATAAAGTAAAACTAAAGACAGGTCCTGAAAGTGCTGAATGGATACATAATATGATTAAATGTTCTGAGTAAAGGGAAGGAGTTGTCTAAAAAATATACTCGGGCAAAGTACTAAAATTCTACTGAGGTGAGTTTTCCATTTTCCACCTCTTATTTCTTGCTGAGGTAGCAAGGTCAGACCCCCTCCTCCCCCGGTGTTTCTCACACTGACGGAGTCAGAAGCTCTGCGCCGCTGCCGCGCCGACAAGACTATGAATTGTCCTCCGCAGCGAAGCAAACCGTCCCGCTGTTTCCTCGCTGGCCGTGTTTCGAGCGAACGTGACAGGTGTGAATGCGGCCGGCCCGCTGCGTCACCTAACGCCGACAGATGATGTCTAACAGGTGTGTGCGCCAGTGCGTCTGCCATGTCGTCGTTTCCTTGACGCCAGTATGTAGGTGCACCGTCACCATCCGCATGAGGTAAAACTCCATTAACGCTGAACGATTCTCATAAAGATGGCGGTGGACCAACCACACTGCTCAAACGGAGAGATCGTTTTTGGAATTCTTGCCAGAGAGAAGGTCTGAAGTATGTAAAGTAAACAGTGAGCCCTATTTTCATGTGTTTTCGCGGCTGAATGAGCAGTCCATAGGTCTTTGGCAGCGATTCACCGTCATATTCTAATAGTTCATAATAGCTCTGGTTTGATTGACAGGACCCCGGGCTTTTCGTCGCCCTTCAACGGCCCACAGGAAGGCTCCACTCACAGCAGAGATTTGGATCGGGCAGGAAACGCAGGTGTAGCGCGTAGGGTGTAATGAGGACCCCGGCCTGCGTTCCTCACGCTGCTGCTCAGGTGATCCGCCTCAGCTGTGCATTTCTTTTCTGTCCGGTAAAAAAGTCTCCTGGAAAGAGGGCCTCTGTTTCCTTTTCACCTCCACCGATATCTGAAACGTCTGAATGCCTTGAAGACCTTTAAATGCACCACCCAGATGCAAAAAAGTGTCACTAAAGACTAAAAACGCGAGCCGGCCCCTCCGTCTGACCATTTCTTCCTGTTTGAAGAAATTAATTCTTTTATTTTTTATTATTTGTTGTTTTTTTTTGCCAAACTTCGTTCACCACAAAGGCAGGACCTGCAATGGAGACGCCGTGGACAACATGGAGTCCGAGCAGCGAGGAGGAAGCCGTCCGGGGTCGGGCTTCACAGGTCAGTGTGAGCTGCGCGTCTCCGCTTTGGGTCTGAAAGAATGTGATTTTAAAAAAAAAACCCGCTGTGAGGGAATTTCAGATTCAATGGTAACGATAGGGATTCCATCAGTTTTGATTTGTTATCAGCACTGCTTTTAAGAAGTCACTTTGGAAGTGTTGAAGTCGGTGTGGTGTAAAGCTAGTGGCCTTCTCTTTCCTGGTCTTGATGCATGTCAGTCTACCGGCCAGGAAATCCAGTCGACTCCATCCTCGTTTGTCTTCTTCTTCCCCCGTTCGCTGGAGAGCCGCAGCCGATGCACACAACATGTCCGCTGCTCGTTCTCCTGTTGACTCCAGTGATTTTGTGCAGGATCAGCTTCCAACGTTCTCTGATGTCTGTTAGAAATTGTGGCCAGATCCGCTTTTGTTGATGTCAAACCACCTGCTTCGTGGAGAAATTGCGCATAAAACCCCGAAACTCATTGATTCAGTTTAAATTTACGGAAGAAAAACGCGTCTCGTGAGTGTTTGCTGTGGATTCAAACCTGAGGTTCAGACGGTTTGTTTGCTTGGGTTGCTATTGGTCCAAATATAGATCTGGCTTTCTGGAAAGCTTGGTCTCTAATCGTCTGCTGGTATCGTCGTGTCCTCCTACTGCCTCTTTTTTGCACACAACAGATTCTCTCTAATTTACAAAGAGTTTGTTTTCTTTGCATCCCCAACATTAAATCCAATTAAAACAATTCCCGCATGTACATAAAGACTCACTATGTTGAACATATTGATCATCTCTCGTCCTTTGTAACAAATGCAATAAAGTGTTAACATTATCACAATAGAGATATTAGGCATTAAATAAAATTCGAATCTCCACCTTTCCAATAGGTCATCATCTGAAAACAAACCTTATGCAATGTTAAATCCATAAATCACCCTTCTCTGTGAAAACACCGCCTCTTTCTTCAGTGTTTAATTAGCTCAAAATTAAAAAGTAATGAATAAATGATGGATCCTTCCTCTCCCATCGCACCTGTGGTTGGTTTGTTTGGGAGAAACTTTTGTCCAGATCCTAAATAAAACATGAACTTAAATTAAAGCGATATATTCTCGTTACTTATGTTTAAATGTTTAAAAAAATTCTACCAAATTTTAGGCAGTTATCTGTGCTCCTCTGACCTCTGCCATTGTGCGCTCTCAGGCGTGGCAACGAACAGCCATCGAAGAGTTCATTTGCAGAAATGGATTGGGAAAAAATCCGCCCTCACGGCACGGTAGCACAGCAGTTGGCCTTCGAGCTTCACAGCGAGAAGGTCCCAGGTGTGGAGTTTGCATGTCCTCCCCGTGTCTGCGTAGGTTTCCTCCGGGCGCTTCGGTTTCCCCTACCACTAAAAACACGTGCAATAGATCAGGATGAATAAGAGTGTGTTTGTGTGTACGATCGTGGGACAAAGGAAAGCAAATTAGCCCAAAGCTACAATCCGGAGTGGTGTGTTTATGTGCAGGGTTCTCATGTGTGTACATTAACATGCACTGTTCCAACCAATTTAACAATAAGAATTCAATTGGGGGTGGGAATGGAAATTTCCGTCTCCATTCTTATATCTTGCGACTGCTCATCTTCAGCCCCTCGAAAATGCTGCAGGAATGACGGCCACACCTGCAAACGGAAAGGGGCTGGGACACATCGGTGGCGCTGGTCCTGATCTAACAGCTATTACTGTTTGAACAGACACGCAGGAGCCAAGTGTAGATTAAAAGTTTTTTTTTTTTAATCAGTTGCAGATGCCATGACAGAAATGAGCTCGGGCGTCTTTGGCGAAAGCTCCATTCGAAATCCAGCTATTGGGCCTCTCATCTAACCCACAGATGGGAGTGGGGGGGCGACGTGCCAGCGCCCAAAAGATTAAAACTCTGGGGTCAAGATGGGTTGTGGGGGGGCCGCCGAGAAACCGGAAACCTGAAACCTGAAAAATAAAAGGAAAATATGAGGTTAAAGTATGGGATCACTACGGCAACGATAAAGAACCAATCTGAACAGAGCGTGATGAAGTAGGCCGATGGGAAAACAGAAAATTGAGACGGGTCGCGTGAGGACGGGGCCGGGCCAACGGGGAGGAAGGGTAACGCAAATCTCCGGGATAACCGGCTTAAATAGTGACCCATTACGATGCAGAGACGAGCCGGCGGCGTAGCTTGCAGGCCGAGCCGCATCCGTTCCAGCTCGGTCGAGTCTAACGGGCTGCGTGAGCAGAGGCGGGCGGCCCGAGCCTCTCTGGCAAACTGTTCAGGGCAGCTCAGGGTGGCGCTTTACTTCCACCAGAGGGGTTCCCAGACAGGATCACATTTTTATATATATATATATATTTTTTTTTCTAAACATTTGCCGCAGAATTCCAAGCTCCTGCTGCAAGATGGGGGGGTTTCCAGCCTGATGTGTAGGGCGCCGGTCTGACGTCCAAGCAGTTTAATGGAAGTTCGAGGCAGGCGGCGCTGAAGGGGCCGTCCGGGGCTGCACTCTGGAGCTCTTGGCTTTCTTTTTTTAAAGCGGCTGGTGAGACAAAGAACGGCTGTCTGAAATAAGCAGAGGAGAAGGTGGGGAACTAAAGCGGCAAACAGACGCAGCAGAAATCAGCCGAGCTCTTCGGACGGAGACGGAAATACTTTGAGACTTTTTCTCCACTCAGAGTGAGTTCGACTCCAGTATGTAGTTCAAATTTAAACTTGGGTTTGCATGTGTTTGACATTTCACCATAGAGAGATGTCTGTGTGATAGTCTTGCAGAATCATCTCATTCATGCGGGCCTGGTCGGCACAATTTAATTTCATTTTAACACTCCCTAACGTTGTGGTAATGCCACCTCGGGTTATTCAAGCAAAACAATATGTTACTCGGAGACAAAGGAGGGCTGGGCTGCAGAGATGCAACAGAGGACGAGGATCCAGAGTCGCGAAGGAAGGACGTGTACGTCTGTAACAGGAACAATCCTCAAAGCAAGGACGGGAAGTTTCAATATCAGCGTGATCATCCTGTTAAATCTTTTCGTGTCAGAGTGGCGAAGGCGCTGAAGTTCCTCTCTGTCTGGCCGGCAAAAGCATTCCTCTCAGAGCAGACGGCGACAGGATTAGGTTCCCTGTGGCGTCCTGGGACTGACGGCTCCCTGAAGAAGACGCTAGCCTCCGACGCAAAGAGGCCAACGTGAAATAGCCATCAGGAGCCGAGCTGCAACGGACTGCGGTCCGTGAAGGGAAGATGAGGGAGGCGATGAAGCGCATCTGAGTGTTTCAATGGCGCCACTTCATACTAAATGTAACATTTAAATGCCATTGCTGTTAAATCAGTAACTCTCCGCTGCAGCCTTACAGAGCTACTTTAGCAGCTCTTTGACCTGATGCGAGAAACATCCTCTGACATATCGACTCCTTGCAGAGACTTTACGGTTCTGCATGCTAATAACTTTTTTCCCTTAGGTTAGTTGACAAGTAGGACATTCAAACTTTAAAACCCATATTTGGCTTAAAGCTGTTCCAGAGAGACCCCCAAAACGCCGGGGGGGGTTGTTCCTCCAACCCCGACACCCCTGGAAAAGAGTGACGGACACACCTGAGAGCCTGTCACTGTCACCGCCGACCGCCTTTTGTCAGACCTCCCACTACCTTCTTGATGTCCCACCGACTTCCCACCGTGCTTGTTGTCGGCATGAAAGAAATGCTTTCATGATTTTGAAAATAGACTACGTGGATGTGAAGGGTAAATATCTGGAAGCGTGGTCACCCTGCAGCTCGCGTAAACACAGAGTTCAAACTGCGCTCGCTCTCAAGGAGCCTGACCTTCTGCTGAACCAGCTCCAATGCGGTGTGATCCCTGAACATGGCGGGCAGAATAACACACACACACACAAAGAAGCCAGAGACCCTCATCTGTGTTAAAAATAAGAATCTTTGTGCAATAAGAACTCCTTCCTGTTCATGTTTGCTTGCTGTATAAGCGTGTCTCTGCACACACACTGACCCAAAACTGACTCCAGTGGCAAACCACTTCGCCCGTTCTACTGCGTTCACAGACCTTGGCGTGGGACGTTTTGTACCTATTGAGCACACTGGAACTGGGAGAAAAAAAACAACTGAACGAGTGGAGGTTTGCTGTTTCACAATCTTCCATATTGGGCTTATTCTATCCACCGCAGCGTTCAGATGAAGTCCTGATAATGAGTTAGAATAAGGAACCTGTTTGACTGCCGTACTTCTAAATCGTTGCAGCGAAACGAATCGTCGGCAGGTGTGGCAGGTTCGGGAGTGGATGCGTCCTGTTGAAGATTGTCTTAATTAAGCACAAAGAAAATCCTGCGGTGAAAATAACAGATGAAGGCTATCCTGACATTGCTGTTAAACACATGCCTTCATACTGTGTGTGCGCGTGTGTTTCCCCTCAAACCGAGCGCCCAGCATGCTGCTCAGGTCACAGCGAGCCTCTCTGCACTGGGTGGCCACACGCTGAGACGGGAAGTGGTAATGAACTTCCTGACACACTGCCACACACGCGGAAATAATCTTGTATACTCTGCCAGGGTAAGAATAGATGTCACATTAGCATGGTGTTATCTTCTCTGGAGTGTGTGTTCAGGGGGACAAATTACTACATTGTCCCTGGATGTGTACTTCCTGTTTCCCTGTAATTAATCTACTGTGGATGAGCATATTAGAATATCAGGAAGGATGTTCTTTATTTTTTCTTGCTGCTTGAATCCATCGCTTCTGTCAACTTTGCATCTGCACTGAATCCCAACACAGATCTCATGAGCGCAGACACGCACATATTTCTCAAAATAAATTAAACCAATCTGCTTCCTATTCCTTTATGGATTCAAACCGAAGGTGCGAAGACGACTATCTGATGTGATGTGACTAATGCAGCAGGGTTAGGCTGACGGTCACAGCGTCATCAGCAGGAGAAACAGCTCTGTTTTTAGCGGCCACACTGTTATTGCATCCCCAGTCACTTAAACCGCTAACATGTTTGTGATTAATTCAGCCCATAAAGATGTTTTATCTCTTCCTGGCAGATGAATTAGTCTCATAAGTGCTGTTTGTGTGTTCGTTTACAAGGCTTACAAACTGAATCTGGATACATCAACCTCATATACCCACTGCTGTGCCCTGCTAATGAAGCTGCTGGTGATCTGCATCCAAATAGGGAAGGAAAAGGAAAACAAATGCAATATTTTAGCCTGATGCCCTGCTATCACAGGGTGTGAAGAGATGATTGGGCAGATATTCCAGGCGAGCCTGGAACCTCCAGGAGGAGGAGCGGATGCACACGGCGATGAATCTTCCAAGACCACGAAGGAAGAACACAAGAAATAGAATCCTGACGCTTGAAGTAGTGGATGGAGTAAATCATCTCTTCACTGAGATGGAAAGCGACGTCAGCCATCGGGGGATTTATCTGACTCCTGGACTTTAACCAGATTTTCAGAAAATCCACAATCAGTGCAGTTACGCAGAATTATGAACTGTGATATTCCGTAGGCGGTGGTAATATTTAAATCAGCTGCCATTGCCGACGCAGAAGACGAGGACGTGCAGCAAATGACCTGATTGAGATGAATGCAAGCGATTTTTGTTTATCGCGCCCCATACTGCAATCACAGGCTGTTTCTTTCACACGATTTCAAGAAACTTTGCAGTCTCTCCATCAGCCCCTCCACCCCCCCCCCACACACACACACACGTCTGGCACCAGCTTGTCTCACGTGCACCAGGTGAATGAAAGTGACACGATTTAAACTTGAACTTGAATCTCCTTTACTGTTGCACTTATTTTTCTATTTTAAGACTAATGCAACTTTCCACCCGTTAGCATAATTAGGAGCACGTAAAACTTTTGTAGAACATGTACAGGAAGTGTCACCTGCTTCCCTTCCGTCCATTGCTTTCCCTTTTAAGCTTCTTCTCTCCGAACATCCCATCATGTCACCTTTTCAACACCCCTTCTGCTCTTCAGAGTCACAACATTTCCCTCCCGATCTCTGTCCCCTCCTTTTGTCCCCGTCACGCCATGGCCAGTGCTCCCCCGTCGGTCCAAACCACTCTGGCTCTAATTGCGGCCGGCGGCCGTGTCGATTTCACACCATGCTGCCACCGTTGCACGCGGCTTGGCGCAGGAAGAAACCTGCAGCCTGGTGAGCTCCTCGCTATGGCGGGAACTGACACAGTGAGTGAGTAACGTTAACGTGTGGCAATTAGGTAAAAAGGAAAAATGCTGAGCGTCTCCCCGCTCGCTGTTCTGTTTTCTAAAAGTCAGGCTTATTTTGACGTGCTGGTGATGAATGATCCCTCACAGCTGAAACACACACACTTCCAAACAGTTGCAAAAGTGCCACGGCGACGATACAACAGAGAATGTTCTGGTGGATTGCTGTGTGTTTGAACTAAAATCACAACCTGAATTACCTTTTCATTATCAATAAAACTTGCATTTTGTATCCAAGAGCATTTGTTTCCCCCTTTGACTGTTGTGCTGTTTGGAAATCCAGTAAGTTTGGGGCCACCAAGGGCTTTGTATATGTCTATATGTCTGCCCTTATCACCATCTGCATGCCCTCCAACCGCTATCTCCTCATCCAGCTCTATATATCTGCTATTGCACAGCCTGTGCGGGAGCCCCCCCCGCCAGTTTCTTTCATCCACCTACTCGGTGCGGCATCATTTGACTTAAAAGTCGTAAAAAAAATGAATTAAAAAAACTAAGTTTCCACCCTAAGACGGCCCTTTTTTCAGCCTGGTAACCACATCAGGGAGCAGCTTGTAAGATATTGGTCACCTGATGCTTTTCTGATGTTGCAGAATGATGGTTTCAGGTGTTTGGTGCAGGAGGGATGTGAGATTAAATCCCGTTTGCAAAGACCTTCAATGGAAGGGAACAGCTCTGCTGACGGGGTTCAGATAATTTACAGTGTGTGATACTTGGAGGCTTCGTTCAAATGAGCGATTACATGTGTGCTCCAAATAGCATTTTATAGTTAGCATTAGCCTTTTGGATTGACTGTTTTAGCGTGGAGGGAAATGCATGATTCATTCATTATCTATACCGCTTATCACGCCAGGCACATGGTCATTGGGCGAGGGGGGGGGGATTCACCCTGGGGGGACGCCTGTCAATCACACGGCCACATATGAAGACAAACAAGCATTCACTCTGTCATATCGAGAGAACCAACCTCTCGTAGGATTAAAATACAACTTTATTGATCCCACAGTGTAGAAAGCTAAGTGTTGCAGCAGCTTGAAAAAAAAGCACTGTGCTTGAAAAGCAAAAAACATTTACATGTCTGGACAGTTTAGGGTCACCACTGAACTTCATGCAAGGGTTTTGGACCTTGGAGGAAACCCATGCAGACCCCACACAGGAAGGCCGTCCTGTTGGATCCCAAACAGGAACTGCACTGCCCCCCTCACTCTCTTTTTGCATCGCAAAGTGGAAATGATTTCTTTTTGCACAAAAACACATCCCATAATTCAGGCTTTTCACAAATTCCACATTGTGAACATAGCACCGCTTTCAAGCACCTGAGCCCGATGGACGAGCACAACTTCTTCTCAAGTCCCATCAGATACAATGGCGGCCCCGGTGACCCCAGCTCCACTGAACACCGTGGAAACTACTGGTTTTGTCAGAATTTTACGTTGCCGATTCAGGTCGGCGGAAATTACACGCTGTGCCGTGGGAAAAAAAAAAAAGAGAGATGTCAGACACAAGACCTCATTTGTATGTGGTTATTCATTTGAATGTCAGGGTTGAGATATTTCAGATTAGGCTTTGATTAACTGGCACCGCTCCGCTCTGGAATGTCAGTGAGTGCATGTAAATGTTAACCGGTCTTTTGGGAGCACGGTCGCTTGTTTTATAATCGAAATGAGAGCAAACTTGAAAGGAAGACTCTTTGCTCCCCATCTCTCCTCCAGCAGACGCAATGCAAATGTTTACAAAGCACTGACAATCTGACATGACAGGGGAGGTTATATAAACTCTGCTTGTATTGCCTTGTGTTGTTTCACACACAAAGAAGGGAACGCAAGTCTGTATTTTCATCATTGTTCATGATGTTAGTTACACTTTCATGTGTTAGCTGCACCCGGCAGGGGAGCGAGCTGGCCTTGTATTTCATTGTGATTGTAAAAAGAGCAGGAAAGGCAGCCGTAAATGGAAAATAAAGGAATTGAAACAACAACCTCCAGATCAGAGTCATGTTAGATAGAAAGGAGGTAAAACAGCAAACACTCAAATATGTTTCGATGCTCTAATCCGTTCGTTAAACTGTCAACTTTCTATCTAAAAAATCTGATTGTATGGAAAAATCCGATCCAAAATAAAAGCTAATATCCCAAACTAAAACGTGTCTAAAAAGCTATTTCCATAAAAAGAAAAATTGACCCAGTCCCTTGGCGACGGGCTCCCCGGACAGCCGGCCTCATCTGATACACATATCAGATGCGCATAACATTTGATTAATGTAGTGCCATTACTTCAAAATGGTTTAAAATAGACCCCGTTCAAATCTAAAGCCAATATTGTATGCGCCCCCTCCCCCCCCCACCCTTCCCCTCCCCCCCGCCGTCCCC
>CAAKHD010032082.1:127804-143112 GCA_901007705.1 Fistularia tabacaria | reverse complement strand
CCCCAACACCAAAAAGAGGAAAAAACGTCCTACGTAAAACCCCCCCCCCCCCCCCCCCCCCCCCTTTGCATTAGAGAGCAAATGGTTGAATTTCTCTACGTTTGATGTTTGACTGAGGGAGTGAATGGTTTCATGCGGTCGACGGGCGTCCGATCCTCTTGACCAGCGAAAGCTGGGTTAGGCTCAAGCCCCCCACGACCCCGAGTGCATGATAAGTGGTATAAGGAATTAATGTTTGACTAGATATTTATCAAACTTGATTGTGACCAAAGGATCTTAATAAGTCACAATTGTAAATGGCTTGATGCATGTGATATTTGTCATGTAATGTTTGCACTGTTGAAATGAGGAAGCCATTAAATGCAGTGGGTTATTTTTTTTTTAAGAAAAAGTCATTGATTAACCACTAAAGGAGAGCAGATAGGATTCCTGGAGCTGAAGGTATGCTCTTAGCAATTTGTCCCAGCATGCTCAGCGTTCTGCTCACAAGTGGACGGCTCGCTGGGACGGGACGTGAGGGACTGAATCTCTATGTAACCCCAGTTGGTTCGGAGTGCATTCAGACCTGTACTTAGAGCTGTCAAAGAGCTTTTACAATGCTGTCACTTTCATCCATTACTGTGGTGTCAGCAGCCGGGGCTGTGCAAAGTGCCAACTTTCCTGACCCTGTCACACACGTTTACACGCCAATGATACAACACGATGAACAATCGTAGGTCCATATTTTACTCAAGGACACTTGGACAAGGTCTCTGCGGGAGTTGCTGCTAAAGGAGAGGCAAAATATTTCGTGTGTTCTTTGCCGTACTTGTGTTCCCGTCTTTCTTCAGGGCTATCGAGGGCTAGTCGGTCATATAACGAGTGTCCTGTTTTTGAGAAAAGCAAACTTGTGCATGTTATGCATGTGCATTAGGAAACTTATATATCAGTAGCTGAGTTTTAATGTGGCAGGTGGCACTTAAACCCAACCCCGGGTGGATATTCTAAATCCATCCCGCTATTTGAGGGTCCGTGTAAAACCATAGCTCAGACAAGAAAGACCATGATGACCGCACAGTGTAGTAGCTCAAAGAGGACTCCAGGATGTCACAGTGCCTCGCCATAAATTAATTACCCTAAAGCGCTTAGCGAAAGTCACTATAATGGCTTGTACTGTAGGAGAAAGGGTAAATGGAGGTGGGCTCACTGCTCTGAGAAAAGGCATATCAGGGCAGTCGTAATAAATTGGAATAGGAGAATAGAATAGACTTTTATTGTCCTTGCAGAGCACAGAGATTTGGTTTCCTGCTCTGCAAGATGCACAGGATGAAAAGAAAGAGACCGTATCTACAAGGAAACAGGAGAACAGACCATAACCTAAGTCTAACCCAGGGTGGTGGATTATATATGAATGAAAATGTATATCTGACATGGCTCCGGAGGATAAACTGATCTTGTGCACAGTTTTATGAGATATAGGTGAAAATATGGACACTTCAAAGATAAAAGTAAAGACTGAGGCAGGGAGGGAGTGCAAACTGTGGAGTGCTTTGCAGTTTTCATTCACAGATATCATATACAGTGCAAATAGTCAACCAGTTACATAAATAATTTTTTTTTTATTGTGAATGTTTTTTGCGTGGCAGCATTACTATATATAAGCTGTTGACTTGAATATACTCGACATGACCATCAATCAATGCGTGGAGGTTTCATAGGTTTCATTACAAAAATTACACTACTATTACAAGTGGAAGGTTTCGGTTGGAGCGACACAGCCAAATGTATGTTGGAAATGTGAATTTCTATTATTAAACCTACGAAAACAAAGTCATTCATATTTTAAGTCATCCCTCCACCTTGATGTCCTCCAAACTTGGATTTCCTGCCTTCCTCCAAATTTAACCAAGGGGCAGCTGTCGCTTCCTGATAGGCCATTATTTTAGAGGTCGGCCTCTCGCACATAAATGTCGTCAATGGTCAGCATTTCAGCTCAGGTATTTGTGAGATTTAGCCAACAGGGAAAAAAAAACAAAAAAACAACCTGACAGTATCGACAGTTACTGTGGCCTGATCACTTTCTCCATCCACATGCTGCCGTGCACTTCACCTCTCCGTTCATCTTCTTATGGAGGAGCCCCACTCCTTGCCTGGGTGTCTGCGCAGTTCAATGTTGAAAGACGACCGAATGTCACGCTTAAAGTAACAGACTGGCAAAAGTCCAATACCAACAATATCAGCATTATTTGTCTCACTGCACGCTGATAGATACGCTGTTGCTGGGCGATTTTCAACCGCAAAGACCTGAATTGCAAATGTCTGTTTTTCTTGTTTTTTTCAGGCAAGTATAACCAGCAGGACAACCAATATTTCCAGAAGTTGTGCACTTTTGGTGGATATCTAATTAACCTTATCAATAAATGAAAATCTAAAACCCCACAGAAGCAAGAACCCCACTGCAGTTGGCACAAATCGTAGTGTGAAAAAGGAAAGGACGCCTGAACACATCACACACTCGCGGGTCCCTGGGGTTTGAGGCCCGGTGCAGTGGAGCTCATCCCACTTTCTCATCCGTGTGCTCCCTCATCCCTCGTCTCCTTTGGGATTTCTTGACCCTGACACTCTTTCAGTTCCCCTCTCCGCCAAGAGCTCCTATCTTCTCACCACGTTGGCCTCTGTCTATCTTCTCCGTCGAAATGAATTTAAGGAATGGCTGCTTGCATGCTATTTGGTCCTGTTTGTCTTTTGCTCCGTTAGATTCCTCCGCCGCAACGGGGATTTTGTTCTTCATGAACTGCCGCATCGAGACTGTTTGCATCTCGCACACTGCCATGGCTCGACCCCATCCCCACCGGCGAACAGAAAAATCCAATATGAATTGCTGTCATTACTACAAGGACGGGTTAGGAGCACGGCACGGAAAGAATCGGCGAAAGAAAGAGGAAAAATAGAGCAGGGAGCAAAAAAGAAAATCTAAAATCTCTCGGTGTAATGTGCCAGTGATAACAGGGAGACCGAGCTCCCCTTTTCAGAACGGACTAAACGAATGTGGGACGAAAAGCCATTTCAGCCGGGGTGCAACGCAGCCAGGCTGTCAATACACCCTCGCCACGGGCGCACACGGAATAGAGGAGACCACACATGAATGGTGGTGATGGGTAGCAGTTTGCTTTCTCGTATTTTCCAATCTTCAACACCATGCACACGGTTGATTTTAAAAGAGGGTAAGGAAGGTGAAGGAACATGCAATCGTTCGTGCTGACTAGGCGAGGCTGAAAAGGTGCGGGAAACATCCCCTCCTTGACAGTCAAACCCCTAAAATCCAAAAGGATTGGAAGAACCGAGGGGGCAGATATAAAAAAAAATAATAATGATAATATTTTTTTCAAATGAACTTTTAATTCATGAGCACAGAGGGGATTCTTTGCACGTCTGCATCACTGATCGCCTGAGCTTGCAGCCCGTCCTGGTGAAAGAGGATTGATCCGAGATGTCGAGCGAAGACTCCACCATATAGAAAATTCTATTTTCTATGGGTTTATACATTCAGCCTGTGTTTTCCTTTCCTTTGGCATTGCAGTGTTCAGCTTGCATGTTCTCATAGCAGGATATATATTTTAAGGCGTCTGTGCCAGGAAAAACTCCATTGCATTATAACACTGTTCACTTTACAGAACTCAATTTGTACATCTCAGTGAAACCATGCCAGCTGTGCTGAAACAGTGGGCTTCAATGCATCTTTGATACAAACACTGAAAACACAAACCCAGGGGGTGTCTGGGTCATAGTAGTATAGCTTAAAATGCTTTAACATCAACCGAGATACGCATCCGCTTATCCTTTAAAAAAATACACAAATGCAATGTTTCGAGATTCTTGAATTGTTTTCTTTTTTTAAAAAAAAAAAAAAAAAAGGGATTTTATGGAAATGGCATTGATTGTTCATAATCTAATGACCACGTTGGCAGAAAGACTAGAGTTCTCTATCAGCCAATGGCTTTCTCATCCATCCCACACCCATAAACACGAACCGACACTGCCCTCCAATCACCGTGGAATTGATCAATATCGAGTAAATGATGAACTCCAGACCCGCCCCAGGATTTCGGTCGATGTTTACACTGACTATCTTGTTGACGGTATGGTGCAGATGGCTGCCGTGCTTTACCTTTTTAAAACAATATTGTGATAGGGCAGCTGCGGTATGGGTCATTGGTTCTGTGACGCTGTTTCGATCTACAACAGATGGGCCCTGCAGCGCCGCTGGAAATCCCCCAGTGCGCCCTCAAAAACAACACCGAACTCTGCCTCCATTTTACTTAGAGAACTGTGTTTATCTGAATACCTCCTCCAAACCTATTATTTAATGACATGACTCAATGAGTCACTCCCCTACAGATATTGCCGAGGGAGAACCATTGGTGTTTTGGCAGGCAGCTATGGAAATGCGGTGAAAAGAAGGTTCCAAATTAATTTCAGAGGAACAAGATATTGGACGCATTACAGCACATCAAATCTGCATATCTGCAGGGAAAACATGTGACATTGACAGAATTACCTTGACACAACCACGGCCGGGACTTTCGTTTTTCACTTTTCTGCTCGAGGATTTATGGAACATCACAGATCTAAACCGGGAGCTTTGGCAGAATCCGGTGGATGATCGTTCATTTTCAACTCAAATGTTTCACGCTCTCCAGACCCCGACCACATCTGTTTAAATATACCTAGAACTCCACAGAGAGAGAGTAAGTGTTTAGCACGGTACTCTGGGGGGCCGCAAACAAACAGATGTGTCTGGGGGGGACCTGATTAGAAAACAAGATGGAAACAAAGTACATATTCAAACAACCACAAGTATTCCACGTATGTTTTTGGTGAAATGTTGACACGGATAAGGAAAAATGCACATAGGCAGGCAGTGTAATGAGTTACCTTACTTTCTAGGTACTTTCGTACTTGTTGCAAGGACTAAACTGACAAATAGTAGGAGACACAGCATGCTACATTCACAAAAAACATGGTTTATGACCTCCCGGCCCCCCAAGAAAGGTCACAGGGCGTCCCAACTGAAATGGAAATTCCAGTGTAAATCTATCCGCAATCTTTGGTGGGTAAATAAATTGGCCATTTTAACCCCGTCGCCGGACGGGCGGCCGCTGTTTCCGGCATGCTGAGGTCGGGCTCTGTTCCAGCGAGCAATAGCATCAAGATAAGCAAAGCTTTTTCCTACCTGTAAAGGGAAATTCCTTCTATTTTGTCTGTGAGTCCATTTGCCGAAGTAGGGTTTCAGTGTATTGAACAGTTAGGCTCACTTTGCAAATTGAAAAAAGTCGGAGGGCTGGTGCTTCGATCCCTGGCTCCTCCTGTCTGCATGTTGAAGTATCCTTGGGCAAGATTCTGCACCACCAGTTGCTTGAACAGTTTTTTTGTCCCTGAACTTAGTCATTCGTCACCATATTTACACACAATCTAAATATGAAAAATGTAATTTTCAGCAAACAATGGAAAAATTACCCGTTCACAAAGCAGAAGTTGATTCAAGTCCAGTGAATGTGCTGCACATCGACATCGCAAAACCGGCTCTGCCTCGAGCGAGAAGGACTCGTCTGTGTGAAAACATCAAGGGTGCTCCACCATCCACCAACCATTCTGCTGTGACCAGTAGGTCCTTCTCTCCTCGAAATTACGTTTATAATCGCCAAACTCGGCATCTCACTGCGAAGTCTGTCATTTCTTGCTGCCAAATTTAATCCACATCTGTGGACGAGGACCATGAGAGAGGAGGATAGTCGGGGGGGAGATCAAACTGGATGCGGTGTTATCACGTAGCAAAGTCCAAGCCAAACACATGGACGTGACATCTTGACCTCCCAAGAACAAAAAAAAAAAAAACGCCGCCACAAGTCTCCAGATCGATGGAAATGTCATCCAGGACAAACCTATTTTCCTCCGCTGGGTTGTAGATAAATATTGTTCAATCTTGAGCTGTCAATCCCCTCTGCTTTCAAATAGAACACCCCCCCCCCGCCCCCCCCCGCACTCCACACATGGATACCCACACACGCACACACATATATCAAATCATAGATTTCATCAAAAATGAAAAGGTGTCACAGCTGATGACAATGTTTGTGTCTGATATGGATTCATCACCTTCTGATGAATGACATGTTTTGAAACAATAACCTGTATCAATTTTTTGGGTTTTCTTTTTTTTTTTTTTTCTCCCTGCTTCTCGGCTTTTGCAGAGCCTGATGCTCACAAAATCAATCACATGAAGCCCAGACACCCACACTCACACACCAGAGAGAGATATATTTGTATTTCCTGGCAAAGCGCCACACCTGCCTTATAATAACCATGATCACTGATTGTACCCCGGCTTCCCCGGTGCTCCATAAAAGCAGGCGACGTATTCGCGGATGATTCCGGAGGACTGAAACACACAAACAACTTGACATTTTGCAATGACAAAAAAAAGATGGAGGCCCGCTCCGGTGTGCCGCAGCCAATCATAGGAGTTATGCGTGATTAGCGCGCGCTGCTGAATAGAGGGAACGCAGTTCTATGGGTCGAGAAACGGAGGTGCTTGTCATTTTCCGAGATGGATCTTCTTTATTAGAGGGACTAATTGAGGATCAGTCCCATCAAGGTTTTCGGTCTTCTTCTCGGAAAAGGTTGAGAGGCACAAAAAAATAGCACGGTTTCACTTCTACGGGGTCGGGATGAAAGTGTGTTCGTGATTTGTGTCATGAATTTATTGTGAATAGCGATTGAGTTTATTTAGGTGTGTGTGTGTGTGTGTGTGTGTGTGTGTGTGTGTGTGTGTGAGACAGAGATTAGGATATCCTGATAGAGTGCTATAATATTTAGTCGCACCAGCTCAGCACAATGTCATAAATACAAGGACTCAGTTGGTGCAAGCTTCTCAGTGGTCCCATGTATTAATCACACCAATGTCATGGCTACACCAAGGCAGTGCGTGCGTGCGTGCAAGAGATGAATTAAGATCGTAAAGAGGCGCTTTGGCATCCCGAGTGTTTCGCAAGTTGTATGTGTGTTCATGTATAGGTCTGTGTGTGTAAAACAGGCAGGTGGCCATTACTGGCGGAGTCTCTCTCAGAGGATGTATCTGAATAGAGAGGGCCTTTGTTACTGGAGGGTTTGTGTTTCTGTTCCCCACATCTGAGGGGCCGTACAGAAATCCACAGGCGCCCGTCCTACTGTGTACGTTGGCAAGACTTCCAGTCCCTTCACACTGGGACTCTCTTCCTGTCTCATCCTATGGTGCCGAGGCTTTTCACACCACAGATCAGAGTCCAAACCAAGAGGAAGAAAAGGAGGAGGTCAGAGGGGGTGTGCAGAAAGAGGAAGTGGCGTCGTGGCAATGCCTGCATGGCCGCAAAAATTCAAAGGACAGAAATGTAATACCACAGGACATGGGAAATTGATCAACATTACTGTCCTTTACTTAGCAATTAGACGATGTAGAATGGCTGGCCTCGACTGTTAAGAGGTAAAAGGAATGCTAGAAATCCAGCAGTTTATGATGAACTCACCTAGTATATAAATATATTTTTTGCCATGTAACATTTTAAATACTCTTACACACCAAAAATCAACCCAATTACTGAATCAGTGGTTCAGTGGTTGAGCTAAAAAAATAGATTCTCAACTGTCAGGACTGTATTTCATGTGTCTGCTCCATAAGTTGTACTCGCTTGTACAGCAATTTGATGGAAAGCGCTCTATAAACACAATGTATAATTTTTATTATTATTATTACTATTACAGCTGGGATACACTCTTGCATCCCCACGACCCTGAGAGTAGGATAAGCGGTAGATAATGGATGGATATTATTTCGTTATATGAATATTTATATATTTTTTTTAAACCATATTAAGGCTTTGGAAATGTACCTGGAAATGTTTCACCTGCATTAAAGAAACTCCTTATTCGAGAAATTGAATTTACCTCACAAACACTTGAGAAACAGGCGCAAACACCGCTCACAGTGTTCTGTTGAATGAGCGTTGATTGTCCTTCACATGTTGTCCCATTCTTCTGGTTGCGGTTGGATCCTCGGGCCAGCTCAGCATCGGTGTTGAAAGGGAAACAAAACCTGCAAGTCACGGGTGTAGCTGTAATGCGACACAGTAATCAAATAGACATCATGGAGATTTTTTTTTTTTTTTTTTGTCCTTTATTTCCACCCCCTCGCAGCAGAGATGCTGGGCTGGTAGTGGCACACAGACCGTGTTCTGCACAGGAGATACAGTATCCTGAGCGGTTATTTAGTTAGCTAAATATTAATCATTCCAGACTCATGGCAACCACAATAGCTTGTAAGCTTGTTAACAGGTTAGTTTACCAGATCACATGGTGAAAAACTGATCTCTGAGGCCAGATTTTCAAGCCCAACTCTTGCCAGCGGGCTCATTGCACCACTGAAAATGAATAGAAACCTGTCACCAGGCTATTCTTCTGATCCTTCTCAATTTGCCTCTAAATGACTCTCTTCCTCCTCTTGCACTTACTTGAAGCTTTAGATGGAATTATATGATCTGCCTATATGTAAAGAACACTGAGAAATCCATCAGGAGAGCACAGTATCCTCTGGACCCAATGTCTTAATTCTGGCTGCATTGAAGATTGCAGTCCATCGCTCTCTCTCTCTCTCTTCTCACATTTTCATATTCACGGCGGTATTAAACACCCTTTAATTCTGTCATGGTTTACTTTCAGAGCTTCGGTTTCCGTCTTATGTCAGAAGATTATAGAACTCTATGGAATTTTTGAATTGAAGGTATGGAGGCACGGTCCTGTCAGCTGGAACTCTGGGTGCGTCTCAGTGAAGGAAAGCAGACACAGATGTCGGGAATTCAGATCTGGCTCTGCAGGAGATTGGGCCACGCATTCTTTTTTTGAAATTTTCTTTAGCCATTTGAAAAATAAATCCAAATAGTCAAAGCATTGACTGAATCTGAAATATCCATCACCAGATGAATCTCACTATTGGACTTCCTAAATGTTGTCGAAATACATTCGGGAACAAAAGTTGCCATTTAAAGACAGATGAATCAACCTTTTGGTGCAAAGTTGATAGTTTCTACTAAATTTCTTGATTCAATTAAATTATACTTCCAATAAGAATCTTCAACTTGAGGTGCAGAGAAATGCAACCGTGCAGAACAAACCGAAGAAAGCTTACACGAGTGGAAGAGGCCGGTGTTGTTGCAAAATGGAGATGGTAATGGACATGGAAGGGCACCAAAGGTGTCACCTGGGAGCTGTACAAGGACGACGTGCTGTATGACAAGACGCGGTGAGACAACCAGGCTCCGCACGACACCAGTAACGATATTGCCTTCGCATTTGGAGGGCACCACCTGCTCTGCAAGATACCTCCAGAGGGCTTGTCGGAAATTCCTGGACGAGGTCCACCCCTATAAAAACCACATGACATTATGTGAGACCATCTGTTTCACTCTCTCATCCCAGACCACTGACAAGAAGCCTCCGCTGGTGTGGGGAGGTCTTTGATATCCCTTCAGCGGGGCTAACCTCGCATCCCTGCTTCTTTGACGTGTCTGAAGGTGGAGGTATTGTTGACTGACAATCCACGGATCCCGATCATCAGACAGATACGTTGCAGCGGCGGTTTCCTTCCTGTTCCACAGTCTACAGGTCAAAAATTCCACTAGTGTTTCAGACCTTGACCGGGTCAGACTGCTCGATGCGGGTCAAGAACTTACTCGGTACTCCCGCTCGCTTCCCCTCTCAACTCGGGATATTCATTTATCCAAACTCCATGTCTGATATTATTCATGGTCACCACTTTTGTCTATGTATTTGAGCAGCCAGAATAATACGGGGCTGGCTAGTGCTCAGCTGGTAGGGCGGGCGGACCTACAGTCAGAGGGTGGGTGATTCAGTTCCTGGTTCCTCCTCCCCGGCAAGACTCTGAACCCAAAGTTGCTGGCTAGCGATCCGGTATAAAGCACGAGTCGTAAAAGCTCTGTATAGGTAGTCGTTTCCATGCTTGCCAGCAATTATTTGCAGCCGACACCATAATTTTTCATTCACATTCTAACATCATGTCCGTATAAATTCTACACTTGTCGTGAAGCAGTCACAGGTGCCCGCTGCCGCAGTGACGGTTCGCAAAAATAATTCTTCTCCAAAGAGTCATTTCTGTCATTTTTTTTGGCCATTAATCATGTCTGGGATATTACGAGGCCTAATGGGACAGGAAGGGTCAGCCACAGCGAGTTGTTCCATGGTCCTGGGAGGCTGTGTCAACGATTTGCTCCACCAGCAGCATGAAATCACTTTCTTTTTGCAAGTGGCACGACAACTCATTTCCATTCCCTGCTTCTGAAAATGTATTTTTAAATACTGGAAATACCGTAAAACAAAAGAGCATTTAGAAATAAGCTTGGCGATGTGCGGTTTTACTGTGACCGACATCCCAATACGACGTCTTTGACTCCTGATATGAATGTTATCACTGTCAGAAGTGTCACTGAATAATCAGCTGTAATGATTTTTTTAAACTACTTAACAGCAATGTGACATAAATTCTATTAATTTTTTTCCTTCACCCATAAACAGGACGTGTTTCTTACCGTTCCCGCTTAACATTCACTTCACTCCTCGCCTCCTTTGACAATATCTCTCCGTTGAACATTCCATGATTCTACATTTTATTGCCCCTGCATGCTTGTCTGATTAACTGGAATCTCCCATTGTTTGAACAATGTTATGCAAGACCGCTTTGGAACCATTGCACCCATGCAGAGGTGTGTGTTTAATTTCTGTCACAGAGGGTATTAAGATTTAATTTGAGCTGCTATTGCCAACAGTTGGGTGACAGTAGGGCAACGTTTATCTTGGACAATGTAAGAACTGATTTGGGTGAAAAAGCAAGAATCAGATGTTTGTGTCTTATTTATTATATTTTCCTGTATTTTGTGTCAGCTCAATCGGCAGTTAGCAACATCATTAGCGAGCGTCTCGGACCGTGTCTGACCTTCTCACCTCTCTGTAACTACAGCGAGCATTACTCCTTCTACACCCACAGTCAGGTCAAGTCCCTGTGGTATGTTAAGTTCATTAAATGCCTCTTTTTGACCTCCCAAGATGTGAGTGCAGCTCATTTGGTCAGATGGAAAGTAGCAGCGGTTAGCGCTTTCGCCTCACAGCAGGAAGGTTCCCGGTTTCATTCCCACAGGGGGCCTTTCTGTGTGGAGCCTCCGTGTTCTCCCCGAGTCTTTGTGGGGTTCTTCCGGGGACTCCAGCAACCTGGCAACCCTGATTGCACGATGATTGGTAAAATGATTGAATGAATCAATTAATTCTCCAACTTCTAAAAAATGGTGGCCGACAAAGAATACTTGCCGTTCGGTGATTAATGTCAGTGGGGAAGTACAGGCTCTGAATGAGGCTTACTGTGTCAAAATGGGTTCAAATCAATCCATTTCACAAAACCTTCCTCAGTCACTTTTTCATTTTTTTCTACAATTAATTAGTCAAGTAGCCCAAGTCAAATAAAATCATGAATGTAACACACTTCAGCTCCATTCACTGCATTCAACTTCTTTCAAAGATCCCAAGCAGCTTTTTTTGTTTTGTTTTGCTCATTAGAAAAACAGGTGCATTTGAAAAAGCATCACCACATCTTGACATTTTAGAGAAACTAAGAAGTGTTCTAAAATGCCGAGAATCCCCTCTCCAGAATGATAGAATTAATTACAACCCTTTCCTTTTCCACCTATGATTTTAGCGAAGGCTTTCTTTTGCACCGGGAGATGGTAAGGCTTTTATGTATAACAAAAATTAGCCCTGTTTTATTCACACTTTATTCCATCTGGAAAGGCTGAATCGTGCTTTTGTCAAACCACAGGTCCCTTAAAGGTCATAGTGAAAATATTATGGACTTGCAATTTGACTGATTGGCTCTCTGGGTGCTTCACCCCGGGGTAAACTCCATGCCCTCACAAATTATGTAATCAATTGATACATTATCAGCAATTAAAACTTGGCACAGTTCAATCATGAGATCCTAATAGGTTCGAGTGAACCATTTGCATGTCAGTCAATGAATGAGACTGCTGATGGACCAGAGGATCACAAGGAATCAGTGATAAATACAAGCCGACTCTGGCTTTGTCTTTGTAAAAAAAAAAAAAAAATGAGATCAATGAATTTCAAAGATCTGTAATTATCATTGATCTGCATCTCTGCATAGCCTCCTTTCACAAACGTGTTCTCACATCAGTCTCATGTAGTACAAACAGCAAACATGACCGCAGAAGAATGCAAGACAACTTTCCAAGCAAAGAAAAACAGTTTAAGAAAAGGATGAGTTTTCAGCGAGGTCGTAAACCGGCAGCGCTGCTTCTGGAGGCTCTGATTCTTCAGAGTTGAGGCTCTGACCGAAACCTCTCTGACCCCACAGTTGGACTCTCGAGCTGCTGGGGAGGTTTGGACGTGTCTTACGGCTCTCAACAGTCTCACCCGCTGCTCCTCACACACACACACACACACACACACACACACACACGGGCAGTCTGAAGTCTCCTGCACAGAGCAAACCTTTCAGTCTTTCACAACGTTACAGTCCTGATCAAAGCAAAATGGGATCCTTAGGTTATCCATCTAAGCAATCAAATTCTAAGTACCATAATTTCCGGACAATAAGCTGCTACTTTTTTCATAAGTGATGAACAATGCAGCTAATTTATGGATTTTTGGAGGAAGACTAAGATAGCTATCGTTTTGTTTTTGTTTTTAGGCGGTGCGGCTTATATGCAGGTGCGCTCAATAGTCCAAAAATTACGGTATTTAAAATCCATGAAAACTTCAATCAATCAACTTTTTAGATCAGTAGCGGATCCAAGTAACCAGAGACATCCCTCTGAACGTGAAGAATTCAATCATTCACACGACATATATAGACATTCAACTGGCTGGAGCCAATCTCAGCTGTCATCGGGCAAGAGGTGGGGTTTACCCTGGACTGGTTGATCACAAGGCCACAGATAGAAAAATGCAACCGTTCACTCTCTCTTTCACACACACACACACACACACACACACACACACACACACACACACACACAGAGAGAGAGAGAGAGATTTCCTTCAGGGGTCGCCACCTCTTTTTTCACACCAACCAACTTCATGTCCTCCTGCTCTCCATCCATAAATTTTCTCTTTGGTCTTCCTCTAAGCCTGTGAGTGAGTGAGTGAGAGCTCCCCAAATATCATCGACTTTAGAATAATTGCTTCAGTCAAGTTTTATCAAAAACACTAAAAAATTGAGCCATTTGTTGAATAAGGAGTTGATTTCAGCCCCCAAAATTACTTCGACAATTATTTTAGGAAGATGACAATATACCAAACCTATGGGGGTTTGGGGTGGTGCATGTTTTATATCTGCTCAGCTGCAAGTTTGAGGAATTGATCCTTGTGTAAACCTGGAGAATTCAAGCAAATCCTTGATCAAGAGTGCTGTTTTTTACAGTATATAAAATGTTCGTAGGCTGAAGGACCTGGAGAATCTAGGCCTCTTTTCCCTCTAACTTTATTTGGATTACCATCAACGTATTCCCTGCTGATTTTTTTATTTTTTTCCCCGTCTGCCAGTTCATTCTCGGCGCTTTTCGGCTTACATGACTGGTTTTATTTACGGCAACAAAACACAGTTCTCGTGCCAGTGAAAAGGGACAAATGCATTGAAAGGTGCAGCATAATATTCTGGGCATCGCACCAAGTCCAACTAAGACTGTTATCAATGAGAGCACATTAGGGAGAAGAGCCACTTTCAGAGAGTCAGGTAGGCAATATTTATACAGGATTTTGGACAAAGACAGATCCACCATTAGCAGACAGATTGTTTAATTCAGCTCCTGACTGGAGCCACTCAGAGTTTTAAACCCAAATGTTCACCACAGAGAGAGTCCAGGCGGACGTACAGGAGCTTTAATTAGACGCTGCGTAATGAAATGGAATGCGGCAAACCCGAAGCAGGAATGAAAAGACCTGATGGTCAGACGGAGAGGAGGGAAGAAAGTGTGTTTCTTAAAGCTTTATGCCTCAGAGCATGGCAGGTTTTAATGAATGATTGAAAACCAATCATCGATGGCGGTAAAACCGCATCGTGGCGGATGACCTTTTCCTTTGAACTGAAAAATGACATTCTAACAGTGAGAAAAACATGTTCTCTTCCCTGGTAATGCTTCTGTACGTTCTCTCAATTTCTTAAGAGATTTCAATTAAATTGTCCTCTGAGTTCTCCTCCGTACGCTTCTTAATCTTGCTTGTGGCTAAGTGCGATTTTGTTTCCCCCCCCCAATACCATTTCCCGTTTAATAGAGGTGCATTTATGTTCCCCTGTGTTATGAATTAAAATGGAGTTTTTTATGGGTGAAGGTGCACGCAGCCATGGTTGAGCACCCTTTCATTCCAGGTCTCTGTAGCTTGAAGGTGAATAGTGTAGGGCCCGTGTGAACTCCATAAATTGAGTTGTAAGAGTCCTCCTTTTGGTGTTTGTTGAAGGTAAAGCTTCAGACATGCCCTTGAGAGGGTGTTGGCTCCTGGTGAATTATAGATGAAGTCAGCCTGGAGAAGTCCGTTCAGGTGGAGGGTTATATTTTTCCCGGGAGACTTGATAGTTGCTGTGATGAGTGTTATCTTCATCCAGAGAGACAACTGCAATGACTAATTATGAGCCATTTTATTATATGTTCATTATCGAACAAAAAAAAAATAATCCCAAATTAAAACCTGGAAGGTTGACGTAACCGACAAAACAATGGTCTTAAAAACATTTATATATGTGTGACTCACGGCAGCTGACTCATCAGAAGTCCTGTCGGGTCTCTCGGCAAAGCCTTGTGGTTTGGAGCATCACATTTGGAGACATGTGATGTGATAATGAGGCCCGAAGACAGGTGGACTGTGAAAACCCATGAAAAACACAAGCGGCGTACAATCCATCCCCGAATAAACCATGACGCTCTGTGTGCTTGAAACATGTTTTTGGAAAGGTCTGACATTCCCTGTGAGACAAGGCAATCTTTCTTATCCATAATTAAAGATGTTTTTTTCTGTGGTGCCCCTAAAATGACTCCCAGCGAACACAGCTCGTTATCCCCCTCAGAAGCCATCCCCACCACATTTGGCATGCAGGGAGACGCAGACAGTTATGTAAAAGCTAATGAGTGCCTGGCTCTGGACTCGGAGAGCTCATGGGTGTTTTTAATTTTTTTTTTTTTTTTTTTTTTTTTTTTAAGGTGGGGTTCGTGGTTGGTGGTTGG
>CAAKHD010032082.1:86432-127784 GCA_901007705.1 Fistularia tabacaria | reverse complement strand
CCCACCCCCCCCCCATTTGCATGCGGGGGGACGCCGGCAGTTTTGTAAAAGCTAATGAGTGCCTGGCTCTGGACTCGGAGAGCTCATGGGTGTTTTTAATTTTTTTTTTTTTTTTTTTTTTTTTAAGGCTGCGTTCGTGGATGTGTGTTTGCGTGTACATGGTTATTCTCAAAAATCAGCACTTGTGTTTGTCAGCTCTAATGCCCGGGCTGTTGGTTTGTTGTTCATAGCTGATTAAACAAGACTGGTTCGGTGAGCATTTGTCCTCGAGTGGCCCCTCACCCCTGCTACCAAACCAGTTGACACCCTCTGCTGTCGATGGGAGACATTGCTGCAAGTCTTCTATGCTAATCTGCAAGAACTTCGATAGCTTTGTAAGAACTGCCTTTCTGAGTTTTGTTGATTTTCTTGCACAGTTCATCAACATAAAGGCTTCAAAAACCTCACTAGATATCAACGCTAACACCCTGCAGGTCGAGTTCGTTTCCTGCTTTTGATAGTGATTGAACTATTTGCCGTCTTTTCGCCACTGGTTGCTGAATCATTTTGCTTTCAGAGCCTCCTTCCCTACGTTCGATTGTGTGTGTCAGTAAATTTTCCCATGACGCTGTAAGTAAAGCACATCACAATGTGTGGTAGCGTGTGGGGAAGAAAAGAAACTACGTGCGGTCTTTTCAATCCACGCCATCGCATCGGACTATGCGTTGTTACTACAGCAGTTACCGGAAATATTAGAGTAAATGGTCCACAGTGACCAAGGGCGCACATCCATTTTGGAAAAAAAACTAGAGAAAATGTACACAAGCAACAGGCTTAATAATGTGGTCCCCATTATACCCAACTTTATCTCCGCTGGCTGGGGTGCATTTGCATTTTATTTACAACAAAAATATTTGAATAGAAGGCACTAAATTTCCATGAGGGCAATGTTTAAGCTATCAAGGCTTGAGGAATTCTTGAATTCATAGCTGAGAAACTGAAGGTAGAGTTTAATGTGCCAGTGGGGGGGCGGGGGAGGGAGAGGGGGGCGTCTGAGAACAGGATACGTGCTCCAGTCAGGCTATAGAGGAATACAAATCTATACTCTAAGCCAGGATGGAAGGACACTGTGGGCTGGGGGAAAGAAAAAGTCACTTTGAAGTCAAGAGTTGATGACATAGAAATAAAATGTCTCGGTGATGCCAAGGGATCAGGTACGGGGAAACTAAATAATTGAGTTAATGAGCAATTCCCGGAAATTAATGAGAGTTTCAAAGAATCCAGGTCCTGGATAATTCTTGCTCACATATCAACTCCACAAGGCCAGATTTGGACCATTTCTGAGCCAAGGAACGACAGGGATGACAGCAGACGGGAAAAAAGATGATTCTTAGTGCCTGTTTACAAACGGTATCAGCGTAGACTTCCTCATATGTTGCAGTGCAATCAAGGAAAGGAATAGAAAAGGGAGGGGTCAAGGCTGATGGATTAAATGGTCACCTGAATAACAGAATGTTGTTCTTGCCATCCAAAAGATAAAAAGGAGAGAGGACCTGTGGAATGCGAAGGCAAAGAGATTGCATATGATCTCGTGAACTTTCAGCAAACTTGTCTTTTTATTGCACAGCTGTTCACAGGGACCCCCAAGGAAGTTTTAAAGTTCTTGTCACCATCCAAAGTGTTCACTGAGTGTGAAAAAGCACAATAGAAGAATAAGCCCTTTGGCAGTATTTGCCATCCAATGGCTTTTGGGAATCTACAAAAATCTATCTACAAAAACTCATCTAAACTCCCTGAAACACACATAAGGAGAAAGTGAAGGACTATAAGTCTCCGGTTTAATGCATGGCTTGACCCGGCACCAGATGGAAATTGCCAATTCACTGCTGTTGCCGAACAGCAGGCCACACCAGGGGCCTTCAACTCTGCTGCCTCTCGAAGGTGGGAAATGGTTGAAGAGCTCAGGTCCAGTCCATTTCAAGTAAACAGAATACTTCTGTTGTCAATGGAAATGACTGGGAGATTATTGAAATCCATCTATTGCAGTTGGGAAACTAAATGCCACAACAAAATTATATCCTTGCAAAGTGCTGCTATTTTGGAACCCTAAGATGTCTAATTGTCTCCACACTTGGAATGATGCATCCACCAGTAAATGTCAAACAAAGGAGAACTGCTGACGTTTGCTTTGTTGGTCCTGGATCAGTGTCATTGACCTCAAGATATATCAACAAACCAGACCAAAACAAGTCTTCTTTTTTCCTCTGGGCTGCTCTCTTCAGTGAGTCTTCATCACCTGCCTCCATCCCTTCAGCCCTCACTTCTGACTCCTCTTTATTCACACAGATGAACTTCATGTCCTCTGTAGTCTTCCTCCTGATCTCCTGCCTGGTAGCTCCAACCTCAGCATCCATTAACCCAGATCTCCAGCATCCCTCCTCTGTCCATGTCCAAACCATCTGGCTGACTTTTTCTTCAGAGCATCAAACATGCGCCATCCCTTTGACAGACTTGTTCCAGATCCTCCCCTGTCCTCCTCACTCCCAGAGAGAACCTCTACATCTTCATCTCTTCTGCCTCCATCTCTGCATTTCGGTCTTTCCCTCTCTGCCCCTGTCATGACTGCTCTCAGCTCCATCTTCTACACCTTGGCCGATACGCTTTCATCCCAACTGACCAGGGGTGGTTTGTTCTGAGCAACGCGCCACCAAAGCAAGGCAAAGGAGGTCATTGTTCCGTGGGGAACCGCACGTTTTTAGGGGTAATCTTCAATCAAGTTGAAATCCCCGAGTGTTCTCTCAGACTCGTGAAATTCTGTTGGGGTTTTTTTTTGGGGGGGGGGGTCCCAGAAAACAGGCACTTCAGTGCATTCCCTGTGGGGGCTTCCAGGTACGTGCTTTCGTCATAACGTGACCTGCTCAGGCCAAGGAAAGGGCATCACTTCCATCTGCAGTCGTTCCCTCATCATATTGCGGTTCACCTTTCGCAGTGATTTTATGTTGCGGATAATACCACGGATATGCAGATGATACTGTGGAAATGCAGTATAAATGCTTTTTATATATTTATTTCAATTATTTCTATGACAAAATAAGCGTTTTCCAGGGTGGTGACCAACCAGTGTTCGGTATCGTGGGCTCTGATTGGCTCAGCTACGGTAGCATTATTCTCTGCATCTCCTGCGCATAACATGCACTCAGCATCTGGCCTTGTCCATTTACCATCAATATGCGTATGCTGCTCAAAGTGTTACTGTGCAGTGTTGTTTGTGTAAATTGTATAGAAAGTGTTTATAAGAGTATGGGACAGGAAAGTAAGAGTGTGGGGAGGGCGAGAAAGCTTTAAAATCTATACAAATAATAGAATAAAAATATGATCGTTACTTCTTAGATTTTCGTTTATCAGGGCTGGTTCTGTTATGTAATCCCTGAGATAAACGAGAGACTACTGTTGATGTACCTCAAAGTAACTTCCTTGTAGCTTATTTAGCTAGAGGGAACATTTTGTATTTAACCCATCGGTAACAAGTTGTATTGCTTTGTAATTTTAACAAGACAAACGTAAATTGTGACGATTGTCTAGTCACCTGTTAATTTGTCAATTTAATGGGTGCCCTCAGTGTTCATTACAGAAGCTGCCCCACCTGATAATTTTGTCAGGAGCCGCCATTGCAAAATTTTCCACCACTAGTTCCAACCTGCTTGCAAATGTTTCTTCATCTGTTTTCCACACTTTCCCTTGCTCTGGCCCGCTGAGTCCAAGTACGGAAAAATCCTTCACCTTCTTTATCTCCCACACTGGACCCAAATCCCAGGTTGCTCTGCCCGACTACTTTGTCCTGCGTCCCAAACCAAAAGCAGGGTTGAATCAGCCGTGCAACCCTTTCCCGGTGAAGCATCTGGATGACGGCACACAGAAAGAGCCCTGAGATGACATCCAAACATATGGGGAAGAGGGTGATAGATTTAGATGTACCCCAATTAGAACAGTGCATACTGTTAACTAAACTGATACCTTCCAAGGTAGGAATGAGGAAACACTGGATTTCCCTCCTTCGTTATATTTGCTGTCCTTTGTCACACAGCCAACCTGTCAATGCTCTATTATTTTTCCAATCATGGCCTGGTTAACGCCAAAATACATTTAGAGGTCTTGCTTCAGTAAGACAAGCATGCACTTGCTATGTTTGTATAAACCTTCGATTGGTATTAATTAATTAATTAAACATTAACATCTCATTAACAAAAATTGGAAAATATATATGTTTACATACTGCTTCACCAAACCAAGTGCAGCTGTTTTGAAAGTGATGAAAGTGATGAATTCCACCAGTCCATTTTTATTTGTGAGTTATTCAGAGGAAAGAAGGATGTTGATGGCTCCGTTATTCTCCGGCAAAGCCATTTGAAATGGAAATACAGATCGCAGTTCTCTTTCTTCCTCTTCTGTGCGTCTGGTTTCATTAAGGCTCTGAGCAGCGAGATGCATCTACGTTTTACCCTTGGAGATTTACAGTGGGGACATGGCTTTGCTGGAATCTGGTGTTTACCGATGCCCGCGTCATTCATGGACAGACAGTTTTATCTTCTGTAAAATGTGATGTGATTTTACTGTATTTGTTTGGCATGCATGTCCTAATTCACAAAACCCTCACTATGTTGCGTTGATTTCTTGAGCAAGACATTAGACTGTCATCGCACAGGTATACAAGATTGGCATAGAATGGTATATTTTTCTGTATCATACGGAATCTTCCCTCGCTTCAGTCACGAGTCAGTTGTCCAACATCAAATATACTGATCCCAATAATTGGAATCAGGTGTTCCAATCACCTCCATGGCCACAGGTGTATAAAAACAAGCACCTAGGTATGCAGACTGTTTTTACAGACATTTGTGACTCAGTGAATTCCAGCTTGTGTGCAACCTGTGCAACAAACCGAGTGGTGAAATTTCCTCGCTCCTAAATATTCAACAGCCAGCTGTCAGCTGTATTATAAAAACATGGAAGGGTTCGGGAACGACAGCAACTCAGCCAAGAAGTGGTAGGCCACATAAACTGACAGAGCAGGGTCAGCGGATGCTGAGGTGCACAGTGCCAGAGGCCGCCAACTTTCTGCTGACTCAATCGCAACAGAACTCTAAACTTCAAGTGGCCTTCAAATTAGCTCAAGAAGAGTGTGCAGAGAGCTTCATAGAATGGATTTTCATAGCTGAGCAGCTGCATCCAAGTCACACATCACCAAGTGCAATGCACAATGTCTGATGCAATAGTGTAAAGCAGGCCGCCACTGGACTCTAGAGCAGCAGAGACGCGTTCTCTGGAGTGACGAATCATGGTTCTCCGTCTGGCAATATGATGGACGAGTCGGAGTTTGGCGGTTGCCAAGAGAATCGTACTTGTCTGACTGCCTTGAGCCAAGTGTGAAGTTTGGTGGAGGGGGGGGTTGTTTTTCAGGAGCTGGGCTTGGAACGCTGAAAGCTTCACCATACCAAGACATTTTGGACAATTCCATGCTCCCAACTTTGTAGGAACAATTTAGAGCCCCTTCCTTTTCTAACACGACTGTGCACAAAGCAAGGTCCATAAAGACACGGACAGAGTCTGGTGTGGATGAACTTGACTGGCCTGCACAGAGTCCTGACCTAAATCCGATAAAACACCTTTTGGATGAATTAGAGCGGATACTGAGAGCCAGGCCTTCTCGTCCAACACAGTATGTGATCTCACAAATGCGCTTCTGGAAGAATGGTCAAAAATTCCAGTAAACACACTCCTGAACCTTGTGGACAGCCTTCCCAGAAGAGTTAAAGCTGTTATTGCTGCAAAGGGTGGACCGACATCCTATTGAACCCTATGGATTAGGAAGAGGATGTCACTTAAGTTCATATGCGAGTCAAAGCAGGTAAGCGAATACTTATAACCATATGGTGCATCTGCTAATGTGCGGATCACATAAAGGTTGTTGTTTCTTTTCATTTTCTACTCGTTCATCACGTATATTTCTCTCGTCCTCACCTGGGGCTTCTACTAGCTGCATTAATACCCCCCATGGAATGGCTCTCGATTTGAAGCCTTGCTTTTAGAAATAAAATAACAAAATAAAGAACACAGAAAATCTCAAAAGCCAGGGCTGATTTAGAGCGGGCATAAATAAATGAAACCCAACCTCGTCAAGAATAAGCCCTTCGAAATTGGCTGTTCATACAAAATCAAAGATTGTTTATTTTTACAAGGTACAAAGATAACTAAATGAGCATTCAGAGAGCACAGAGCTTCAGCAAGGTCTGTGTTTTATACACACACATATATACATATACAGTGTATTTATAAACGTGTGTGTGTGTGTGTATATATATATATATATATATATATATATATATAAATGAGAGAGAGTGGATACATATATGGAGAAATGAATGTAAGTGGAGACACCTAAAGCATAATTCCCTTGGCAGAGGAAGCAAAGAAAAAAGGGATATGGAGAAATGTCATATATGACATGAGAATGAACAGAAAGGATGGCAAAGAGCAAAGGTAGAGCTCATGAGATCAAGATGTTGCAGTGGAAACTGCGGGAGCTTCGTGTTGCGCAGCGGGAGGCCCCTGGAAAGAAAATCATGTAAGGGAATATCATGCTGTCACAAATCACATCGCCAACTCCCAGCTGAGATTGATCTGCCAACCTTCTGCTACCCAGCCCTTAAACTCCCCGCGTGTTTTACTTCCTCACGCTGCAACGGAGACATTTCTCTGCGAGGAAGCGCGCTGTCACCAGGGGCAGGTGACTGTGGAACCAGTGTGGGATCGCGAGGTCAGCGCTGTGACTGGAAGTGGCAGAAGAGGATTAGTGACCTAGCAGAGAGTGCGAGCGGCCTCCCTGCAGTGAGGATCCAGCTGGTCAGCAAGCTGGTCGGACAGGCTTCATCTGTCATTCACCTGCTCCATCCGCTGGGAGCCCTTGGAAATCTCTTCACCTCCCCAAGCGCCAAGAGATTATGTCACGAGTTGTACCGCGCCATACTTCCTCCATGATGTAGGTCCGGTTCTATAAATAACGCACAAAGTGTTTGTCTCTACGGTTTGATTAATAATCAGACTGGTTTGTGAATTATTGTGAGTGTTCAGAGAAGCTGATCGATAGGGACATATCATGTATATATCTATACATATGCTAAAAATGACCACTTTAAGCGAGCATGTTTCCATAGAGTTGAAGCGGATGCCCTTTGCGCCTGCGCTGATATGTCATGACTGTCGTTACGGTCACACAGGATTGGAGATTCGTAAACATTATCAATGGAAGCTTCCTCTTTTTTAATATTAATCAATGCCTTGGACTTAAATCTGTAAAAATAAAACAAAAATGCACGAAGATTTGTGACTTTCATGTTAGGAAGATCAGCTCTCGATTGGGGGACAGTGACGGAAAATGCAGATAGAGCGGGTCGGGCTGGCTCCTGAGCAGAACCGGTTTGCCGAGGAAACAGGAAACGCGTGCAAGCTAAAGCAGGTTTAATAGGTTTCCCTTTCGTCATTTGTCACTGACTGAATAGAATGGAAACAGTTGAACTAATGTGGATTTAGAGCACCTGCTAATGCTGATGTATTGGATCGTGTGTTGAGCTTAACATTCTTGGCGTGCATGATCTATATGTTCATTTTATTTCAAAAGCTGCGGTTAAATTCAATGCATTACAATTATTGCATTAATTTTAAAATATTATGCCACTGACTTGCTTTTTTTATTCACGCATGAGTCATAACGAAGATTTAAAAAAAATCAGTGTGCGGTTCTGCCGTATAAAATAGGGTTAGTTTAGTGATTAGTAATTAGACAAAGACCACCAGTGCTGCAGCCTGCTGTGCACATATGAGTTATATCCGCGTTTGTGGGAGTGATAGCATTCTGCCAAGGTGCAGGAACTTTAATGCATCAAAATTTCATGAAGAACCATCTGGTTTTCACCAAGACGTGTCGCAGCAGTTGAAGGAAAACTGTATATTTGGATTAGCGACGAGCTCAGAGATCAGATGGTTATTCAAATGTGTTTTTCGTGAGAAACCCAGTGACAGATTCAGTGTCAGAGATCCAAAGTTAGCAAAGCATCTGCTTTTGTTGGTGATGGTGGTAGACTTTCCACCCAGGTAACATGTAAAGCATCAATGCCAGCAGGAGAACAACAGCGAGCATGACAAATTCAGCGTACTGGGATTTTAAAGGTTTCAGGTCAATGATATGTTAAGGAATGTTACTGATAACTTTACTATACACCGATATGTTTGATATAAGACACAAAGATGCTGTGATATAGCAATAAGTAATGTTGAAATAAGGCACAGTGGTTAGCGCTTTCCCTTCACAACAAGATGGTGCCTGGTTGGATTCCCTCAGGGAGTGTGTGGGGTCTCCATGTTCTGCCCCTATGGGTTCCTCCCACAGTCCGAAAACATGCACCGGTAGACCTTAAATTGTCCAGATGTTTGAATGGTTGTATGTCTCCATATGGGGCCCTGTGATTGGTTGAGCCCCGCCTCTTGCCCAATGGCAGATGGGATGGGCGAGAGGCACAACTGCAGCAGACACTGACTAGAAAAAATATCATGTCAAATGTCCTTGTGTAGGTAAAAGCAAGAGAACCCAGACACTGGTACATTCTACTGAAAAATGAGATTGAACCCTCTGGGGACGTTTGGCCTCAATTTCTAATAGTTTCACTTTTCTTAAAGGTCCATTTGTTATCAAATCGATTATGTGATAAAGTCAAAGTCCTCATTAATGCAATAAGAAAAAACAGAGTCACGGAAAAATGAAATGGCAAAAAAACTGTTGTCTGACGGGGGGGGGGGGTTCGATCATGCTAGATTGACGTCACAAACCAGGTCCTAACCCAACCAATGTGCAGACTCTTTCCAGACCCGGTTGTCTCCACATGTAGCATTTCTGAGCTCATAAGTTCGGCACAGTCACCTCTGCGAGGGTGGGACGCAGATAGAAAATCTAAGAGCCGGTCGCTGCGTTCATGTCCTACGCATGTGCGTGAGCATCGGTAGGGAATCTGCAGACTAACAGACTTAGAGTTCGCATCATTTAATATTCAAATCAGCCTGTCATCTCGGCAATCCTCGACGACTTTCCCGGAAATATTCTTTTCCCAGAGCCTTCGATCAACCCAGTTCTGTCATAGCTTCTGTCTGGTATCTCATCCGTACCCAGGTCAAGCACCAACTACAAAATGTTTCTTTTTCCCCACACAGACTTTTCAAAACAATACCGCATTTTGTTTTTTATTTTTGAATCCCTCTGACAGCTGTTGTGCGGTCCTGTCAAAGAATGTTGTTTCTTTATTTATTTATTTATTTATTTTTTATTTCACAGTCTTCGTCACACTAACAAGAATTGAGTAAACAGAAGGTGCGGCCATAGTGCCGCGATGCTCCTGTCAGAGTCAGCGGGATTCAGGTGCTCGGAAAGGTTAAACGTGATCACTTTTGAGCGGTTTCCAGTTCTCGTCCCATCTCCGTGTAGAAGCGTTGAGGAAAAATTCCCTGCCAGTGATCAACGCTAAACGCCGCCGTGTCTCCCCGGCAACAACAGATGTCAAATTCACGCCTTTCCTAAAATGTTACAGCTCTGCATTTACTGCAACCGCCGCAGCCGAGAGCTCGACGTGTTCGATTGACTGTAACGGTGATTGGCAGAAACTTAGCTCCATTGTTTGTCCATTCATGTTATCGCATTTGAGGAGCGCCTGCTAGCCCGCGGCTGTAAAAGCAAAAGGAGGATATTGGCATCAAGCCTCTTTCAGACAGGCAATTCCAGGGGAGCAATTGTCTGGTTTAATTGCTCCAAAAAAACGAGATGGAGAGGCGGTGAAACTAACAAGCTGTCTGCAGAATCAGTAATTTACAGACTCTGTGATAAAAAAAGATTTATATATTTTTTTTTTTCTGTTGTTGTTGTTTCTCTCACTCCCTCTTTGCTTTCTCACTCGAGCTTTACCAGTTATTGTGAAATATTCACAAGGCTGTTTATTGAACTGGTATAATCTGCAACTGTGATTTGCACACTGGGGCCCAGACACAGTGATTTCACTAACTCTCGGGCTGATTTGATGGGCTCCAGCCGTCTACTGCCTCTTTATCTGCCACATTTCTAATCTCTGGTTGCAAACCTGTGCCAAGGCTGCAAATTCACCCAGATTAGTTATTTTAAGGAATGTTTCAATGTGCATCTTCTTCGGGATTTGCCTCAAATGGTTCGACAAGAAGCAGCAGCGCAGCAGGGTCTTGCCAGATAGGTTTTCATTGTCTGAAATTACGAGTCAGGTGAAAAAAGTAAGAATGAATATACAAATATCAAAATGTTTTTTTTCTTGCCGTTGTCAAAAATACTTCATAGTTTAAATGGAAAATAATTCCCAACACAGAATACTTGGACTTAAGCCTATCATCTTCCTCTCCTTGGGCTGCTCCCCTCAGGGGCCACAGCCAATCATCTGCCTCTATCTAACCCACTCCTCTTCATCTTCTACTCTCACATCAACTAACTCAATGCCCTTTTTCCCTCCGTCCATAAATCTCCTCTCGCTCAGACCCCCTGCCTGGTAGATCTGACCTCAGCATCCTTCTGCCCAGATCTTCAACCTCCCTCCTCTGTCCATGTCCAAACCATTTCAGTGCCCCTCGAGAACATCTCCAGAATATCGCTGTCCCTCTGACGGACAAATGTTCCTCAAAAGCTGACATCTGCTAAAATTTGATCAGAATCAACTGGCTCTGAAAATTCAGGCCTGCTGGATCGGTCTCTCAAATACCAAGTCGGGCCTAGAAGAAGGAGCGCAGGGACAAGGCAAATGGAGAAGAGATGGGTATCTGTCATCGCAGGTGTTGTAGCTTCTCGTATGATGACTTAGTTCCTTGTCCTGTATCTTTGTATGGATATTCAGTGTCCACATAGTTGTGTGTCATTCTGTTGTGATACTCAAATCATTATGGTTCATCTTCAACAACAACCTTGGCCTTGTTGTTGGGGGGTTAGGCAGCTGGCTAAGTGTCTTCAGGGCCATTTTGAACTCCAGTTGGAGGCCTCTTTCACCTATTTGGTGAACGAGGCAACGTTGCAGGGCACTTTAAGTCCTCCTAATGCAGTCTATTGCCATGCCTGTTGCTCTAAAGTGTTCTAAGTGCTGCCTTTTATACTGGGAGTGCTTCGCTGCAAACACTCACCTCTGACAACTATACTAACATCGCAAGTCTTGTTCACCTCACACCGATTTGGAAGACGCCAACCTTGAATCCATGGGCAGCCAATTAATCTCAGCAGTTTCCAAATGCAAGGGAAAAAAAAAACAAAAAAAAAATATTTTATTGCATTTAAAGATCTCAGGAGAATTTGTCTGCTGAACTTCCCCACCAGCGATAAATGGTGTTTTGATTAACACACACACACATGTTGACAGTAAAAGGCTCCATTCCAACTCCAAGCAGGACAGAAATTGACCTTTTGCTGTCTTTTCATAAAATTTTATTCTGCCGTCTTCTTTTCCAAAAGTAATTCTCTGTCAACAAATAAGAAAAACATGAAAACAACCTTTAAGAATAATCAAACAGGCATGTTCTAAAATCACAAGCCCTTCAGCCCCCAACCTGTCAAACACTGGTGAAAAAGCCATCACATGTCTGACAAAGGAAATAATCGAGGGGCACTTCTTACTTGACACAATTACAGACACGATATATCACGCTGGTACTTTTCATTCCTCTTAGGCCTGGTTTTCTTAACGAAATCACCCAGGTTGAATTTCAGAGCAGCCGCCATACTGGCCGGTAACAGCAATAACACATGTAATAATGGTAAATGGTTTCCATTTTTTTTTTTTTTGTAGTTTCTAAGTGCTTGGCAAGCAATCACTCTGCGGAGCCGGCGTGCAAGGGGTCACCCAGACCATTGGGAGCAACTGGGCGGGTCAATGTCTTGCCCAAGGGTACTTCGGCATGCTGACGGGGGAGCCGGGAATTAAACCACCAACCTTACAATTGAAGGCACACCCACTCCACCACAGCAACAGTGAACAAATGCAGGTATCATTTAAAAGGAGAAAAATACTGGCCAGTTCTGTATTCGGTCTTAGGAATGTTGCATTTGTTCCTCTCTTCCCTTTTGCAGCTGATAGTATGGAGTTGCAGGGCACGCTCCTCTACACCCGAGGAGCCCGCCCACACTCTCTGCACGGGTCCTAGGAGGAAGATGTGGTGCAGGCAAAGTGTGAGATCATTCATTTGCTGAAGCTGAAGGGTTGAGAGGCACGTCTATGACCAGCACAGAGCCTCGCCGTTAAGGATTCAGACTCCGACTGAACAGCAAATAGAAGAACATGACATCGCAACCCTCAAGAGTTTTGGTTGTGAGCTTGACACAAAGGTTGAAATGAACAAAACAGGCAGCAGTGTGTTTGTGTGTGTGTGTGGGGGGGGGGGGGCATGGTTTAGCTACTACGCTCATTAGTTTTAATTAGGAACAAATTTCAATATGCATCTAAACCTTTCCAAACCCATTATGTGACAGTGTGTGTTGTGACAGAACGGATGAGGGGATGTGTGAAACAATTCCATTGAAAAGGATGTAGAACCAATGAGGTAGGTGGATTTCTACTTTTTGCTTTTTTTTCGAAAAATGCGTTTGGGAAAAAAGATATGAGCTTTAGAAAAAGGGATTGTTTGATAATTTGGCTCACTTTTTTTTATTTATTTTTTTAAAGGGAAACCAGGGGCTTTACAACTTGGATTTAGGCTCATGGAAGCAATGATGATTAAATTCAGAATAATTCATCATTAGCCACTTTTGCCTAACCCTAATCAGCGGGACATTTCATCCTGTGAGGATCTGACAGGAGTTCTTATGTCTTCCTTTTGGAGTAATGTCACGCAAGAATTCATGAGAATCCGATGTTTCCAGACTGACTCCTGCGGCTTTGGATGCGGGCGTTTGAGAATGGAATGGGAAAGTGTTTCAGGTATTTTAATTTTACCAAGGAAAGGTCTGTTATGATCACATCTCCCTTTAGCATTAACAGTGCGTGGTCCTGGTGGCGCAGTGGAGAAGGTTCCTGCTTGGAGTCCGACAGGGTGGGCTTTCTGTGTTGGATCTCCATGTTCTCCCCGTCTCTGTGTGGATTTCCTTCAGGTTCTTCAGTTATGGTAGATCCAGGGTGAGCCCTGCCTCTTTCCCAGTTACGGCTAGGATGGGCTCCGGCCCCCCCATGACCCTGTGCACAGGATAAGCAGTTCAGATAATGAATGAATGAGTGTGTGATCATTTGTTTGCTGGAATCAGCTTGGTTCCTTCCTCTGTGCTTGGACTGCTGCAGGCTTAGAGGGGGTAATGCATGTCAAAAACAGATGATAATCTATTATTTACCTGTTTGCCTGTTTTTGGCTTAACAAGAGCCTCACACACACACACACACACACACACACACGACTCATTCTCTCTGTCTGGATCTCCCAGTCCCATCACTTCCATCAACCCCTCCTACAATTATCTCATCTTCTCCTTATCTTATCTCTCCCGTCTCTCTTTAACCTTATTGAACTGAGTATTTCCTCAAAAGCAGCAAGGCACAATAAAAAATAAATTATCCCAAGAGCCGCAACCTTGTCGCACAAGCCCGGTTGAAAGAAGGAGAAGGGCCTTAAAAGTCAGCCTGGTATTGATTGACTAGAAAGTCACATGTGAGTGTGTGTTGTTTGTCATTCTGAACAACTCTGCTGATGCTCTCAGGTAGATTGTTTTCAGCAGGAAAGGATCAAATTTATAGAAAATCCCGAGAAAATCGAAATCATAAGAGCTAAAACTGACACATTTTTGAACAATTTCTTCTTCGTGAATAGAATTCTGGTTTGTGTGTGGTGCTTTTCGCGGTCGCTGTGGTATTTTCCATTGCAGGGAAGTCCAAGGGCTGGGAGGAGGGAAGCGAAGCTCACTCAGCTGCTGTCGGCTGGCTCTATATCGCCGACATCGTCTTTAATTGTCTTCAGTCACTTTTGAACGCAGAGTCCAACTCATGAAAAACGTGTTCTCCGTCCCTCAGTTGCTATTAGCTCACTCCTCTTCCCTAATTACTGTCAGTCATCCTTTCTCAATGAGGCGTCGGGAAGCAGCTGCCATAGAGTATCCTCTTCCAATGCTCACAAACACACAAGTTGCACTACCCTGGAACTTTTGTTTGAAAGAAACCCTTTGTCAGCGATGTTCTGCCGGTCTAGTAAATCTGCATTTCTTCACCTTCTACTCGTGAAAACCAGTCTGTCTGTGTGCGGTGAGGATTTGTGATGTTGTTGCATGAATAGGTGAATATCCTGTAGTTAAAGGACCCAACAAAAAAACAACCGAAGATGTAAACACAGGCAGATCATCGTCGTATCCGATTCGTCATGGCTGACCTCATCCTGTGCTCTTACAGTGTCACTGCAAAAATATGAAATATATATATTTGAAGCAGAATATAGCTGTCAACTGTGGGAGAAAAAGCGAAATGCGATGGATTTGGTATGAGGGTCAATAAAGGAGTGCAGTGATGGCAAATGAATGTTTGGTAGTGTGAAAAGGGAGGATTTAAAAACACAAATGCAGAAAAACAGCAGAGGATTAAGGAAGAATGGTTTTGCATATATAGATGTGGGAGGAGAGATGCAAGAAAAGTGATTTGAAAGATATGGGCCGTCGCTGCTGTTCCATTAATAAAATTCTCGAGTCAAATCCGTTGTATGGGCGCACATGAATGGGGAGAAAAAAAGCGTACACACTCTCACACACAAACGCAAAGGGCAGTTAGACTTCCTGATCGATTGAGCCGTGCCCTGCTCTGACGTCTCAGCAGGCCTCCAGATGAATGAGCTGACCTACAAAAGAAAAAAAAAAAAAGAACAGAAAAGGGGGAAAAACAAACCTTTAGCTTTAAATGTCTGCAGTTTCTGTCACGGTGGTTACAGTAAGGGAGGGCAGAGCGCGTTGTCAACAAGGGTTGCGAGAGAACACCTTGCAAATGCACATGGTTTTAATAAAATTCAATACCACCTGGAGTGCAGTTATTGTTATAATAGGAAAATGCTCAAGGCTGAACTGGGTCGTTTTCTTAAATTTTCCATTATGGCATTCATCTAGAACATCGTTGCTCCTGCATGTGCAAAGCTTTTAGCAAGCAAGCACACAAAACACGATTCCCTGTAACCTACTAAAATGTGTCATGGCGTTTCATTTGCAAGAACCATACCAGAATCTGGCAACTAAACCAGGATTACTGTACACACGTGAGAAAGATGGAAATTTTGGTGAAGTATCAACAATCCGAATGTCATCCCACATACTCTACTTGAAACGGATTTCCACTTAAAATTCCCTCCACATTTACATAGCTGTTACCCCTTGCCTGTTTTGAATATGGATGTATCCTATTGCCTGTCCAACTCACCGCTAGCCGTGTGCTTTTCAACTGTCACCACAGTAAGTCCTCCCCCAGTGCCGTTCTTTCGGTCCGAACCCCATTTTGCCGCTTCCTGTTGGTTCGCTGGGAACATGTGCGGCGATGATTCATAGAAGTGCAGCAAAACGACTATCTTGCCACATCTTTTATGTCCAAGGACTTGGCTCCGGCGTCTCGCACACATCATGTGCAAACCAAGTCGAGCGAAGACCTTCCGCAGTTGCTGACCTGGCAGGTAAACAATCGGAAGCCCCATCAAGTTGTGTACTGATTCCAGCTCTCCACAGCCATCATCATAAATAACATCCCTGTAGCACTTCTGTCAGATGGAGCTCAGGGCTTACAAACCTGTACGCTGTCTCTTATCTTTGGTTGCAGCAACACTGCCACCAAGTTTTCTTCAATGACCTGACAGTTGTTGCTGTTTCAACATTTATATTGCTGTGTTTTTCCTGTGGGGGTACTGTGTCACAACCATAAGTTATCTGAAATATTAGTTGGAAATAAAACGAAATAAGTCGCTCTTTGCTGGTTGGGATTCTGTCCTTCGCTACTCGGCTATTCCGCTGGTGCAGTCGTAATCCAAGGAGTGCACCAGGAATTGCTCTGCTAAAACTATGGATTACATTTATATGAATCTGCAATGCAAAGGCCTCTGACAATAATTCATGAAAACAATTGCTCAGGAACTTATTGTTTAAAAACGGTAGAGGGTGAAAAAAGGCCAGGTCACTGTGACCAAATTTGGGAAAACCAAAGCCTGAAAAACTGGTAGTCAATTAACAAAGTAAGGCATCAGGGTCCACAAAGGGGATTTCTTTTCTCTTAGCCTAGATGACCAAGGTCAAAGGTTGTTGTATTTGTGAAATGAAGCAGGCACCCCAGCTTTAAAAAAGCAGGAGAAAACACAAATTAGCTGCACTAAGTGTGTGTGTGTGTGTGTGTGTGTGTGTGTGTGTGTGTGTGTGTGTGTGTGTGTGTGTGTGTGTGTGTGTGTGTGTGTGTGTGTGTGTGTGTGTGTGTGTGTGTGTGTGTGTGTGTGTGTGTGTGTGTGTGTGTGTGTGTAGGGGAGTGTTGATGGTTTATGCTGAGCAATTGGTAGAGACAGACTTGATCTGCTTCTTTTCAACCCTGCACTTGAGAGCCATCTATCATCTCTCAGTGGATGGTCCACCAGTGGCCGGCCTGTCACTGCCACTCAGACAAAGCTACACTCAGGGAGCAGCAAAGGGAATGACTGTTGTTCACTGGAAAGGGCACATTGACTACTAATTGGAACTGTGACCATCCTGAGCTCGAGGCTAATTAGCGGCATATCAGCAGAATGTGATCTCCATACTAACGGATATTTCCACAACCGTCGCGTTTACAGCAGGTAGCTGACAACAGGCGCCCATGTGTTCACATTTTCTTCCAAACCATGACAAAATATTAAAATAATCGTTCACGCAAATATTCAGCAATGATATTAATACCTCGTTAAATCAATTAGGGACGAGAACATCACACTTATCAGTCTCATTATCTTCTCTGTCAAGTCGTCTGTCGCCCGTCCCTGTTTGGCGTACAGTAAGTTGTCAGTGCTTATTTAAGTCTTCGAAAATGCCAGCTCGCATTTAGCTTCCCATTACGTCCCCAACATAACATATAAATGAGAATATTAGTCAAGGAAATGACGGCCACACTGGTTTGAGAGAATGACTGGGGTTCGCATGAGGAATAATAATGGCTGAATCATTTCTCTGTGTAAGAGAACAATGGGTAAAGTGTATGAGACCAGGGAGCAACTGGCACAACAAAACATAGGAGACTGAAGAACATTTCGATTGACATAATCCCATTGATTCATGAGAAAATGTGATGAATGAATTAAAGACCAGACATCTCCTGTCTTTATATCACTTAAACAGCGAGGACCAATGATGCTTTCCACGTTAGGATAAGTTTAATTCCTATTCCAATTCATGTTTTGTTGTTTATTTCGGACAAGATGTAGTTCAGAATGCTTTACATAACAGGATTGATCATGATGATAATGTAAAAAAAAAAAAGGATATTAACAATGATTATAATAAACATAATCATTTTTCAATCTATTTATTCTGCCTATCCTGTAGTGAGGGATACTTCAGGTGTTTGAGGCTTCCAATGAACCTCCTTTGGGAAAAAAAAAAACAAACAAACCGAAAACCCGGAGGAATTCCATGCAGACACTGAGGAGACTCCACGCAGAAAGGCCCCCTGTGGGAATCCAACCAGCAACCCCCTGCCGGGTGAGGCCCAGGTGCTAACCACCGCGCTACATACTTTCCTGTAGATGCAAGATGAAATTAACAAATTAAAAGCTGGAAAAATTAGGACACAATTGTAACTTAATTTTACTTGATAATAAATAACCAAGTCTGACATTTATCTATCCATCCATTAATCTAAGATTGTTACTCAAAGGAGTGCAGGGCAAATGGAGGATGGTAGTCTGCTCACCTCACTCTTCCTGATCAGTGATGCTTGGGCAGAGACCTGTTGAGTTGGTGTTTTAAGAGTTTTAATGGACCCGCGAGTGTTACATGTCTCTTGTTATCCTGGGAAGATGCACTCGTGCTTGCTTGACGATACGCTCTGACCAATAAGCTCCACTCTTGAGATCGGGAAACCACATCAATGATGCATCAAAGCGCAGTGAATTAAAGAGTAGGCTCTGTGTTGAGTTGCGAAGATGATGGCCAGCAGCTCTTCTGGCACGGTCTTGAGACTCGTTGCTTTAAATTACCAACAAAAATTGCCTTCTAGTGTTGCAGGGGCGCACTTATTGTGTAGTCTCGAGACCGTAATTGCATTATTGCATTACTTAGTCACTTAAAGCGTGTTTTTGTAAGAAATCTCCTCAAACAACCACAATTGCCAATTTTGGTCTATCTTAAGGCCGTATGTGAGGTAGCTAATGCTGCTCAGTGCCCCCCTGGGCTGCATTACCTTCTCTCATTCTCTCCTGTCCCCTTTAACTTCACGACCCTCCTCGATACAATTCACATCTGAAAATGCCAGTTTTTCTCTACCTTTCGCTTGCCTTCTCCCTCTTGATTTCCCAGCGTGCAACATCTTTGCACAGAGCAGCGCTTCAGTATCGATGGCGTGAATCGATTTACGAGAGAACGGGCACGTAAATATTCTATTGGCCATCAACTATTCAAATACGGGCAATAAACTGCTCTCGTTAAAGATTTCAGATTCACTTGCGGACAGAAGTCCCCTGAGCAGAGATCCAAAACTGTGTGTTTTGGTGGTTTTGATATCTATTTATTTGCTTCATATTTGGCTGTTGCCAAGCAGAATCCCACGGGTTGGACTAAAAACAAAACTACTTGTTACTTAGACCTTCCATTTTCCTTGACATCTTTAATACTCCATGCAGTCCATACAATCTGCAATCTCTACAATGCTCTTCCCCATCCCTTCCACCCCGTCACTCCTTCTTCTTCCTCCAGCCGGGAGAATCATAAGTGAGGGAGTTGCCCAAACACTCATCTTCCTGTCTGTGCTGTACTTTGCTGTCAGCTCTGTCCTTCCTGATATATTTACGACAGATGCGATGGTCTGTGCATTATATTTCATTTGCATCTAAGATTGAAGTCGCCAGACAACAACGTAGTATCACTGGACCTCTATGAGCATGTTTTTGCAACTGAAACCTTCATTTCTGTTTTTAGTTTAAACTTAGCAGCTCTAGTTCCACGAAGTCCCACCAATCACATCCTTCCTTTTATAATTGGTTGCTCAATTAGTCTGACTGTTAGCTTGCAAACTCCTTGCCAGCCCTTGGGCTCAAGCAGGCTCAAAGAGGGACAGCTGAGGAGCAGATCATCTCCCGCTGCTTATTTAGACGATAACTCGCGAGGAGCCTCTGTTTTCTTCGAGATGCGAACCATCTCCGACCATTTGTTCAGCTGTGCGTCCGTCAAAGGCTCCACATCCCATCCAGTGGTGAGGAAATGCTGGATCTCTTGGATGAACGGCGGGACTCAGCGGGCTCTTTCCTGTCAGGGACCGAGCTGCGGCGCCACCAGGGCTATGCTGTCCGCCAGCTCGGCTCGGCGCCGGCAGTAACCCGGTTTCGTATTTGTGACACGAGAAAATGGCAGTAAAAGTTTATGTGCGCACCTTTTTCTTCTCCTTTGACATGGTGTCATGTACTGTCTGGTGGCCACTGGCATCCGCCGTTCCGAGTTTGTGTTTGATCTCGCAGGCCTTTGAGAAATCACTGCAGGAGAGATGCTTCGCCGCAGAGTCCTTTGAGAATCGGACACCGTCACAGGGGATTATAGGACTCCGGATTTAATGCGGAGCGCCGTTAATGTCGTGATTCACCAAACATCCACCGTCCTGGAAAGCAAAAACGCTCCGACGGTTTCCCCCGCACTGGAAACAGAGTTCCGTTTTAATCTCATGCTGAATCAGAGTGCCGGGACTCACAGGGTACAAATCGAATTAAATCAAATAGAGAAGTCTCCTCCCACAAAACCAACTCACTGATACATTTGAAAGATGAGTAATCGTAGGAAATGGAAGCACCTGCGCACTGCGTTGTTGGTGATGTATAAAATCATTGCAATTATTTGAACATAGCAATGACTTGGTCACATATCATTCAAACCTTGCTTCTTAATTACCCGCAACCCCACAATAGCATCTCCGGAGGGACTTTGAACCCTGCCAATGCCGTTTCATAAGGCTTTTTAACACAGACAAGCAATTATTGAATTGAGTACGATGCCATAATGCCAGCGTGGTTAGTTGCCCACTTGTTAATCTATCCGCCGACAGTTTGTTTGTTTACCCTTAATCTTTTGACAACAAGCCGATGATTATAATAATCAGTGTTATTGTGAATTTGATGTGGTTCTGAAATTAAGACCAGGGCTATACCCCAGGAATTTTGATTATTATTGATTAGCTTAAAGATTTGCATGATTGCATTTTCTGACAACATTTTGTTTCACAGTGAAACACAAACTTGCCAGATGACATGTTAATCAGCGATTCCCCCTGCAAGGGCGTGAAAGTAAACATTGCATTATATAAACGTTCCCGTGCGCTTCAATACTTGTTAGCTGCGGTATATAACACAACGGGGAGATGAGATGAAAAACATTCATGTTCTGAGCGCTCCTTTTTGTCTGCACACACATCTCGTCAAGGAAAACTTTCAGAATACACAGGCGGAAAAGGCTCCTATTTCTCACCAAGTGCAAACACATACACACACACACACACACGCACATGCACTTTATGCCTGCCTGTGTCGAGGTCTCGGAGACAGGAGGAGTGTGATGATGGATGTGTCGTATCTACTCGCTCCAGACAGACGGTCTGCAGGGTGGACAGAGGGACCGAGAGGGCCATCGGTCAACGCACACTTTAGCCTCTATTTTCACCACCGTATACGTGCACGCTTTTGTATGTGTGTCAGTGCATATCCTGGCCGCTCCCGTCTCCATCTGAGACCATGGTCCACTGATGGAGGACTCTGAGCCTCCTCTCCCGCTCCATCTGCCCCGGCATCGCCTTTGCCGTCCCTCGGCTTGCAGGGCTGACAGCCAGAGTTTCCACGGTGATGAATGATCGTGCACTTAGTTCCAGTGTCAGAGTCCTGCACCTCCGCTGTCTGCCGCGTTGGGTCCCTGTCAAAGTTTTCCTGTTGGGTCAGCTTTACTCCTTTGTTACCCTCTCCTTTTTTATTTCATCCAGCTCTTCATTCCAGCCTGCAGCTCTCCTGTCTCCACTTCATCTAGCTCACATTGGTGACCCATTTCAGCTGTTAGAGCAGAATGTCATTCTCCTCAAAATAGGTTGTCAACCTGATAACTATTGAAGCGGCACAGAACAAAGACCGATTGAGCGGCAAATCTGCCGTCTCGCACAGAACATCTTTATTCAAAGCGATTCTTCGGGAAGATGGGCCGAGTCGGTTTGGAGTTTCAGATCAAAGCGTGTTAATGAAGGCGTTTACCTTAAAGAGCTTAATGATGGGATGCCTCTGCCCTCGGTCCTGCCAGTAGCCTTTGCATGTCAGTGTGTGTCAGTGTCCGGGTGTACCTGCGCTCACTGTGTGGTTGCCTGTTCATTATGCAGCGAGCCTCCTTAAGCGTGACCCTGGTTACTCACCATGCATTTTAAGTGCCAGCCCTTTGAAATGAGGTCCATAAGCAAGGCACTCATGAGCACTGTCTATGAATGTAATTAGCCAATTAGTCCATCCTTTATTAAAGACCGGTAGCAGCTATGCATCTTTTTTGCTGGGGACTGGTTAGTGTGTTCCAATGAGCCTTTAGCTCCGGACCAGAAACCCTGTCAAGCAGTATTATTGCAAAAAAGGCTATTTTTTTGCTCGGAAATACGTCCAGAGTTTTTTGGCAAGAGTCGGATTTTATAAAGGTTAAAACGAAACGGAGATGGTTTTGTTTTACGTCCCACATTGTTATGTGTTGTATTTTTTTTGAAATGCCGCACTAAAGCAATAATTTAAGGGGATGTGTTTTGGGTAATGTCTCCAATAAATGTCCGCCTGGTTTACAATTACTTTCATACTCAAATCTTGCCGTTTTATTACGCCATTAACCCGACAGTAGGGATGACGGGTAAGGGGATTACGTATTCTCCCCGTACTATTCTGCGACAAGCAGAATAAATTTACAGTTCAATTACCAATGCTGTTGGCTTGTGCTGTAATCATAACAAATGTTGTACACGGATAACACATTAAGTAATTTGGACAGGTCAGTTGCAGAGTCGTTTCACAAGGGATTTCTCCGAGCCGCGACTCGATCAAAGAGACAGTAGATGAAAAGAGGCGGCGGATCCCCCACGAAGAGTGTTTCAAAGGCCTGCGTGTTTACACCCGTCCATAATCCAGCCATCTCAAAATACCATGGTCACAGTCACACAAGGTATCATATACCCATGAGCTCGTCGACGTGATTAGAGGATAAGCAGAGCTTTGCGGTGCTTATAGGACCATGGAATAATAATTCTTAATATATGATAACTGTGATATTATATCTCAGCATAATGTAGTTAATTAATTAAGGGATTTAATGTCTTCAGTGTAATGCAGGCTCTCAGGAGAAACACAGTACGTGGAATTTCTCCTTCAAAGTTTTTCAATAACTGCACTGCCGAGTCAGACAGAAATCAAGCAGCATCTGGGATTTTAAGTTAAAGTGATTTTAATGAACTGGAAGATATAAGTATATTAAGTTTGCTAAATAAATGTGTTTTATGAGTTACTTATAAGTTTTATAACACGATTATTCCAGTTTTTCCGATTGGATCGGGGAAAAGACATAGCATTGGATAGCAAGTACAATGACTTCTAAAAATTTTAATAAATGTTTGTGTGAGCGTGTGAGAGAAAGGAAGTCATTTCCTAATTTTTTTGTTCAGTTTGTTGTTCTGTGAGATTGTGCCGTTGCAGCCTGTCAGTGTGACTTTAGCTCTCACTGTAGGTCACCTGTGTTAGTTCATCAGCTTCACCAGCTCTGGACTCGACACAGAGAAGTGCATTTCTTTACGGATCGTTCCAAGCTCCATCTGATGCTTTATGCCACCCCTTGCGTCTAAAGACTTGAAAAGATTTTGAAAAAGACTCGTGCAAAGCTCATCATGTTACACCTGCTCACATCCAAAGACCAGTTTTTAAGAGTTTTAAGTCCCTGTGACTGCGACTGAGATTTTAAAAACACTGTGAATCTTGCAGGGTCACTAATTCCCTGACTAATTTCCAGATTAGACTACATTCTTCTTGCGGCAATGTTTCCATCCATGCAACGCTTTCCCGAGATATTCGCGGAGCCTTTGCTATTTCAGTCCATCGCTTTTCCTTCTCCACTCGGTGGAGAGCTGACATTTTACAAGCCGGGCCGTTCTGCCCACAGCTCCGCCGTCCGCTCCTCTTTCTAGATGCTCCATACTGTTTGGGACGTTCTTAACCGTTCCCGTTCATCCAACCCCCAACTCCATCCATCCATCCATCCATCCATCCATCCATCCATCCATCCATCCATCTTCTCCCGCTTATCCGAAGTCAGGTTGCCGGGGCAGCGGCCGGAGCAGGGAGCCCCAGACTTCGCACTCCCCAGTCACATGGTCCAGCTCTTCTGGGGGGACCCCGAAGCGCTCCCAGGCCAGCCTAGAGACATAGTCTCTCCAGCATGTCCTGGGTCTTCCCCGTGGCCTCCTCCCAGATGGACATGCCCAGAATACCTCCCCCGGGAGGCGTTCAGGAGGCATCCTGACCAGATGCCCGAGCCACCTCATGTGACTCCTCTCTATGCGGAGGAGCAGCGACTCTACTCCGAGCTCCTCCCAGATGACCAAACTTCTCACCTTATCTCGAAGGGAGAGTCCGGCCACCCTGCGGAGAAAACTCATTTCGGCCCGCTTGTATCCGCGATCTCGTTCTTTCGGTCACTACCCACAGCTCGTGACCATAGATGAGGGTAGGAACGTAGATTGACTGATAAATTTAGAGCTTCGTCTTCTGGCTCAGCTCCCTCTTCACCACGATAGACCGAGCCCGCATCACTGCAGACGCAGCGCCGATCCGCCTGTCGATCTCCCGTTCCATCCTTCCCTCACTCGGGAACAAGACCCCGAGATACTTAAACTCCTCCACTCGGGGCAGGACCTCTTCCCCGACCCAGTCTGGGCACTCCACCCATTTCCGGTTGAGCACCATGGTTTCGGATTTGGAGGCGCTGATCCTCATCCCGGCCGCTTCACACTCGGCTGCGAATCGGCTGCGACTACAGTAAAACTCTTAAGATTTCCTTCCGACTTTCGGTTTTAAGTCCATGACAGTGAAAATCGTTGGTTGTAAGCCCAGACTGATTTAGTGCGTTTTCTCCTCTCAGTTTGTTGAAATATTACCCATTCATTCATTATCACTATCCTGCAATCAGGCTTTGTGGTAGGGCCGGAAGCGATCCCAGCTGTCACAGGGTGACAGGCGGGGTTCAACCTGGATGAATCGCAGGGGCCACATATAGAGACATACAACCTTACACAGATAGTCATTCACATGGAGACTGTTGAGAACATGGGGAAAGGTCCCCCTGTCAGAATCAAACCAGAGACCTTCTTGCTGCGAGTAAAGAGCCACTCTGTGTGACACAGGGCCAGTAAAAATTCAAATAAATTCAGAAGCTTCAAAATGTAAGGGAAAAAAAATAGCCTGCTATGGCAAAAAATGGCATTCAGGTTGTGTTTCAGAGAGAGCTTTGCGGCAATGAGTCACATCATCTGATTTCGGGGAGCAAAGAGAGAAATCCTTTTCAATGGACGTGAAAACATTCTTCTTGTGTCAAATTTGTTCATCCATCATTCTACAGCTTCAGGAAGAAGACGTTGAGCACATGTGTGGTTGCAGGGGAACTTAAACCAAATGTGCTAAAATACCCGAACCATGCTTGAATGAGTTTCCTAGTGGACTTCCCGTGATATATATATACTGGTTTTTCAAACACAATGTTGTATGCAAAAGAAGGATTTTTTTTTTTCAAAGTCAGGAAACCTGAATAAACATTTTCTGCATGACTTTCTTTTTTTTTTTTCTTTCCCCAAAGCAGTCTTCAATGTAATAAGTAGATTAATTACTCAGCGGTAGACGCTGACACTGGTAAGTTGCTAGATGCTGAACTTGCAGTTGCCTTTTCCTGGTGGATGTGACTTACTCCGGTTGTGTCTGCGTCACAGGCTCCTCTTAGCACATCAAGTTCAGTCTTCCAACTGATGGGAATTCTGCATAACAGCAGTCAAGACCTCGGCTTATCTGAGACACAACTATATAAACCACCTGGGACTCTTTACAGTCTGAAATGCAACCCCCCCCCCATACACACACACACACACACACACACACACGCGCGCGCGCGCACACACACATCTGCTCAGTTTCTTCGCAACACAGGGATGACTGATGCTGTCACTTCCTCATCTTTGACTGGCAGAATAAACACAGTTGCCACAGTAGCAATGCTTGGAGAGAAGCTACGAGCAGCAACAGAGGCAGGCAGACACACCACAACTGTGACACTGTATAGGAAAAGAGATAAAGCCATGTGACAGTGTTAGCACAGATAACTGTGTGAGCACAACGATGATAACAGAGTTAGGCTGCAGACAAGCTCTATAGTGTGCGGGAAGACTCACATGAATATGTCAGAGCAGGACTGGGGGTCTTTGAAAGACGAGTTTGCAAAGCAGGTGGGAGTGTGAAGGAAGGGTTGACTTGGAGTATAATCGCATCCAGCTGACACTACTACTTTTCAGGACCTATTTTAATAGGGGAATTGTGAGAAAAGTCTGCAAAGGTGTAGAGAGGCGTCATGCGAGGAAATAGCACAGACATGCATACCCTTTCCATTAATTACAGGTGAGGAGCAAGGTGGAGCACGGAAGACTCACTTCAATTCTCGTTTCAGATTTTCTTCAAAGCCTGCCCCGCCTCGCTCCGTGCAGACTGTAATTAGCATAAAAATAGAAAACAAAAAGAAAAGTTAATGAAAGAAATGCACAGTGTCGGGGCGGGGGTGGGGTGGCGGTTGAGCCGCAGTGACAAGCAAACAGGAGCAAACGATGAAGATGAATCATTCGAGGCGATGCAAGACGCATGCGGAAAGAAACATGCTCAATAGCAACAGTGTGGGTGGAGGCGGGGTATGTGGGCTGTATCTACTCCGTCAACATAAAAAAGAAGAATTCAGAAGGAACGCAAACAGAGAGATAAAAACAGAGTGACGGGCCAAAAGGGAGACCCAGCACGTTCAGGACCAGCGGCGGGTCGCATACAGATAGGTCGTACAACTCACCGGCTTGAGGCAAAAAAAAAAAAAAAAAAAAAAAGGGAATTTATATTAGAACAAAAGCATAACCTCTGGCCCCTGCAGCTGGGGTATATGGATATGGAAGATCTGAGAGAAGATTTTTCCTTTCCCACAATAATTGCAAGTTTCCTTGCCATATCTTTTATTATTTACTTAGCTGTTCAATAACCGTGAGTGCAGCGAGGTTGATTGCGAAAGAAAACACAAGTTATATGGTAATTACAAGCTGAAGTTTCCATTTTACATGAAATGAAGGCAAAAAGTGAATTGTTTCTTTTTCACCTGCTGAACGGGCAATTCACCTTTTTAGCTGAAATGTTACATAACTTAAAACCAGCAGCTTAACACACTGAACGGCAGGATTTGGCACATAAAATCGACGGACATTGCTGATGACGCCAGCGCCTGACCCCTTCCCCTGCTGTTTACCTGTCATTGCCAGCCTTTTACCCTGATGTTATCAGACTGCACGTGTGTGAAAGGAGTTAGATAAACATTCTTTCATTCATTATCTATAACACTCATATTTGATTTGATTTTTTTATTTCTTCATTCAGTATATTGAATCAAACATGTTTAACCACAATTAACTACAAAACACAAAACAACGACTGAAAGGGTTTTGGCTGAAGTGAAACACTTATTAAAGCCAAACCCCGTTACATCTCAACTACAATTCAGAGCAACCCCAACAATCACCGAAATGAGAACATAATAATATTAGATATTCTATCATAGTGACAGAGAGGAAAAAAGGAAAGAAAAATTGAGAAAAAAAAAAAGAAAGAAAAGAAAAACTGCACAAATACTGCACGCAGGATCGGTAGGGGGGGCGGGAGCCTGTCCCAACCGCCACCAGGCGATCACAGGGCCACATATGGAGCCGTACACAGTCCTTCCGCAGTCCAGAAACATGCAGGAGGTCCTTTGGAAGCTTGAAATTGTCCAGAGTGAGTGGTTGAATTTCTACACGACGTGTGGATGAGAGGGTGAATGGTGGCATTTCTCTTCCGACCTCTCACCCAATGACAGCAGGGATAGTCTGCAGCCCCCCCAGTCCCCACCCTCACCATGACCTTGACTGTCGGATGAGCGGTATAGATGATGAATGAATGAATTTTAAGTGAGTTTCAGTTTGCGTAGTTTGAAGGCCCTTTCAGACGTCAACATTGATAAGTGCTTGCATGAGGGCCGCTGTTGCCCTCCCAGACGTGTAGCTCTCAGCAGGACCTTGTATGGGTCACACTGGAGGGATTTGGGTGAGCGGGAAGAAGGAGGCAGGACATAACCTGACCTTACACTGTGGAGATCACAGTATTTTGCGCATGTTCACCTGACTCCAATTTCCACAATGTTGTCTTTCCTCCTGTTTGCTATTTCTGGTGTCATTGTTGCACGTTTCAGATGTTAACATTTGCACAAACTCCTATGAGTTCTGATTGTCTGAAGCATTTTGAGCTCCATCCTTGGTGCACGTGGATTCAGGTCGGTTTTGTCATTCAGCACAACTTCCCGGGTCCAATGCGCTGATGCCAAAAGCATCAGAAAATAAAAGCAATTTCTGTTCATGAAGTGCAGCATGTCAAGTGCACCTGCGACCCCTGGCTTTCTCTCTGCTCTTCGTGACCTTCGTCCGCACAATAGCTGTCTGATGAAGACCCGCTGATTGGAAGAGCAGCAAAATAGAGGACTAACGGGTCTGGGGGGGGCGGGGGGGGGCAGCACTTAAAGAGACTCGTGACATGGAGAGTGGGGGGGAAACACAGAACAAGAGTGGAGACCCTCAATGCAGCTGCAATTAAGGTTGCGATTTTGTGCCAGTGAATATGCTAATTCCCCCCTTTGTGTGAACATTTGATTGGCTATTGCAACCGGTGTGATGGGCGGTGACGGCGGGGTAAGCAGAGGGTGTGTGTCTGTCACGGTGCTCATCACAGGTTTCATTTAGCGACGCTGGCATAGTTAGCAGCAAGGCTCATGGGGGGTGGGGAGGGCACTTTGTCAGCTGTCTTTCCTTGCATCTGTGTCTGCATCCAGGGTACAGAGGGAAAGTCGTGCTGCTCAATTAGCAAACACCAGAGACAGAACGTGGAGAAAAGACTCATTAATAGTCACGTATGACCTTTACATAAGAGCCGAGGCTCAAATCCACTAAAGACTGGATGTAATTTAGGACCTGAGGGGGTTGTGAGAGATAAAGCTTCTCATTTTCACAGCACTCATCCGTGGTCAAATGGAATCCAAATCTTTAGTAGATACATATAAAACAAATAAAAACCCATCCAGTTGAACCCAATATATCCACGGAGGTGTGTGTATGTTCACTGATGGAGGAATCATAGTATTGCTGAGACAGTAGCAGGTATCTCAAGGCTGGCGATAAGAGATCCCTGTGTAACGGGCCCACATGAGCCTATCATATTTGCATGGCATAATAGCGAAGAGTGAAATGACGCAAAATGAATTGAAAGCCTTAATATCGCTTTTACCTGCTTCCCAGACTTATTATATTACGTGTCTGTTCGCGGCATATCTCAAAACCATTCTCGCCGCGCTGATTCCCTGATAGTGCAGCCAGTCTCAGAATAAAGTCAAAACAGTATGAATACATTTCAGCTTTTTTAACTGAAATAAAATGGCTACTGGCTTGAATTCTATTCAAAAGGATATTAATTAATGTCCCTGATCATTGGCGTCTTGCAGGCGTTATTACACACTGCTAAAAGCAGCCGCAACTGTATGTTTGCTGGTTACGCAGTCAACAGCAAACATACAGAGTGAAAACAGAGGAGATCCAGTGGTATTTGCAGCATTGCTGCATTCTGCTGCCATGCAGCGAACATTTCCCAACTGGGAAAATCATTTTTCAGCGCTACCAGTCTTTCATCATTTATTTTTCCACAGGACAGTTTCAGAGTCGTTCATGGTTCAAACAATTCAATACAAATTTGAGAAGAAATCTTAAAATTGCATAGGCGCCATGGATAGCGCTTCTACCTCACAGAAGAAAGGTCCCAGTTTGGATTCCCACTGGACTCTCCATTTTCTCCCCCGTGTCTGCAAGGGTTTCTCTGGGTTACTCACACAGTCCGAAAACATGACGAAGGCTCATTCGAGCCACCAAATTACCCTGACGTGTAACTGAGAGGGTGAATAGTTGGATGTCTCTAAATGTGACCCTGTGATCGACTGCTACTTATAACTAAGTAATGAGCGCATTATAAAACCAAGACTCCTTGAAGGCTAAATAGGATGTACATTTCATTTGTCCATAGAATGTGATCTGAAGTACATTCATCATTACCAGAAGTGAAAATGGTTGGAAGAATAAAATGAAATAAAAATGTGTTAGACATACAGTTTATTATTTTAAAAAATGGGGATCGGATCAAGAAAGAAAACCTTTTGCTTTTGTTCCATGTGCCAGTATCGCTGGCAGTGAAGATCTCAAAACAGTCCGGACATTTTTCAAAGCCGTTTTGATTTGACATAAAAGCTGAATTTATTTTAAAAAAAAAATTCCTTTCAATGAAGAAACATGACTAATCACTGTGTTTATACAATTTATCTCTGTGAAATAATAGACGGAGATTAGGTTAGATATTAATCCACCGAAACTTAAGTCCATTCATTCATTCATTCATTCATTCATTCATTCATTCATTCATTCATACACTCATTCATTCATTATCCATCCCTCTCATCCGGCATCCTGGTCACGGGGCAAGAGGCGGGGTTCCCCCTGGGCCATTCGCCAGCCGATCAAAGGGCCACATTCACCCTGTCATCCACATGCCTTGGCAATTTGTGTTTGAACTGAAGGGGGAAACCGGAGAACCCGGATCAACCCAACGCAGAACATGCAAACACAAAAAGGCCTTGTCGGAATCGAACCACGAACCTTCTTGAGGATGAAATTATGTGCAAGTGTTTCCTTGGTTTCCCGATTGCTATGCAATGAGCCTTTCCATCAGTTTTGACTTCAGTTTTGCACTCAGTTATAAATGATGAAATTTGGACTTTTGAAGGAGTCTCTCTCTCTCTCTCCACATGCAGTTGGGGATGAGTCTCACCCACTCACCAGATCATAACATTGGAATAAACAGATACACACAGAGAGGCTTATACACACACACACACACCCACACACACACACATACATGCAAACATACCCATGCATCTTTACGAGGACATAAAAGACGTAATTTATTCTTCAAACCCTCGTTCTAACCTTAGAAAAATCACATAAGTGCCTGACTGTTGGGCCTTTGGCTTTTCTCTCTGCTGTAGATATATAGTCCAAAGCTGCACGGGTTCATGCATGCGAACAAATCTTACTCCAACCCTGCAGTTGCACCTACAAACACAGACAAGGCACACAAGAGCCAACATCCTGGCACCGGAGAGTCTCACACACAAACACAAACACACACACACACTGGGTTTTGTACCACCCACACATTCCACAAGGTGCAGTCCATCTGCTCGCTCTACACACTCTCCTGGATTTAAATATCAATAAGTAATACGGGGCTCGCATCTCTCAAGGTATTCACCATAATGTGCATCCGTTTCTGACACACAGACAGGGATGTGTATATTCCCTGGTCCATCACCAGGATTATTCAGCATCTTCATTTTTCAGACATGTTGGTTGGCATATCTACTCTAAATATCCTTCAACCGCATTTCTTTAAAAGAACCAATTTTTCTCCGAAATGATCGTTTAATTTCAATGTGTGTGTGTGATTGCATGTGTGATTGCTAAGTTCCATTTAATTTCTCAGAAACAAAGTTTGCTAACATTATTGTGTTGAGGGACAGGGTGACACACATCAATGTACTCGGTAAATAACAGCAAATAAAGCAGCAGGTCATTTCCTATTTAAATAATCATAACAAGTTTGGATTGGCATCCTATATTTTAAATAAAAGCAAAAGCCATTTGAATAGTTCTGGCTTTTATATTCCAATTTCACTGTGTTTTCAACAACAGAGGCCCAGGGGAAAAAAGAGATGATAAAATATAAAGATGGAAAAATGTAATGGTTGCATGCATACTAAAATGCGCACACACACAAATTCAAGGAGGGAGAAAGTACTGCACAAGAGAGCGCTAGAAGGTGTAAATACAAAAATTTTGGCTGCATTTGGATAAAACCTGCCTGCTTTATGTAATTATAAGATTGAATCATCTTGTATCTGCTCGGGTCGTGATGAGGCCTGTGAACAGATACGTGGCTGACACAGCATAAGCTCACAAAGTGCCATGAGGTGCATAGAGACCTACAAATAGCCATGAATAAAACAATATTACAACGTAAAAAAGCCCTCTACGCCCATGTAAATGCACAGAGATGCTGAAATAATGGATTCTCGTTGACATTTGACTTGTGCACCTGTGGAAACACACATCCAGGAAATTATAAATTCCCAACGCAATTAATATGCAACACCCAAATCAAAGCGAAACCAAATGTCAATCGGGTGCGGAGGACGGAGGAGATCAACCCCAGTTTTGCCTGCTGCAGCCCCACTGATGGTTGTTTCACCCTCTGACTCACTAAATTAACTCCAAATCCATTTACTAGCGTTTCAGCTTAAGCCCGCCAGTTTGGTCTTGGTCTTCAGCGGTTTCTTCTAATTGTGTCTCTAGTAATTACCATAGAGCCAATGCATTGTAAGTGTCCTTTAAATCAGGGGTAAAGATTTTATTTCAGACTACAAGTGCACGCAGCGATTGTTTGCATCGGGATGTGAGAGGGACTCGGGGATGCGCGCGGATAAACAACACGGATCCATCACGGACCTCCGTGACGAGCGGTGGAAGCACGGCCGTGTCACGTGGACATTGACACCCACCCTCCCTTCCCTGCCTTAATCTGTGACTTTGAATCGGGGGCGGGGGGTGGGTGGTGGGAAGGAGCAGGCCGGTACGGCGGCTGCGCCGGGCCCTTTGATCTGCGTCTGCGAATTTCACAACAATAGGTTGGCGGACAACGCTTATATAAATACACCGGGGCTGAAAAAGCAAAGCCGGTCGCTTTAGGATACAGCCTCTCCATAAGAGCACATTCGGTAAATAAAAAATCTCCGTTGGGTTCCTCGAGCTTTACCTCAATGCTTTTTGCTTTGTCGGTCAGGGGAGAATGAGAGAGAGCTCACGAAAGACGCAAATAAACACACCTCTCCTTCACATTCATGGAGCTGCCCGAGACCTGACCTCTCTGAAGGCTCCTTTAATTAGGCTTTAATTGCCTTATTACCTCTTACTGTCGATGGAGGAGGGAAGGGAGTGCTAGGAAAAAGGTCAGGCAAGGGAGAAAAGGAATGGATAGAAGGCCAAATAAACAAATGTGGTAATGGGCAAACAGGACTGGTGGACGCTGGAATATTTAACCCACGTACCTGGACATGCATGCAAGATATAAGGCTCACGAAAACAGGATGTGCAGGAATGGGGTCACTAACCCATGTGGAAGTTGTCATCAAGGTGGGCAGGTGGTGGACAAATAAGCTCAAATGTCGCATACACACAGATACGTGGCAATCCTGGGTAACATGTTCAGAAGATACATCATGCAGCACATTGAGGAATTTCAATAAGACTCCCTGATATGCTAGACAAGACAAGGGATTCTGGGGAGTCTAATACAAACCACCGTAACCGCGACGACGTCACGTGGTTCTGCCGGAACCCGGAGCCTCTTCTATCCTCTCAGATTCACATCCTTCCGCCTGTGTTTTATATAGCTTCCACACATTTTTGAACCATGTATGTCACATGACATCCTGTTCAGTGGCATCCAGTTTATTCCCGTACATGCGCTCTGAGCAGGGCAGGCTGAAGAGGGAGCGTTGTGTTTTTTACATATTGTAGTGTTGTTATAAATTAATGAATTGGACCTGGGGTTATCTGTGCATTTATATCTATGGGATGAAAAGATTTTTGCAGTGTGTTTCTATTATGTCACTGTATTTGTGGTCTACATATATATCAATATATATATATATATATATATATATATATATATATATATATATTTAGTGTGTATCCACACCCATGTTGTTGGCAGTGATATGCATGTGATACATGATGTCCTGTATATGTTACAGCACAGTGATCTTGCATACTTGATGCTAGAATCTATCACTTCCATTGCCTGTGGCTAGTTACCTCACATTCAATTACATTTCACAAAAACAGAGGGAGAGTAAAAAAAGAAATTTGAAGATAAGAACTTAATGGAGTCGAAGCCCAACACATCAGTGTAATAAAATTAACATCTGTTATATGGGTGTATCTCCAGCACCACATCTCTTTGCCACTGATGGACGTTTTACCAATCCATCTGCTGCTATATCCATCCAGCGCCGTCTAGTGATGTGTTACTATTAATGGATGCCAGTGGGAGTCTAAGAGTTTGCTGAGGCAATACGGAAAGTTACCTTTCCATTATCTCCTCTCCATCTACTATCTCTACACACACACACACACGCACATTCTTGCTGTAATGCGCAAAGGAGCTTCTGATTGCTGAGCATGTGTGTATCACACTGTGTGTTTGCATGCAAATGGGTTTGTATGCCTTTGCACCGCAGCAGTGCAGCGGAGATTGTGTACCTGTATGTGTTTGCGTATACCGCTGCGTGGGTGAATCAATCCATCGGGGAAACCGAGGAGTGTTTCTTCCTTTCCTGCGTGTTGTTCCCCAGCCTCATTAGAACCCATTCAGTCAATCAAGCATGAATCCCTAACACAATAACATGCAAAGTGCTTTGTTTGGGTGTAATTGGCCTTGCCAGAGCTGTTTCTCTCAAACGTTTAGCTTCACTCGCCTCTCTCAGACCGCAGCCAGGACTGCTGTCCAAGAAATGCAGCTGGCTCGGGGAGGACTGACAGATGAAATGAGGCGGGAGAGAAAGAGGCCTTGAAAGATAAGGGAGGAAATATTAAAATGTGCAGGATACAGCCGTAAGGATGGATTACCAGTTTTCCCCACGGGTTAATAGTTCTTCATCAGAGTTCATTTTATTGACACGTGTCTGTGTCTGTGTGAGATTATCCACACCTCCTCTGCTACAGTCATACTTGTTAACCCTTACTTATGAAACACACATGCAGAGGACAACACTCACCCGGAGAGGCACTGCAGATGGAGTAATGCATGTTATGTAGTCACACCAGCGCTCAGACACTGTTTTCCTCCGCCAGAGGAGGAACAAGTTCCAGTCTGACGTCCAAAAGGCCGATTTAACAACGTTGTTCAATCGTATTATTGAAGAAGCAGCTGTTCGGTGTATTTTGTTTGCTCTCCCGCATTTGAATGGGTGGCAGGCCTTTTTTTGGAAAACGGCGCATGGATTTGTGCTCGGCCTGTGACTGTCACCCTTCTGATGATTCAGGTCAGACGGGTGAATTCTCAGCCCCCTCGACGACCATCCACGGTCGTGTGCTGCCATCTAGTGAGGCCAAGGCATCCCTGCTGCAGAGGAAACAATGTTCAAACGCTCAAGCGTACTCTGCTATTCTGTAAAAAGTCTTTGCTCGCGAGGAAAATAAATTATTTTTTTAGCAATCCCCGAAGGCTCTTGCAGTTATCACGTATTCCCACTCTTCCCCGAATCGCTCCTGGCTTTGATCGATAACTTTGTTTGTTCCGACCAAATATCCGAGGGTTCTCGCTTGTCCCTCTCTGTAGGGATGCGATTTGAATATCCACGTGCTGCTGTGCCGTGGTCTTGCTGTGAATCAAAAAAAAAAAAAAAATCCAAATTAAATTGGTTAATAGGTTTCCTTGGGAAGAGTAAAACAGATTTTAATTGATTACCAGTAATGGCCTTTTGTCAAACTGCACTGGCTACCGCTGCTTGAGGAGGATTTAGCAAAACCAATTAATTTGCCTCACCTCTCGCTCGCCCTCCTTCTGTCTCCCTTCTCCTCATTCTGGAAGCTTTTTCATAATTTGCTCTCCCCGGCCTCTTACATCCTCCTTTGTAACACTCCAAATAAACTGACAAATTATGACATAACGAGATAACAGTCACTCGTGCCCCATTGGCCCCATTGGCTGGATGTTGTCACACTGCTCTTGCCTGACAGAAGACCTTAAAATTCCTTATTGGGCCAAAATAAACACCACAGAATGAGACAAAGACAAGAACAAACACTGGGAAATTGCAATCCAGTGAAGAAAGTCTCGGAAGAATTCTTAACCAGCGTCAGGCTGCTTCAGGAGCTGGTTCAGGTCAAGGGCAGAACGCCCAGGCGTAACCTTGCCAACAAGGAGTGTGCCGACCTCCTGCGCAAACGGACGGCCAACACCTCCTCGGGTCTGGACTCCGTGGTCCGTTTACTTCCCAAAGACGAGGATCGCTCCTCCAAAGACAGCGACGTCACCATTCTAGCCGTAGAGGATGGATGGTTTGAAAGAGAGGCCATCTTTGTCAAGCTGGAGAGAGCGTTGCTAAACGGCAGCCTTGGACACAACCTTTCAGCCACATATGACAAGGTGCTCACGTCAATCCTAGGACAGATCAACGCGCACCAACCCCACACCCACGCCCATCTACCCCTACAGATCAGCCGGCCGGGGTTGTGTTTGTGTGCTAACTACCCCCGATTTCAAACACCGCCCAAATGTTTTCCTTTCTTTCCCAAAAGATGCGCACATTATCATAATGAGCCGAATCAAGTAACCCATCCGCCCCCATCCTTGGCACCTATAAACCAGAAACGCCCCGACCGCCTATCATTAGAGCTGAAGAAGCCTCTCTCAGATGAGGAGCCAGACATCTTCAAACAAAACTGAACGGCTTCAGTCGCCGCGATGAGAATTCAGAAAAATCATTCAAATATCTCTTTCAACTGCCGGCTGTTTTTTGCCGGCCCTGCATCAGCACGAGAAACGGGAAGGTGTCAAGGTCACGTTTTGTCATGTGTGCTAATTAGAACCCCAAAACGTGAGCCTTTAGCTGGTCCTCCTTTGCAGTTTCTACGCCTCGCGTCAAAAGCTGCCAAAATCAGACATCATGTTGTATTAAAGGCACACAGATTACACCACATCAACAGGATTTCTTTAATTCCATCAGAGTAATTAATAATATTTTAATAACATAGATCCATCTGGCCTACCTCAGGATTGCAACGTCATCTGTGAATTAGTTCCCAGACTAAGCAAAGCCAGATTGGTTTACTGAAGTTGTTTTAGCTTTTACTGCAGGCAGTAAACTGAAAGCCAACCTGCAATGAATGGCCGGCTCCGAATAAAAAGAATCATTTCAAACATTGTGAATGTATCCGCTGGAGTTGGGCTTTATGGGCCGGAGAAGAATAAAGAAGAATAAAGCACCCACACTTCAATATACATGTAAGATTAATAGCCTGTCTTTCAGCCGGATAAACCATAAAAACCTGAAGGATTACAAAATACACTAGAATAACTTAAAGGTATTGAGGATTTAAAAAACTCAAATTAGTATTGGACATTGGATAATATTTTTTTTGTTGAATTGTACTGGAACCAAATACCTGAAGTTAGTGGATTAAATTATGTAAACCTTCAGGATTTGAAACAGGATATACCTGAAAACCAGAGCGAAAGCCATTAAATGCTATATTGTGGCGCGTCGGCGAGGAAATATGACGAAGGAGATGTGGAGGGGTTCGAACTTTGATGTGTGGACACGCCAACACAATAATTCACTTCTCCCGAACATTCGGGAACGTCAGTATATGTACCCGTCTGTAACCACGCCCCCTAAGCCGTCAGTCCGTGGGCGAGAGGCCACATCCTTTAGTGTCTGCCACAATATAATCATTTTAAAAATACTGAATGAGGTGAAAACACCGCTGATGTCAATCATCTGTCAATTCTATGACGACGGCTGCTGCATAGTGTCATTGTGTTTGTGGATCAAATTATTGTTGGGAATGTATTTCCCATAGGGACAGCATTACCTCTGCCATGTCGTAATGCAGCTTCCAATCGCCTGACAAGCTCACTTCCTCAACTCCTCCCTCCGCTCCAGTCATTCATGTGTTCTTCACATCAAATCTTGAAATTATCTTTCAAACTTTCAAACCGGCCAAGTCGGGCTATAAAACCCTTTCATAGCAAGACTGGTATGTATGTTTTAGTCTTAACCCATCTGACAGAGCACTCATTTGCATTTGCAACAGTTCTTCATCTCAAGATTAATGGGATGTTATTTCTAAAAACATTGGTGTAAAGGCAGTCATGTTGTGCCACCCATCCAGCTCACATCTAAAGACTAGTCTTTAGTTTAAAGTCTGAGATTTTACAAAGACTGTGTATCTTACATTTTTGGAAAGATTTGGAAAAAACTCTTGAAAAAGCGACAATTACATTCTTTCGGCAATTTTTTCCCACCTTGCAATGTTTTCCCCAGGTATTTGCAGAGTCTCTGCTATTTCAGTCCATCGCTTCTCCTTCTCCACTCGGTGCTGATACGTTGGAGAGTTGACATCGTGCATGCCAGGCTGTTCTGTTCTGAGCCTCTTTGTGGACGCACCATACTGACCGTTCATCCATACCACAAAACAAATACCGTCTCTCCCGCCAATACCGCTCTGGTGATTGTTTGTCTCCCAGGTTTCCTCTCTCCGGTTTTGTTGGAGCTCATCGACTGTTTGTTGATTGTGTTTCATCACCAAAAAGAATAAAGATAAAATCAAACACGTTTGATATTTTCCTAAGCCTAAGACAAAGGAAAGACTCATCTAAGATTTCTCAGATTTCCACCTTACACTTAAAGACGATAAGGAGAGCTTAGACTCCAGTAAGCCTCTTAAAAAATCTTTCTGACTTCCAATTTGAAGTCAACAGGTGTAAGCCCAGTATAATACGAAACACTGAGATATAAGATTTATGTTTACAAGCTTCATTCATTCATTAGCAATTCAGCATATCCTTCGGTTGGGTGGCTGAGTGGCTGGAGCCTATCCCAGTTGTCATTGGGCAAGAGGTGAGGTTCACCCTGGACCAGTCGCACAGGAACATACAGCGACATATGACCATTAACCCTCTCATTCACACATCATATAGACATTTAACCATTCTCTCACTAATTCACGCATCTGGTGAATTGAGGGTCTCCAATAAACCACCTGAATATTTCTTGACTGTGGGCAGGAACTGGAAAACCGGGAGGAAAGTCATGCAGAACAGACTTCACACAGAAAGGCCCCCTTTGGGGATCCAACTGGGGACTACTGCGCTACCGGGCTGCCCTTTACCAGCGGCACTTTAAGGTTATTCATAATGTAGAAGTGGCCCAGTGTACGATCACGTCAAAACCCCAAAGAGAACATCACGGCTGGATGAAATCATGACTGTCGGTTTCCCCACAAAAAATGAGGTTCACACAATGATCAGCTTTATTTGTCTGCCTTGTGTTTTCTTCCACAGACAATCTCTCTTGTCAATATTTTGTTACAATCACAGGAGACGCCATGGGAAGCTCTTGTTAAAACTCACCCCGACACAAAAGTAAAATCGGCATTGAAAAGCGGCTTCTTGGGAAACTAGTTGTGCTCCGAGGAAGCGCTGGTCCTGTGAATCCAATGGAAGAGCTGGTTAATTGAAGCTTGGGAAGAAATGATGACGGATGAAGGAAAGGAACCTCGGTGTTTTCCCACCGGCTCAGACCAGAGGGTAGCTCGCTGCAGTAGCAATGCCACATTGGTTTTGTTTGTTCCTGGTCATCATGATATATCCCCCATCTCCCCACTGCAGACCCCAGCTGGAGGAACACAAACATTAGCAACTCCACGCAGCTGCATAGGAACCAGGAGTAATATTCACCACAGTCACTATAAGGGATGAAATGAAGTCCGAAAAGTTCACCTGTTCTTCACCAGCCAGTAGTCATTTCCATTTTCAGTGCCGTAACCTACAGCCAGCACACCGTGGTCCAAGTCGGAGCTACTGCACTCTGGCTCGTCATACACCCCTGTGAGCAGACACACACATCGGGTTAGAGGAGGTTCGTTCCAGAGGGAGGAAACGAACATAGTGCTTTTCACCAGATTCATAGAGCTGGAAGGATGAATGAGAGGCATCAATGGCGACCGACACAGGTCCAACCATGGCCACTGCCTCCATCAGGGCGTCTTCGTCACCCAATTTCACGTCCACGTAACCTGTGCAGTTTGCACCAACGGTAGCGGGATTGTATTGGCACTGACCGTCCTGTCAGAGACAAAGGAGTTGGATTTTTGATGATCAACCATGGAAAATGAAAGGTTAGGGTTTTGGATCCCTGGAAAAGCCGAATGTTTTGTGCTTCCTCAGAGTTTATGTCTTTACTTGTCCACAAGATGGCGGTGTTTTGCTTCATTCACAGGCTTTACCAATTATAATTATAAGATTTACTTATGGAGCCTTAAAAAACAGTTTATTTTTCCAAGAGATTTGATAAATGAAGCAAATTTCGGTAAAAAATGTTCAAAATATATTTATTAAAATTGAATCATGTTAAAATATTTAATTCATCACCAATACCGCTTATCCTGCACTCAGGTTGGCTATCTCAGCTGTCACTCAACCGTTAACCGTCTCATTCACACGTCTATTCAGTTTAGGGTCTCCAGTGAACCTCCTGTATGTTTTTGGACCGTGGGAGTAAACCGGAAAAACTCCACTCAGAAGGACTCCCTGTGGGAATCCAACCAGGAACCTTCTTACTCTGAGGCGGAATTGTGAACCAGCGCAGCCTCGTGTCGTGTTTTAATAACACTGGATTAACCAATTTATGTCACTCAATGTCTGCACTGCCTATAAATACCCTTTGCTTACCTGAGCAGTGTACGGATAAGACTCCTCCGTGTCTATTCCCCCATTTTCTTGGATGTACTTGAAAGCGTTGTCCATGAGGCCTCCCATGCAGCCCATGTTGCCGTACTTGCCGGAGCAGTCGACCAGCTGCTGTTCACTGAGAGACACCAGCTCCCCCGTCTTTCTGAAGTTCTGGCCCTCCATTGAGCCAGTCTGTGTCGGGGAGAAGTCAAACAAGTTAAAAGAAAAATAAACTTCGCAGTCGAGATTCCGGCACCGCTGCAGGACAAGAGAGGATTTTTTTGGTGCATACTGTGCTGAAGGCCCAGCAGGACCCGCACTGCTTCTGATCCTTCACGCCGGTCACATAGCCTTTGTGCCTCCAGTCGACCATGTGCGGCAGGTCAGATCCCTCAGGCAGGCGGAGGAAGGCTGAGCCACTGAGGGGCAGAGAGGCGTTGAAGACGGACAGGCACAAAATCTGTTGTCGGTACTCTTCGTTTTCCTGCCGTGGGAAAACAGTACTTTAGGTTTCCCGTCCGAATCCGCAAACAGGCAGAATTGTTTGCTTCCTTCATGAAACTGAAAGTTTTTTTTCATGAGTTACCAGATCAGCAAAGTAGTTCATGCCGAGGCGATAGGACTTGATGCCCTGATCGGCCAGGATGTTGTGCACGAGCACAAGTTTCCGGTTGCTGACCCAGACTTGTTTGCGGTGAGCCTCCTCTGACGCAGACAGGTATGACTTTCCTGTGAATTAAATCAAATCCGTCTGAAAATTATCTTCTTTCGCTCAATGGCAAAGGCGTCTGGGTCCGTGCGACTGCATTCGTGTGTTATCGCCTCACCAAACTGGAGTTTCCAGGTGTGGAACTCTAGGTCTTCCAGAGAGATGCTGGCGCAGCAGGCCAAGGCCAGAGCAGTGGCCAGAACCACCAGCAGCTTCATCCTGAGTGACGCATGTGATCACTAATTTAAGCAACTCGCACTAAATCTCACACAGAGACATTAAAATATGACCAGCTTTGGGGATTCTTGGTCTTAATCTCACAATCGAACAATTCTATTCCTTCTTTGTAATGAGGAGGTGTGCGTGCGTGTGTGTGTGTGTGTGTGTGTGTGTGTGTGTGTGTGTGTGTGTGTGTGTGTGTGTGTGTGCAGTTTACGTGTGTTTGTGTGTGTGTGCCATATAAAATCAGTGGGTGCCAC
>CAAKHD010032082.1:57812-85953 GCA_901007705.1 Fistularia tabacaria | reverse complement strand
TGTGTGTATGTGTGTGAGGGTGTGTGTTCGTGTGTGTGTGTGTGTGTGTGTGTGTGTTTGTGTGTGTGTGTGTGTGTGTGCGTGTGTGTGTGTGTGTGTGTGCGTGTGTGTGTGTGTGATTGTTTGTGTGTGTGCGTGTGTGTGTGTCTTTTTTAGTGTTTGTGTGTTTGTGTGTGTGTGTGTGTGTGTGTGTGTGTGTGTGTGTGTGTGTGTGTGTGTGTGTGTGTGTGTGTGTGTGTATGTGTGTCTCCTTCACATGTGTTTGTGATTATTCATCCAATTTATTCTACAGTAACATTTTCCATGCAGTGTGAAACCAGCAAGGTGAAGAATTGTGTGTTCCGTCCCCGTACATGTGTGTTCCACACCACGCATCAAAGATATATGAAATAACAACTTGAAATAAGGGTATTTCCCGACAGAACAAAAGCTCAAACCGCCAAGCAGCGACCGTAAACATGCACACACTGCACTTGTTCTTGGTGAACCAAACTCAGGATGATGAGAACAATTTACTTCTCGGAAATGTGGGCGTCACGGACTCCCCATTTTTTCCACGAGCAAGACTGTCTTGAGTTAAAATAATCCACTGATCATTTGAAACCAGACTTTCACAGGTAGCTCCGGGACGCTTGGATTCCAATTCTTTATCTGTAAACTGACATTTTGACGTTGGCGTCTCAACATTTCCACATGTGCGCTCTGAGTGTCGTCTTTGCTCAGCTTCATGTGGCTCCATTCCTATCCATTGCTGGTAATTCACAACCTTTATGTTTTCCGCATCCTGTTTTCATCCGGTCTATGAGTTCTTTCAAAATGTCACCGTAAGTCTGAATATCGTTTTACGTCAACCTATTCCTGACAAACCCTGGGTGTTTTATGCCATCAGTGCACTGCATTCTCTCTAGCTGTATGCAGTTAGTTCTAAGTAACCTGACCGCATGACCGTCTGTGCTTTTACACCACTCACATACACGGTGACGCCACCAGAAGGCTTATGGTGTCCAACAGTCAAGGTCCGGTCGCAGAACTGTTTCTGTCGACGGAGTCAAAAAGTACTTTGTAAATGCACAAACAGAGATCTGCTGTTCACCAACAAGATGGTGCAAAAGTGTCACGTGCATGGTTCAATAGAACAAATCTCGTTTCAAGAGCCGGAATGGACCAAATATCAGTTTTTGTTTGAACAATAACCGGCTTATTTCACCGCTCCGGCCGTCTGGCCGTCTTCCCGTGTCGGCCTGTCCGTCCGTCACAAGACCTTCAAGTCACGACGCCAGCAGTTCATAAAAAGAGAGATAAAAACCGAGAGCTCGGCTCTTTTTTTTTTTTTATAGATGCAAACGCGCTCTGCACTGTTTGTGTCATATCTTGACCTGCGTTCAGTCCTTTCCATAAACCTGTACAGTCAGCGCTGTCTTCAGAGACAATAAAAGGTATCTAAATAATAAAATAAGATGGCATTAAAAACCCACAAAGCTCGAAAATAGCGCACATGATGGAAAAACCATAGACATGGTGTTGTGGTTTTCAAGGTCGACGAACTCAGAGAAATGTAAATTTTCTTTACGATTGTTTAAGAAGGTCAAGGTTCGTTCTTAAACTGTGACACTCCAGCCTTTGGGTTCACGGATATGAGCCTCCAACACGATGGAGAGGGCAGCTGTTGGTGTTTTCTACCTTTTCCGGCGTATTCATTCTTTTACTCGTCGAACAGCCACCAGTGCCTGGACGATGGTTGTTTATGCCAGTTCTCAAGTTAAAATCTGAGAGACCATAGACTCTAGACCCCCTGTGGGAATCCAACCAGTGAGCTTCTTACTGTGAGGAGGAAGCGCTAACCGCTGCGTCACTCTGCTAGAATTAGGAAGGGTTAAATGTGCAATCGATATATTCACTTTAGTAGTTGTCATGACTTGTTCTGCACACATCCAACTGAAAAATGCATTGCGGGGACAACGAAGAGGACAATAGCAAGGAGAGGTTGTCATGGAGACCGCTTTGGCCAAACACTCTGATTAAGAGTGAATGTAGGTTTACATAACTAGTTTCAGCATAGACAGATGGCAAAACATGGACACTGTGGCAGCGACGCTTGTTAACACCCACAATGAAAAACTCTCCCGTCCCCCGATGAAGATCACGCCGCTTGGAACGCCAGTGCCTTTACGAACACCTTCTCCATCAAATCATGTTTCAAGTCCTGGGCTGACCAAATGGCAGCCAGCGCCAGATGCTCACGGATTTGGCTCTGAATGAGTTCCTAAATGATGAACTGTTGGCCAAAATCATGCGTCTTCTGTTTCCACCGCTGCGGTGCTTACTCTGCAGGGCAGGAGAGGGCAGCATTTCTATAACTCTGCTCAAGGAGTGCAGGTCTTTGGTAGTGAATGCCGTGGTGCTTATCTAATTACATGCTAATCATTTTTCTGCATGGTCTGCTTTGCATCTGTCAACTCTCAACAAGTTAAACTTCACAATATAAATTTATATCAATTACGCTTTGTTTTCTTTCTGTTTCTACATGGTATATGGCAAATGTGGTGAATTCTAATCCAAAATTTGGTCTGTCTCAATGATACGAGATGTAACGACGGTGTACTCTCTCTCTCTCTCTCTCTCTCTCTCTCTCTCTCTCTCTCTCTCTCTCTCTCTCGGGGGTTGTTGTCGGAAATGGAGTAACAGGAGACCCGGCGACAATAGCGGCGTGAAGTGGCAGCAAGATTCTTGGCACAGGAAGCCGAAAACCAATGCTAGACTTTATGAACTAATTTCATTACTCCGTGTTTCTTCAGCTTAGAGCCAATTACATAGTTGGCTGTGCTCTGTTGGGAGTTCCAAATAACAGCCACTAAATTGTGACAGTGGCCCAGACTGGCATACCTTAGTACATAATCTGATTATTGGATCAATAACACGGCAACATTTGGTGCATAGCTGAGATGGTTGGCCTCATCTCTGGTTACACATAGCTGGCATTCACTACTCGTTTCCACTTTATAGGTGACAAAGTGTGAATGCGAGCCGGAATGCAAATGGAAGGCCTTTTAAATAAAAGGAATCATGTAGCAACCTTGATCACATCTGGTTGTGCTTCTCTTGGATTCACGCGCTTACTGAAATGTCAACACGCTGAGCATCAGCAAGTAAAATAGGAGCGTGATCTAATAGTAAACAGCTTCATGGTTGACGCCATTCATCTGTTATATTTACACTGTGCTTTCCGTCGCTGTGGCCGGGATTTTGGTTTGAATGTTTTCGCAAAATGCATTTAGGAAAAGGGGAAAATTTACCATAAAAATATTTATTGACATCACAATCATTCTGGACACAGAAAAAAAAGAGAAATGACGCTTAGGAAACATCCCATAATGATTTAGACAGTCCTATCTCAGCGAGGAAGAACAAAAAAAAAACACTGAGAGATAAAGAGCGAAAACAGGACAAATTCAAAGAAGAAGAATCCGATGCGGCGTAGTCTTCAGGGGCGAACTCCTGGCGAACTTTTTCTTTTTTCCTTTTTAAGAGGTGGTCTTAGTTTTCCAATGGAAAGACAGAAAAAAAAAACAGAGCAGGTCTCTCCCCGTGGGAGGTTTTGGTACGATTAGAAGTCATACCAAAACGTGTGGTATGGTCATCTCTAACGTCTCCCCAGGGAGGAAAGCTCAATCACAGAAGCACTGGCCTAACCAAACAACTTAGAAATGCACATGATCACCAATAAATAGAAACACTTTATTTCAGAGAGTAAATTAATACAATAACCAAAAAAAAAAAAAATTGTGATTTCAGTCACGGGGATAAACTGACGAAATTTCTATCATCGTTGCTTTTTCGTGTCGCAACCACGTAAGTGACGGTGGCTGAGCTAAACACAAGGCGAGAGACGGAGATAACCAGGGACACTGGAGCCTGCTGTTCCTCCCCCCCCCCGCCCCCCCCCATTCATCCCTCTATCGTCCTCTGCCGGAGTCCGTTGTGATCCTGTCTTACCCAGTCCAAACAGGTCACCGCGGCTCGGACCTTGCCAAGGTCTGCCCCCCGCCACCCCCCCAACCCCCACCACCCTCCAGAGAGGAACTGGAAGAGTGACACAGTGAGAGAGATGAGAAAGAGGGAGCAAAATTACAGATTATGAACAGCGGCACACATACCCCCCCCCCTGCCCCTCTCCCCCCTTCACTGCTTTATCTCCATGGTGCACACATGTCAACCTGGACCAGGGCTGAATACTGGCAGGAGAGGACAGGATCGGCAGGCGGGTGGATGGGGATGGTGTGTGTGTGTGTGGGGAGGATAGGGGGACACGCTTCTTCAATAGCAGAGCAGGTCCAGGGACTAATTGGATCTGGTAATGTGGCTGGTCAATGTGACTGAAGGGCTCGTTAGAACCAGTACAGCTCCTTGCCTTTCTTGTGCTGCTGGAGGCCTGAGAAAAGAGGACAAGGAGACAATGAGGAGGACAATAGCAAACGGAGGTTGTCATGGAGACTACTTTTGCCAAACATCCTGTTTAAGGGAGAGAAAAAGCGCCTCTGATTATCGCTGTGTGCGTGTTGGTCTATCTTCTGAGGTTTTCAGAGGGGATCAACTCAAGTCGAGAGTCGTTCCCGACATGTTACAATCACTGTATCGCAACAACAGCTGTGTTTTCGCCATTTAAATAGGGTGCATTAAATGTGCGTTAGTGCATTTCATATTCTGATCCATTCACCTGTGTCCATGTTAAGGGCAAGTGTCTGGCTGACGTCACCTGGGGGAAGCAGGCTGGGCCACGAGGTAGCCGGCTCCAGCTTGCTTACTTCGTAATGGCTCGGCAAGGTGGGCAAGTGGGGCGGTCGCACCGTCGGCATGAGCAGGGGCCCATAGTGGGGCTCCAAGGCGGACGGAGAATACAGTTCGTGGAGGGGCCTCGGAGGCCCGTAGGCCTGGGCCTGGGCGTACCCCCAGCTCTCCGGTGGGTGAGGATGAGAGTGCGGATGAGCGTGTGGATGAGGGTGAGCGTGGGGATGCGGTAAACCAGGGTGAAGCCCTGACGCGTACGGGTCCATGGAATAGGATGGCGCTCCCGTCTCACAGTGGGAGCGGCTCTGGGGCGAGGAGTAGTTACTGTCCCAGAAGGAAGGGGGGAAACTCCGTCGACTGTTCGGTGAAAGGGTATCTAAAGGGGGAGGGAAAGAGGAGGGGGCGTCACTCATAGGCCGAGTTACAATGATGAAATCAATCCCTTGATTCATGGAGACAAACGGGAAAGGCTGCAGCCGCGCAACTCATGGTAGATTGTTGATGTCACTCACATGACTGCTACACCCTCACGCCCAGATATCTTCCCCATTGGATCATACTGTCACGCAGTACTAGCCCCATCAAGACTCCGAAATAAACCCATACACATTCTTACGGACAGAGAGAGGGAGAATAAGAGAGAGAGAGAGAGAGAGAAAGAGAGAGGGAGATGACCCTATATCCTAGAATTCTATATAAGGCAGACACTCTGATCTACAGGGAGCCCGAGGCTCAAAGAGCCTTAAATCACTGGCTGTGGTGACATCTCTCACTCTCATGTCAGCTCGGTACTTCTTAAAACACATGTGCACACACATTCGCGCGCGCGCGCGCGCACACACACACACACACACACACACACACACACACACACACACAACTCTGTCCATTTGTGAGCACCGACTGCCCCTTTCTTCTGTCTCTTGCACCCCCACCTGTTGTTTTTTCTGCTCCCCCCTCTTCCTCCTCCTCGCCCTTGACAGAATGTCAGCGAGCCATTATGTTTTTAGCAGCGGAGCGGTAGACTTTTATATTTAGATATTCCTCTGAAAAAAGACACCATGTGGCACTCCGAGAGGTAGTGTTTCCTCCTGACACTGTCGCGCAGGCCGCGGTGTGAATAAATCTGACCGGCAGGCGAGCGACCATTGTGGGGCAAGAACTGGAGCGAGAGTCACAGAGATGTTTGAAGGGGATACACCAACATGGCTGTGCGCTTACAGTCATGTATAAACATAGAATCTGTTGTGAGGCAGGAAGTGCGTTAGTGACCGAACGCCGTGGTACAGGATTAAAAGCTACAGGCCTCGTGGAACACATGCAGGGGAGAGTACGATGTTGCTTGGAAATTATATTCTCAACGCATTTTTTGATATTTTGTTTGCATACAACAAAATACGTACATCTGCACCGCAGAATATCTCCTGTCCATCAATTGAAATAAAATCGCTGAAAACAGATTTAGTTAAAAACTGCTATTGCAAAATTGGACATGATCATTTCACTAATAAATCAATCAAAATCTAACTAAATCTATCCGGGACTGATAATTTCACTTCTGGGTTTTTGTCTCGAAACCTTGAATCTAACCAGAGCCAAAGAGGCACCCTTTGACTCCCAGCAGCCCCTGACCCTTGTGACCTCTGACCGCCCGACATCCCGGGGGACCGTCAAAAAGCGGCGCCTATCTCGTGTCACCTGATGAAATCACCTGTTCCGCAGCGGCTTGGCAGGACGGTCAACTTGTAAGGCTGCCGAAGCCAGAACGCGCGTCGCAAAGACAACCGTGGCGCCTGCACGCAAATAAATAGACCTCATTAAAGTGCCAGGGTGTCGAGGATATGAAGACTAGCTTGCCCGACTTGTTTTCGGTCTCGTTTGTGCAACCCTTTGTCACGTCTGCTCATTTGTAAACCACTAATTTGGTGACAGTTAATCGGATTGCATTATTATTGTTATTATCATTATCACAATCCGATAAAACAAAACTGGAGTGGAAACTGGAAAACCGTTCAATCGAGAACCGTCAAGTGCCGCAGCACGAAGCTGGAAATGTTCGTCTGAAATGCTGAATCGAGACATTTTGGCGAACACCGCGATCAGCCGTGCAAAGACGGAGACTGTTAAGTCAATGTGCAAATACAAAGTTCTATTTGGATGCAGGTGAAGACGTATTGATGACCGTACGCGTGGACGTGTGTGGTATACCTGTGCCCTGCGTGTCTGATGCCCGGCGCTTGCCCTCTCCATCCATGTAGGAGCTGAGGGCCCTTGAAAAATGCTCATCTACCACACTACTGATATCTCCCTGGTAGTAGGTAAAGAGGACACAGCGAGAAGTCAGGTACTCTGCCTCCGGGGCCTCCGGCTTGTCGCTGGGGCCCTCATTTGGCCGCGGCGCCGAAGGTGTGTAGGAGGAAGAGGAAGACGAGGACGAGGAAGAGGAAGACGTGGATCCACCTGTGCCTTGGGCACCTGACATCCCCTCAGGACCCCTGGGAGTGTCCATAAAATCCCGAGAGTGAGGCGAAGCGCTGGTCAAGCCGGTGGGTGCCTGCGAGGAGAGCGGGTGGCCGTTAGGGGCAGGGAGGTTCATTCAGGTATGTCGGGTGTGTGGAAAAAGCAGCTGCAGTGTATTAGTGACCCAAGATGAATTTCCCTCACGGGACAATAAAAGTTTATCTGATCTGAGGTGCACTGACGCTGACTATCAAACCACCAACACTATGTTTCCTAACCGTGTGACAGCAGGAGAGTGTGTGCGTAAAGGTGTGAGCTGCGGAGAAGGAACCGGGACGGACGTGACTCAGGGGGAAAAAAAAAAGCAGATTCACGCAAATGAACTGAAATCAGACACCCCACTGTTCCCAATGCAGCAACTCGCCTTTACGCACAAACTGTCCGTTTACCTGCTCGTTCCTCAGCTCAATCTCCCCTCCGCGCTCACGGGGGAGATAGAAAAATAGGTGATAATCACTGAAATGTTTGGACGTTTGCTTTTTTGTACCTGCAAACTGTTGATAAAAGCAGCGGCGGTCGGTGCGTACGGTGCGTAATGTCCATAGGCTGGGTACATAACATCCATGCAGCTCATGGTAGACGAGCGGCGTCCTCACTGCTCTGCTGAATCCAACCTCTCCGGGGAAAAGAGCGACAGCATTCCGTTTCCTCGCAGCACACAATCTGCCCCGGTGATCGCTGATCGGTGTGAAAAACTCTGCGCCAGCATGGACACAATCCCCCCCCCCATACACACACACACACACACACACGCACGCACACCCCCAGCCCCCCACCCCACCCCCACCAGAGGGAGCGCACCTCTCCGCCCCCCCTGTGCGCGCCGCGACAGCTGCGGCTGCAAAATGTGTTACGGGTTATAGAGCGAGCATGAGGGTGTCCTGTGCTGGACGCCTCTGAATCAACCCCTCCCATCTTCATCGCCCCAACCCTGACAAAAAAAATCAACCAAAAAAAAAATCTAGCAAGAGTATGGATTTGCACAGAAGCCCAATGACATTATATGTCGTTGTAGCCTTTGTGAGATTCCTGAAAATGTAGAGGTTATGGATTCAGACGGTGCTTCCCAGAGGACCTGGAACGACACCCACCGCTGTTTTATTCTGGTTTGAAGTAAAGATTTAATCGACAATCGACCGGCGCAGGTGTGCATCGAGATGACATAATAGATCTTACGGTCCAGCTTTTCCCCCTTTTTTCCTCATTTTTCCTGCTGAACACGTCCGAGCCGAAAGTGTATCCATGGTCTTAAAACAGCCGTCGGTTGCCAAGTAAACCTCCAAGCCATCTAAAGTATTTAGTGTGTTCCCAGAATGACACATGGGTGTCAACTATAGGTTGCATACACTGGTCATACCAACATGGACGAGTAAGGACCTCTGCACAAATCTATGGCAAATTATCACCTATCAGTAGTGCAAACAGAAACATATTTTCACACACACACGCACACACAGGCGCGCGCACACATAATTACTCTCCATGTAGTGCATCGTACGTGTTCGTATTGAGAGAAGAGATAAAATCCAGCAACAAATCCGCACGACGTGTTTGATACTCGGCTAAAAGAAGAGCCCCGTTTCTCTTGTTTCGGGTTTTACAGGTGCCTGGTGTTTATGCCAGTCTTTTTGACAGGCACTTCAGAATGCCTGGGAGAATAGTGTGGAAAATTTGCAGAATTCCATGGACGAGTGTCAGATGAGGTGGAATGTCTCTGATGTATGCTAGCGGACAAGCTCCTTGGGAAGTTACATCGTCTCTCTCCTGCGTTCTCCAAATGGAGAACATGACCAACATCTTGCTATGCCTACACAACACATAGTATGAATAACTACGGATCGGCACGCTAATGAATTGAACACGCTCATAAACAGTGGCGTACGCACCGACTCGAGGAAAGTGTGTCAACATCCCGATGTCCCGAATTTACAGCATGAACGTGCAAACTCAGCACAGTAATATGTATATTGTCGAAATGTGCGAGTCGGTACGTTTTTTTAAACAGAAAATACATTGATTAAAATGATTTGGAGACTGTATCATTAGTTCCCAAATCATACTTTGGTCATTCCATTCACACAGTGTGCATAATAGGCTCATAGATCTATATACCAGCAGGGTAATGCAGGGCAGGAGTCAGGGAGAAGTAGAATGATGCAATGCCAGAAAGCTCCCTGTTACACCAGCGTGATCAACAGCTGCAGCTGACGGAAGGGAAGAGAGGCCGCTATGTATTAATGGCCATGACTACATTTCTCTCCGTCTGTGTCACTCTTTCTGTCTCGGTCTCCTCCACTTTGTTATACCTTTTCTATATTCGGTTTCCCTGCTTTACATGACAGCATTTGCCATTTAGAGCCGGGTAAGCAAAGGCAGCGGGTTTGCAGAGCCGCTGGCAAAGATTCGGCCAAATCAAAACTCTGCCCCTCGGTTCGGTGCGCGGCTCAATTTCAACATTATGTGCATGCTAAAATCTTTGCATTTGAGGAACAGTATGTACAAGTGTGTGTGCGTGTGTCTAAATTTACGTGTATATGCTGAAAATAAACATAGGTTACATCACTCCTTATGACCCCGCCGCTCATTTAAGCCCTGCCTCTCTCAAAAGATGTCTAAACAGGCAAAGTCTCCCATTGGCTGAGATGTTGCAGGGCCAGTTGGGATAGCAATGGCAACCTGGTTTTATTTAGACAACTATCCCCATTGCAGCTCCACCATTAATAGTTTATTCTCTCTAATGGAAACAGACGACACATTGTATGCAAAACCCAACATACCCACTTGTCAACTGTTTGGGTGATTTCATATTTGAAGGATTCATAAATAGACAGAGCAAATGCAAATTGTCCTGTTGGAGTCTGTCGGCTTCTGTTGGACTGTAAAGTTGGGTTTGTCGACATACAATCCTGAAACCATGAGCGACCTCCTGAAACAACAAGGCCTTTATTAAGGTCTCAGTCTGGCTTCATCCCAAGGGGGTCGGACCTTAGGATTCCACCGTTGTTTATATGCCTGTGTGTGTGTGTGTGTGTGTGTGTGCGCATGTATGTATGTATGTGTGTGTGTGTGTGCGCGCGCATGTGAGTGAATCTAAGAGATGTACAGCTGCCCCGTTGTCCAGTTGCGCATGGACTAACCTCAGCTGTTCAAAATCGTCACTGTGTGTCATCGGAAACACTTACACGCACATACACACACACACACACGCGCGCTCTCGAACTCGCACACACACAAAAAGGACCACATATGGACAGGCCCAACTTGTTCATCCTTCTACACAAATGTTTGTAATAAATCCTGGGTGACAGAATGTGCAAGTGTGCGGTTATTTTCTTCCTAAAACAACTCCTGCTTTGTCCGCGCAGATAACCCGAACCCCAGGGATTCAGCGACATCAACGAAGACCACACCAAAATAGGCAAATGATTTTTGATTTAGGTACGGATGAAATACTCAACATCATGTTCCAAATACCAAGGCGTGCAGGTTTATTTTTCGATACACACGCTAAGAATTCATCTTCTTGCATGCTTTGCAAATTTGTGTTTTGCAATAGAATGCTGTGTGCATGTAACACGTGTGTGAATGAGTACATTATTTCATGGTATTTGTGAAAATACCAGTTCAATGTTATTTTCTATGAATGACGGCTGACTAAATCATTCTAAAAAAATAGCGCCTCCCATGTGTCGTGGTTTGTTGGAGGTGCTGTGTAAAGAAATGATGAGGTTAACATTTTTCTTCCTCAAAGTAACGTCTTCAAATTGGTTTAAATTAATCACCATATAATTTTTCCTCCATAAAGATTTTTAATAGAAAAGAATTTAGATAAAGGCGGCACGGTAGCGCAGTGTTTAGGACTTCCACCTCACAATCAAAATGGCCATGGTTGAATTCCGACCAGAACATGTGGGCCTCTCTGTGTGGACTCTCCACGCTCTCCCCGTGTCTGCATGGGTTTCCTCCCCAAAGTCCGAAATACATTCAGGAGGTTCATTGGAGACTCTGAATTGTCCAGAAATGTTAAATTGAGGTTTAATGGTGGTATGTCTGTATGACTTGTGGGTGAGAGTGAGCGGTTCTTTATTTGGTTGCATATCTCTTTGTGACATTGTGAAAATGAGAGCAAATGGTTGTATATCTATTTGACGTGTCAACGGTTTTATTTCTCCATATGTGGCCCTGTGATCGACTGGCGACCGGGCCAGGGTGAACCCCGTCTCTCGCCCAATGACAGCTAGGATAGGTACCTGCAAACCTCCGCGACCCTGAGTGCAGGTTTAGCAGTATAGATAATGAATAAATGAAAGAATTAATTTTAATATCTGCATATATTTCTTTGCCAAAATTCCGCACAGAAAAGCCCCGTCGGAATCCAACCAGGGAGCCCTCTTGCTGGGAGGCAGAACCGCTCAACGCTGTGCCACCGTTCCGCCTTCAAAGCTGAAACAGATCGTTGATTCCATCTGATAAGGAAAGTGGCATACCGAGATTTTCTTCAAAAAATTCAATGATTACGTGTGTCTTTTATTCTCTATTTCTTGAAAAAAATAATGTCTGAAAGATTTTTGAGGATTAGAAATCCAAACAGTCACTGTTCACTGAGTGAGTCAAGGGTACTGTATTTTTCAGTAATTCTGTCATCATTTCACAAAATACACAGAACCATTTAAACATCCTAAAGTGTCATATCCCGTTTTAGTGGGAAAAAAAACAAGCATAGAGACTCTGGTAAATTACAAACATGCTTCATTAAAAGTTAGCCTCCTGAGACTGGCAGAATGTGAATTAACTGCATCCTCAGAGAGGCTGACAAGTGCGACATTCCTGACATCTTATTACTGAAAGTGCCCTACTGCCAAAAGCGTAGCCGGGTCACTTGAGTTATGCACACACACAATCACAAATTTACGCACATGCATATGGACACACATCCAAAGGCAAAGGAAGACAGTCAAACACATGGATGATGCGCACTACAGGATTGTCACCCTTCTGTCTCGCACTTGTACTCAATGTGCCTGGCTGTTGGGGGTGGGGGGGGCTGCAGGGCACTATGGGTGGCAGTGGGTGGGGAGACGGCGATGTTGAGGATGGAAGGAGGGCAGAATCACAAATTCGGCATGTCACATGGTCAAAGAGGGAAGATTTACGACTGATCGGGTTCCACATCGGCTGCATGGTGTTGTGGCTTCAGAATGCCAGGTATGGGAGTGAGATCAGCCTCCGGCTTTAGTTTATACACCCTTTCTGGCAACTGCAGAAAGCGTTTTATATCCCGCTGTTGCTGAAGCGGTGTTGATACCTCCAAACTTGCAGACATGACGAAATAGGGCGTATGCAGAAAATGGACTTTGCGTGAATACCAGTGTGACAGTAGACGCTGCCACATTATTCTAATAATTCCAACACAAATACATAAGAAGGGTGCATCATCTATGTCGTCCTACTTTTTTATTTCTGATTTTGTTTTTCCCTCCTATGCAGTCAGGAGTTCTATGATTTATTCAACGATGACATCATGGAGACCACCGCTATTTTTATTGGCTGGTGAGTGGCCAGCTCTGCTCCGTGCAACGCCACCTGTCCGACCGGCACCAGTCAACAAGCCCCGGGGAGAAAAGTCAAGCACCCAAAAATGATTGTGGGTTGAAAGGAGGAATATGATACATGCATGCATGCTACTGTCCTGGGCGTGTTTCAGAAGTCAAACTTCTGCTTTGACTCCAGAAACTTATGAATGCTGTCATTTGCTCTCAATTTTCATTGCTATGTATATGTTTTACTAACTACAACACGTGCATTACGAAACCATAGTCGCTTCTTTAAAGAAGTTTCCATTTCAGTCGAGCATATAGACTGAAATGCATCTGTTTTGAACTCCTTTTTTGCAGATACTTAAAACCTCTTACTAAACACTTTCATTCGCAAAGCTAATAGGAATCCGGTCACTTTAGAGAATTATGACAAATGAAACTACACGCCTGAAATACTACAGATTACCTATGATTTTAGTAGGCAGTTTCAGTTTTTGTTTTTTTTCTGATTTCATCCAGTGGTCGTAATGGAACTGAAATATAATTTAATATAGTAGAAATAACTATATCTGATATTGTTGTTATTGATTGCATAGTATTTACTGAATTTGATAGTATCCTATATTTCTTTGTGAACCACAAATATATTTTTCTGTGAGTAAAATTCGTAAATAGAGTAAACCCCACAGTAAAATATGGCTAATTTAATAATCTGTTTATTCTATATGTTGTTTTTCATTCGAAAATGATTTGCTTTCTCACCACTTCTTTGAAAGTAAAAGCTGATTAAATTTTTCCAATGTTAAATGTCATGACCTCAATATTTAAAAGTCAACCGACTCATGATTATTGTAAATATCTGCTTGATTTTGGGAGAGAAACTGTAAATGTTTTCCCAATCCTTGAAGTCCTTGTGAACCAAAGGTAAGCTGAAAAATGCAGGTTTGTGCGAAAGCCCAGTGTTTTTTAAAAAGACAAAATATCTGACTTAAGTGTGAAAACGAAAAAAGCGTTTCATACAACCACCTTTCTTACAAGTCATTCAGGTCCGCAGACACACAGCTACCCAATACGTCTCCCGTCTCTTACATCATCTCACGATATGCTTTGCTTCGAATATGAATTTTAAATAAAATCTCCCCCTGGAGGGGGATAGAACTTGTGATCTATATCATGTTCCTCTCACATATACACCCCTGCAGGGCTTGAATGTGTGCAAGTGTATGTTTATGTGACTCCAAGGGTGGGGTTATTCCTGGCCCTGTGTCATATGTTCTTAGGTGCAATTTAGTCACATGCCAGCTGACCAACCTTTGGCCCTGAAAATGATAACTACAGTAGCAGTGTGTTGATGGGCTTTGATATTCGAAAAAAGCTATTTCAAGACCATGCAGGGAAATGAGATGCACATAAAGGTCTGGAGAACCAAAATAAATGAGACTCTGATAGTAATGCTTTCTTTCTTTCCATGTAAGTCCGGAATATGAACGGGTTTGTTTGGTGGGTTCAAGACCAAGACTAACTTAAAAACGGAGAAACATTACCTCTAATCAACGTACTGGTTGCAGAGGTTTGGTGGGATTCATGCCAAACCTGGTAAAATACCAGCTCAGGAGCGAGGCCTCTGAACCGTTTATTGTTTGTGTTTTAAAAGTGCACGGAGTGCATTAGACATCGAGGTGAATAGTTTTCTGAGGTTTGTCCCTCATACATGACAGTTGCATGCCACAGTTTTCCGATGATCTCGCCCTCGCCGCCTTGCATCAAGTACTGCTCCATGAAAGTGAATACAGGGGTCCACCTAGTGGCAGAGTCTGGCCTGCTGCGTAATCTTCACTTTCACCATACAAAAAAAAGAAGACTGAAAGTGCAGTGAGCATATTTAGCCCTTTGCAGGAACTCACAACAATTGTTAGAATGTATTGTAGCAAATGTTTCCCTTTAGGTTATAATTCCAACATTTGCACAGGTGTGTCTTGTTGGTGATGTTTCATAAAGTCCAATAAATTTAGTAACAGCTGCAGGCCTCAACATTTATTGAGGCTTTTGTAAACATTGGCAGATTGTTGTTGTTGTTGTTGTTGTGTGTGTCTATTTGTGTGTGCATGTGTGACCGGGTGTGTGTAGTGTTATTTCTTCTTCTCTTCCTTTGGCTGCTCCCTTCACGGGTCACCACAGCCAATCATCTCCCTCCATCCAACCGTATTCTCTGAATCCTTGTGTCTCACACCAACTGGATTTATGTCGTCTTTCCCTCCATCCACAAATCTCCTCTCTGTTCGTCCTCTAGATCTCCCGCCTGGCAGTTACAACCTCAGCATCCTCCTGCCCAGATCCACACCATCCCTCCTCTCTCCATGTCCGAACCATCTTGGTATGACTTTATCTCCAGAACATCTTGCATATGCTGTCCCTCTAACGGACTCATTCCTGATACTCTCCACCCTCCCCACTTCAAAAGATAACCTCAACGTTTTCATCTCTGTGTTTTGTAATTCACAGACCCAAATTAGGGAAACTGAGCCACCAAGAAATCAAAATATACAAATTCTTTGTCTGTGATGGTTGTCATTCATGCAGGTCCTGGTTAATCATCTTCAAGAGAAAAAGTCATGTGCAGGTGCCATGGTAAAATTTGACAAGTACTAATTCTTTCTCATTGTCCCCGAAAAACAAGAGAATTACATTTGCTAAAGCGGTTCACAAGCTCCTGACACATGCAACACAGGATCATTAGCTGATATTAGACAGCTGAGAGTAAATAGAAAGCAATACACCAGATGGTCATATGGACTATACAAGGCGCCAAGATGAATAATGGACTACTGAAATTCTCCTCTGTTGTGATTTTGTGGCAGTTGGTTGTGACTTGGAAATGCATTTCTACAAACACCAAGTTCCTTTCTCCTCCTTCTCAGTACACACTGCTGTCCAAATCATTAATCAAGTCCAGTTTTCCTTCTTCACCTTCTCTTGCCCAATCAGTCTTCAACCTCAGCTCTCGCTGACTGTTCATTATACGTGTCTTCAACTCAGATTGCATTTCGCACCCTCAACACAGCACTCTTTCCATACAATAGCATTTCTACGAATGCTGCTATGTTTCACAAACTTTGTTCATGCAGGTTAAAAGATCATGATATACCATCTCAGCAAAGTTCTGGTGAGGAGTTTGCTGTTGTGAAAAGCTGAGAGGACTGTGACCCGTCCTCAGCCTCGACATCATTATGTGCTCTTTGTGTTGCATCCGTCTACTTATAATTCTTTCTCTGCTCTCAACTGAATTAAAATGTCACCCTTTCACCGTCTCATTCCATTGCTTTTACCACTGCGATGACCTTTCCAAACACGTCTTCTTTCCCTTTTCCTGACTTTTGATGTTGATTTTCAACCGTCCGCTTTTTGACAGCTACTTTCGTCGAATCTCTGTCTTCCCTTCAGCCATGTTGGAATGTGCTAGAAGCTGTTAGAAAAGTCTTAATTTAAAAATTCCCAAGAAAAGAACATTCTCCTGTCGTTGATCAACTCTTGATATGGTGAACAACCGTCCCCTCTCACTTCCTGCTTCTTAATGCTTCGAAGTGTTGATATAGAATTGAAAGAGAATACTGCAGTTTACCTGTTTGCGACATTCTTGTGACACCGACAAGAAATTCAACTTGAGTTAATTCAAAACTGGACTATCAGTTCTCCATTAGTTAAAGGTGTTTTTGATAGGAGGCGGACAGTTTGGTGATCCAGGAATAAGAAAATCAATACACACCCTGTTTCATTGATGATACATTGTTTCATACAAAGTGAGCAGGATTTTTGAAAAAGAAAAAAAACAAAAATTAAGATTAACAGGCCACACCATTGTTGCAAAACCTCTCTCACATTCATCCATAAATCTGTTGCTATCTGATGTGACATCCAGCGAAAAAAAAAGGGGGTTTTCCTGCTGTCTCCGTTTCCCAGCATGCCTGTTCCGACTGCCCGCCTAAATACAGTAGCTATCACCATGTTCTCATAAGCCGATCCAGTAATCTGCAACCAAAAAATGCCAGGGCATTCCTCCGCTCTCACTGAAGAGCACTTATTGTTGTCGTTCGAATGGCTCGAAAGCTGACAATGAAAGCTTGATGGTGCATAAAGTCTGGGTCTGCCTGAACGGACTTGTGATCCGTACACCAGCTTATCTTTGACCCGATTACACCACAAAAATAGACCACGTAAACACAGTTCCAGCTCCCCGCTCCATTCCTTCTTGACATCTCATGACATTTCTCACTCTTTCTCATTTGTAATGTCATATTTAACATTAGTACGATACGGTGGTGTCGCTGTGGTTGGCGCTTCAAAGCAGGACTTTCCACAGTTCAATTCTTTTCTGTGTGGAGTCTCCAAGTCCCCCCGCATCTGCGTGGGTTTCGACCAGGTTCTCCAGCTTCCTCCCACAGTCCAAAAAAATGCAGGAGGTTCACTGGAGAGCCTCAATTGTCTATGCATATGAATGGCAGAGTGAATGGTTACATGTCTCTATGTAACATGAATGAGGGTGAATGGTTGTGTAACGTTATTTGTGGCCCAAGTCCATGGTGAACCCCGTGGACCCCAATGACCCCAATGACTATCAGTCCCAATGACAGCTGGGATAGACTCCAGCCACCCTGGGCGAATGATGAGCGGCACAGGTCCTGAATGGATGAATATTTGACATTAGCGTTTGAATAATTAAATTAAAAGTTATAAATCTTCTCCGGATTGTTTCCACTAAAACTTCCAAAACACAGAACAACCAAGCCGAACCAATTGTCTTTACATTTTTCCTACTTTATTGTATTTTTGATATACTTGGCTCCTATGACAATTCAATTTCCCCTTAGGAATCAATGGAGTCTATTAATTTAGCTAGCTCGATAGCTATCAAGCTCGACAGCAAGCTGTGACGTCACAAAGGGAAAGGTGCTCCTGCCCCTCTATGAGGACACAACTGATTTAAAATCGGCCCCTTCAAAAATGTATTTTATTATTTTACATTTTCCAATCTCCCTTTGAAATCCGCAGTCAGTGTCCGATCTGACACATTGTTGAGGTTTTTGTGTGCTTTACAGTGGCGGCATTTACCTGCGGGGGGCGGTTAACTCAGCTCAGGGCAGAATAAACAGATCGATCGCTGCTCGCGTGGAATCGCAAAGTTGTGACAAAACAATCGATGATGGACGGTGTGAAATGTTCACCGCCGAGCCGCCGCGAAGAGTTTTTAAAGGACTCCGCCGGGCGGCTCCGCAACGAGCGGCATGGTGGGCGCGTCGGCCGGCGCCTGGCGGTGAGTCGCTCCTCCGCGCCGTTGGGGGGCGCGTGTCCGCCAAAGCATAAATCCCTCCGCGGGTCGACGAGGCCGCCCAGCCATGTTGAGAGGAGTCTGTCAGGCAAACTGCAGCCCGCCATTGTGTAGAGACCAGACTCTGTAGAGAGACAGGGGCGCTTGGCTGAAACTCTTCAATAGCTAGACAATTTTTACGCCCTGCCGCTTTTATTTAGTTGTATATACATTTACACAGGCTCCGGGGGGGGAAAAGACATGTCAGCCAGCAGCCTTCTTGAACAGGTAAAGAGAGGTATTTTCTGAACATTTACGAGGGCCGGATTTCTCAGCATCGCGACGGCTAGCGAGGATAGCTTAGCTCCGAGGCAACGGCCGTGGCTCACTAGGCCTGACCACCTGCTAAAGGAACTGACTGCTGAAAATATATCTCTTCATCTATTTTTTTCCCCTTCCTCTCTTCTCATAAATCAAACCTTCATGAATCACCTGGACCCAATCCAGAGACCGAAAGGCCAAGGAAATAAAGGTAAGGGCCAGCATCGTCCCCACGGCGCCGTATGGATAGACTGCGGATCTTTTGCGTGCGGTGCGCTTCGAAATCTTGCGTGCGCGTATGCGATAGCCGTTTGCCCAGCGGGCCCGTCGGTGTTAGCATTAAACATAGCTGGAAGTGCCTCCTCGGTGGGATTTAACACATTATGCATTACAGGGCAGTTCTTAACCCCTCGCCCGCTTATTATCTCTTACCCTCCCAGCTCTTGTTAAGTCTACCGTAGGTTCCCCGCTAACTGCTAGCAAAGGCAGTACGATAAGACACATTTTAAACTCAATTTCTCGGGTTACTATTGACGTCTTTTACTGCAGTGGTAAACGTGCGTCCCGAATTGCGAGCATTCTCTCCGATAAAAGTGCGCCGCTGTGTCACAACTCTCCCTCGGCGTTTTGCTACAGGTGCCAGCCTCGCACGCTTGCTGATTCGGCTAATGTTAGCCAAGTTCGTCATGGTGAAAGGAGTCTTTGCGCTCGTTAACATCTCGACGCTGCCCACTTCATGCGGCTAACCAACTAGCAAGCATGCTAACGCTAGCTGGTTGCTCAGTAAACCCAAAATGACACGTCTTGCGACATGCTTTTCCTGTGTCCAAAAGGCCCCTGCGTGTTCTCGTCACTATGCGTTGCAGACCACAATCGGAAACAATACCATTTTTAATCATAAGTGTTTCCGTTTAGAAATCCCCCCCCCGACGTAAACCCCAGACCGTCAGGTAGAACGGATGACCACGAAGTTAATGTTTTGGACACGGTCACAACTGTGCTAAGCTGTTGATGTTGAAGTAACATAAGTAGCATAATCTTAGATCAGGTTCTCAGGTGTCTTGAGTGATCCTTGTTATTTGTGACAAGGTTATTTCGTTTTTTTTGATTCTCCATTACTTCCCAGCAAACTTGAGTGATGGAAAACATGTTGACATTTAGATGTATGTACTCCCGTAAAAATTGATTTTTCAGTGACACCGATTAGTAAATGCTGATTAGGAATGCCGAGATACCCCCCCCCCCCTCTTGCCACTCACATGGTGCCCAAATCGATGTTCTGTTTACATCCGTGTTATCTTCCAGTGCAAAACGGAGCTGTGACCCAAAAGGATACTTTGAATGATGATGAATTCGAGCCTTACCTGAATACTCAGGCCAGACAGGTAAGATTTATTAGTTTCTTCCAAAGGCCGTTGCTTTTCAGAGAACAATTGTAAAATGGATGTTAATAACAATGAATGAAGCAATTTCTTCAATGTTCTAATATTCACATAGGGAGAAGTATGTTGTGATTCAAAATAAAACCTTGACCAGAGTTGTACTTTCTGGTTTGGGTATTTTTGTTTAAAAATCTGTTAGTTCAACATGTTTATTTTGAATCTATCACTCATAATTACACAAGAGCAATGACCCGGGTCAATTATAAAAGCTTTGACCGTGATATGTGAATTATTAACTGACATTAACAGGAAACTTGGTTGTGTTCGGCGAGTCACTGACATTGATGTGATTGATTTTAATCGATGGTGTTTCTTATCTCTGACTATTGTAGTGCTTTTTCATATTCCATAAATATATCAAGAGATTTTGTGACGTTGTATAAGGTTTCCCTCCAAAAGATTAAAATACATAATAGAGAATTTCTGCTTCAGTGATCTTATGGCCTGTTGTTGTTGTCTGCCAAATGAATTTACTTTGCCTTTTCTGTATCTTGTTTATTTTCCATTGGGCTTGAATAGTGTTTTTCTTTGCTGTGTAGGAGATGCAGTCCTCTTGATTGCCATTGTGTGTAGCAAACACTCTAGTGAACTGTACAGAAAGTGAATGGAAATAGCCTTTCTTCTCCACTATAAAGAATACAGAGTCCCATTGTCCAAGAGATATCCTCTCCGATGCTATTTGATACAGTTTCTTGATTGTCAAGAAGCGTAGATATCAGGACTATTGTATTTTTTTCTTTTTTATGCATTGAATTTTTGCCAAATTATAGTAATGGTTGGGATTTATTTATTTACTTATTCACCTCCTAAGAAAATAGCCTATAAAGATTGTTCCCACACAAGTTGTGCCTAATGATTAATTTTTTTCTTCCCTCTAGAGCAATGCCTATACGGCCATGTCGGATTCGTACATGCCCAGCTACTACAGCCCCTCCATAGGATTTTCCTACTCCCTAAATGAGGCAGCATGGTCCACAGGTGGGGACCCTCCAATGCCTTACCTGGCCTCCTATGGACAGCTAAGCAATGGGGAGCCCCACTACATCCCGGACGCTATGTTTGGTGGGCCAGGTCCGCTGGGAAGCAACCCATTCCTGGGCCAGCATGGCTTCAACTTCTTCCCCAGTGGCATCGACTTCTCAGCATGGGGCAATAGCAGCTCTCAGGGACAGTCGGGGACACCGCAGAGCTCTGGCTACAGCAGCAGTTATGCTTATGCACCCAGTTCACTTGGGGGTGCCATGATTGATGGACAGTCTCCATTTGCACCTGCTGCCAACGAACCCCTTAACAAAGCACCTGGTATGAACAGCCTTGACCAGGCTATGGCAGGGCTAAAGATTGGTAGTGCTACTCCTGGGGGTAATGGGGACATGGCTCCTAAGGTGGTTGGCTCTGGATTACCTGGTGGGGGTCCTCTTGGACCTGTATCATCTGTTGGACCCCCTAGCATGCCTCCTGTCTCAATTGCCCCTGCAAAGCCTGCCTCCTGGGCGGATATTGCCAGTAAACCAGCTAAGCCTCAACCGAAGCTGAAAACCAAGGGTGGCATGGCTGGTGCCAATTTGCCTCCTCCGCCCATTAAGCATAACATGGACATCGGCACTTGGGACAACAAGGGTACTATGCCTAAAGCTGCCACCCCTCAGCAGGTGCCCCCTATTCCCAGCAACGGGCAACCACCCAATCAAGCTTCTCCGCAGCCCGGAGCTACTGCTGCTGGGAACCCACAAATGCCCCTCAGCAATGGACAGCTGGTACCCCCTGTCTCCCAGATGGGGCAGCATCAGATTCCACCTAGTGGGCAATCTGGCATGGCTCAGATGCCCCAGCCCACTCTCTCCCAGGGTCCACCACCCCCAAGCCAACAACAGTCCTCTCAGCCGACTCGCTGGGTTCCTCCACGGAACCGGGCCAATGGATTTGGGGATGCAAGTGGAAGTGGCACGGGCCAGTCACCTCCCACTTCCTCTGGTGTGGGTGTGGTTCCTGGGGTCCCATCTGAGCCTCACCCAGTCTTAGAGAAATTGCGTATGGTCAACAATTACAACCCCAAGGACTTTGACTGGAACCCCAAACAGGGGCGGGTGTTTATTATCAAGAGCTATTCCGAGGATGACATCCACCGCTCCATCAAATATAACATTTGGTGCAGTACAGAGCATGGTAACAAGAGGCTTGATGCAGCCTATCGCTCTTTGGGGGGCAAAGGGCCACTTTATCTTCTGTTCAGTGTCAATGGAAGTGGGCACTTCTGTGGTGTAGCGGAGATGCGCTCCCCCGTGGACTATAACACGTCTGCTGGCGTGTGGTCGCAGGACAAGTGGAAGGGTCGTTTCGATGTGCGCTGGATCTTTGTAAAGGACGTTCCAAACAGTCAGCTTAGACACATCCGACTGGAGAACAACGAAAACAAGCCAGTGACCAACTCTCGGGACACACAAGAGGTTCCACTGGACAAGGCCAGGCAGGTGCTAAAGATCATCGCTGGATATAAACATACCACTTCTATCTTCGATGACTTTTCTCATTATGAGAAGCGTCAGGAGGAGGAAGAGTGTGTTAAAAAGGTAACCAAGAAATTGGATTTAAACCATCTCTAAATCAAATGCTCTGATTAAACCTTGCACGATATTAAGCTTCAAGTGTGTGTGCTATGCCCATTACTTTGGAAACATAAAACAGATGCATGAACATTCATGTTGAATCTTTCACCCAGTTCCTTACAAGGCCTGACACTAGCTAAATATGAATACCATCAGTACAAGAAACAATGAAGCACTAACCTGAGTCCCTGGGGCATTAAAGCATCCTCCATAGCCGCTCGCTCTGGGCCAAAGCAATAAAAAGTGCCATCACTGTTTGCTGTTGTTGCAGGAGAAATGCAAACCCTGAATAAGCTACCCTTTTCAAGATCATGTCAGATCGACTTCCTCTAAATATACTGTAATATATTTGCCCAATAGCCCAGCATGCATCACACGTTTATCAGTCAGTTACACACACATCCATATAGCCAGAAAATGTCATTTTCTAGGTGCACCACATAAATAGATGTAATATTTTATTTTTTTGTATGAGGGCAGGTTCAAGCTATTTTAACCGGTTTCTTTTTTCATATACAAAAGTCATGGATTGTTCATGGAGGAACAGTATCTTGTTAAAACAAAAATGTCAACCTCGCTTTTAAAAAGAAGGGTGTATTCACAGAGGGTTTTGTCTACTGTTGCAACCCCAGATGTTTTTGCATTTAAAACTTTTGAGTTTTTGTTTTTTGTAGCGGGGGGGCCCAAATTGTGTTTCAAATTAGCAATCAATCTCCTTGAGTTTTCATCTGACCTAACTGGAATTGTATATAGAAGCCTATGTTAGAATATTTTCCATTGTACTGTTTGTTTGTTTTTTTTTGGTTTTTTTGTTTTTATTGCTTCACTGTTCTTAGAGGTGCATAAAATGGCGACAGAATAGTTTGTTCTTTGTGACCTGAAGCCAAATCTAACATGCAATGGAAATCTTATTGACAGTGGCTACATGTTATCCTCTGAAAATTGGGGTGGGGTTATAATATTTGCATCAATAGCACACAACTGGAATCACAATTGTTTATTTTGCTCTTTCTATACTGTCATACAAGCATTCTGACTATTCTACCTTTTGAGGTCTACGGTATCATGCCAGGACAAGTTGTTGGGTTTAAACGTTTACTTATCAGGAAATTGCCTTCACCAGAATAGTGTTATGAGATGACTTGTCAGAGGAACCAGCTTTTAATTTTCTGTAAACTTTTTCTCAATTTTCAGCACCTTTTCAAACCTGTCAGTTTCAGGTAGATAGGTTTCTGCTTTGCACCTGTTTTTTCTGGTATGTGTGAATGTGTGAATGCAGCGTCTGCACACTTGTCAAATGTTTTTGAAGAGGTAGAGTTGGTCTGGTTACAAATTTGAGTGCATTTTGTTTATCAGACGCAAATGTAGGAGCCATTGCTCAGCTTTCTATTTGACCCACTCTTCTTCTAAGAGGCTCTCTGCATTACCTGTTGCAAGTTCTGGAACATTTTCTATTGCTAGGAGCTAGATGAGAGACGACAATGTTATGAGTGAAGATGTGGGATGTGTGTAATACGCACTCTGGGGCTCATTGAAGGTAGCACATCTTTCTGTAATGTGAAGCATTAATTGTATTCAAGGACTGTTTCTTTGGAGATATGACTTTCCTTATGGTCCAGGCAAAAACTATGGTGACTGAAATGCATATTTTACCCTTAAGCTTTCCGACCAGTTAACATGACCGCTCCCAGTAGACTTGTCTATTCATCTGACATTTTGCCCAGTAAAACCAAACCAATCATGAAAACATAATAGGAAATAATCACCTGGTTGAGACCAACAACAAAGAATTTTGAATTGTGTTGCTGCTAATTATAAGCTGGTTGACAGGTATTTTTTAAAAGAAAAATTAGTTAGTATGGTAAAGAGAAAAAATGTTTTTGCTTGCTTTTCCATGCTCGGGATGAAAGCAAATCAAATGCATAGAGGCGTCATGAAACCGGTATCATTCTATAATAATTGAGATCATTGGTGGGAATTTTCTCATTGGTAAATTGACTCTTCCATATAAGGTCATCGTTTTCATTTGATTTTAGGCTATTACAGCTGTAAGCCTGGTACTTTTAAGGGCCTTCTTTTATGCTAAAATAATCTTTGATCAGAATTATTGGAGATAAGATTCAAGCTCGGGTGTGATGTTTTGGAAATTGGATCAATGCCATTGCCTTCAGTTTTCACTCTTTCGTTCAAACAGGTGGAGGTCCAAGGCAGCGAGCCATATCCCAGCAACCCAAGTAACAGGAGTCATTACAGGATTCAGGTAATTTTCCTTGGCTAAGGTAACAGGAGGAGATGGTGTGGTTGTTATTACATCATAAAAGCTTTTAGACATTTCAAAACCTGGGATGTTTTTACTCAAATGCATTAGCGCTGTTTAGACAAATTATCAACTTTATTAAGGCAATGCAGATTACTGATCAAATTTGGACATTATATGCATGGATATTCTTTAAGAGCTGTCTTAATAGAGTTTCAAGAACTATTGTTGAGGTGTGATTGCATCATTTATGACAGCGCAGGTCACACTCCGTTAAATATGAGCACATAAAGGGAATGTGAGCTGTCCAACTTTGTTGTAGTGTCTACATTAGACATTGGCTACTGAGCTACAGCTTGCATTGGCTGAAATTTACTTAAATATAGCAAGCATGAACTGTGTATGACCCAAATGATTTTTCTTGGCTGATAGGGGAGGAATTGTTTTTTTCCTCCTGTGAAGGCTTAGACTATATTTTCAGAATTCCCAAAAAATTCGCTTCCTGTTCAGTTAGTCAGATAAAAGACAGGTAGCTAAATTTAAATTTACATAATCCTATTTCAGGGTTGGTATATTTTATGATGTTGTTGCATACTTGCACGCCTACACATCTCATATTTGCAGCCGGCATCAGAGGATTCTCAGACACTGGTATCAGAATGAGCTGCATCTGTAGCTTGTAATGTGTTCACGTCAAGCGTGGGTTTGTTTGTCGCAGAGAGGTCCAACATTCACCAGTCTGCCCTGTACATGATGCTACAAACATTCAATGCTGTCAAGCTTTAAATCAATGGAGCAGGAGACTCGCCCTCACCAGGGTTAATTGTAATGTGCAAATTTCCGCAAAGTGTTGTGTCTAATTTCCTCCCTCTGATTGTGTTTCAGGAGCGCCAAGGACGAATCAAGTAACAGTTGGGGCTTTTTGTCAAAAGACTGCAATGGCCTCTTTAACGCCTGTCCACCCCAGTGCATCATTACATCCAGATCTCTAAGAAATTCTAATAGGGGTGAGGAATTAACCACGGACAAAAAAACTAAATGAAGACTCTTTCTTTTGACTTTAAAGACTTACTTCGAACTTGTAGTAAAAAGAAAAGGAAATGATTATTCATAGGACTACAACTAAATGATAGCATCCTTAGGTGAATTTTTTTTTTTTTTTTTTTTTTTTTGCCCAACCCCATTCCACTACATATGCTTTTTCCCCCCTTGTATGCTGCTTTTTTCCTTTTTAAACAAAGGATCTTCTTTTTTTCTTTTGTTCTTTATGGTCCAAAAGCAAGTCTATAATTCTCACACAAACACACAAATCCAGTAGATATTTGTAGTGTTGGCTTAAAATAGTGTCCCAAAGTCAGAAATGGGCCGTTTGTCTCATTTTATTTGTAAAACCCACCACTACCTGTTTTCTGAGGATACTCAAATCTTCACCCAGGACCCAGTGGAGTTTGTTCATCCGTGGATTTTCATCTTATGTGGGTGTTCGCTAAACCTGCTGCAGAATCTCTATCTTGCCATGTGTTTTTGTTCTCTTTTGTTTGGAGAAGACTGCAGATGCCCAAAATACCCCTCGGTTTTGTTTTCCGCATGTGCTGGACAGATTGTGTGGGTAAGACAGGGTGTGGAGGATCTGGAGAGGAATAGTCAGGATGGGGTCTGGAGTTTGAAAGCAGCGGAAAGGTGACATTGATGAGCCTTGCTCAGTGTCTAATTTTAAGGTCTAAAAAGTGGGGCCCAGTAACAGTCTTCAGTGAACTTATGAATTTACCGTCTTTCTTTTCCCTTTGACAAGTTAATTCATCTTTGCAACGGGCTGCTTTCATTTGGGTTTCTCTTTTTTTTTTTTTTGGAATATCTCCCTTTTTCTAAAGACAGTGATGCGAGTGGCATACCCCCGCTCTTTCTATTAATCGGTTCAAAAGTAATAAATGTGGTATATTAAGCAGAACTGGTGTGCATTCCCCTTGTTTGACTGTAAAGCAGCACACCTGTGCATTTTCTCACCTGTCTGCCCCCCCCCCCCAGCCCCCATAGATGAATTGTTTTTCTGCTGTCCATCACATCAGCCTGTCCACCCCTCATTCCGTCTTCAGTTGTCACTTCTGCACTCTGCAACGCTCCCCCTCTACGCTTTTCCAAATTCTCTGGTCGGCCACTTCCCTCATCTTCCATTTCTGACCGCTCAACCAACTGAAATCACAATCAGCTTTGACTATTTTCAGAATGTCTTTGTTGGTGAGTTTAAAACAAAGAGTAAAAAAAAAATTAAAAAAAAAAACAAAACAACGCAAGGTCCTCTTTCTGAAACTACTGGCTTTTATTTGTGGCATAATAAAAGATGCTCCACAAAGTGATGTGTTTTTCATTATCCGTTTCATTTTGTCGCGCTTTGGATACAGAAGTTGCAAGTGTTTGTTAGATCAAGTATATTTTTTTATTTCAAGCCATGCTTCACGTATATGTATTGTCTGGTCTGTTTTTCATGATTTAATAGCCCTCTCAGAGAACTCTGGATGTAGTGTGTGTTTGTGCACACACACGCTAGAGCTAAATGACCAATTTACCTTGAATGGTCTTTAACTGAACCTCTAACCGGTGAGTAAACCTATGAGACCCAAATATAACATGGAGCTTGACTGAAAGTAATTTTGCAAAAGTTTTTTTTTTTTTTTTCCCTAAAAGGCCTTTGCACCTTTGTTTCCCCCAGGGGGGACAAACTGCAATCCGCCATTTTCTCCTGTCATCAGTGCGCCTGTAGTAAGTACGATGGCCACTAGAGGGCGACAGAGACCCACTGCCCATTTTTATCTTTGAGAAGGCATGATTGTCTCGTTCCGCTGTGAATCCACAGAGAGTTCAATCACTTAATGATCTGTTCGAAACATAAACGTAATTATTAGATTAGAGAAGTGGTTTCAGGAACAGAACAAGCTATGTCATCATGGAAAACCAACCTTACACCATTTCATTAGTGCGGCACCCTCCCAACTGCTGATGTATGAAGAGCCGGCCTGTTTCAACGAGACATCGGGGCCGCTGAAGGGCCAGGAGCCCAAAGGTCCACTGGTGTGGATTCAGTTTATGGCGGAGAGTCGAGCCGTTCCTGGTGTCTGTTCAAAAATGAGACAGTTGAAACATGACAGTGGGCTTGTGTGGGTGGGTGGTGGGCAGTGGGGGAGGGTGTCATGTCTACGTTGTGGGTGCGTGGAAAACACTGCCTCAGGGGGGATCTCCCATGACCCTTATCTGTGCGTCTCTGGGGACCCTGCGTTGCCTGCCCCCCCCCCCCCCCCCTCCCGGGGGTGCAAATGAACCGCCAAAAAGGGGGGGGGGGGGGGGGGGGGGGGGGGGCTGAAAAAGCGACCGGGGGG
>CAAKHD010032082.1:23592-43946 GCA_901007705.1 Fistularia tabacaria | reverse complement strand
GTGTGTGGGTGGGGGGGGGGGGGGGGGGGGGGTCAACATGCGCTTCATGCATCTGCCATGCACTCCTATGGTTCCTCTCACGTTTCCACCGCTTCCTTCTCATCCCTCTCCCCCACATCTCCCGCATACACCCAAACCACCACAATCACCAGCATCAACAGGCATGTGAACCAGGCGTTCCGTGCCCCCACCCGCGCCTGCTCCATTTTCACGTGTGCTTCCACTCCCCTAGCTCGCGGGTAATTACCTGGCATTTGCATTGCAAAGTCCCCCGTGCTGCCCTCAGCTCCTCCGCAGGTGATTGAGCTTCATTTCCCCGGCAGATAAGTGAGAGAAAGAGGAAGATAGAGTGAGAAAGAGTGGGAAGGGGGGGGGGGGTTGCATCGGGATGTGATGTTATTCTGGCTCGTAGTAAAGGAACAATGCCCTCCGTCCTTTTTTTTTTTTTTTTTTTTTTGGTCACTTGTAGACCGACTGGTGCGTTAAGCGCTTACACGTAAATAATCATCCTCATTACGATGGTGTCACTTTGTCAGGGAGAAGATTCAGGAAATCATCCCAAGCGTGACCTGAAATGCCTCGGCCTCTGAGCCTTGCACAACAATTCCGGTTAATATTTGGGATAGTTTATTTGACCTTCGGCGGTAGATCATCAGAAGAGGTTGGGTTTTGTGCATCTTCTGATGTTAACTGCATGATGTCCAGCGCTTGTTGGTCAACTGATGTTTTGAGCATGTGTCTCTGGGATTTTCTCGGGAATCAGCTTTGCAGGGCTCAATCACATCCTGGCAACGAACTCTCGGGGTTACACTGCTGTCTCACTGGTTGCTAGGACTTCCTCGTCTCTTGAAATGTGCACCTAACGACATTGAAACCAAAGCCGACATTAGCTAAGACCGGCATAAAAACCCTCGCGTGGCTAGGCTATCTTTTTCTGCAAGGGATGAAGACAGGGTCTCAACTGAACCTTTCGGACTTTGGGAGGAAAGTGGAGTACCAGGAGGAAACCCACACGGGAGGCTCCACACAGAAAGGAATCCAACCAGGGACCTTCTTGCAAGGAGGCGGATGCACTAACCACCGTAGCCATTAGCCGTCACTCAAATCAGACACCGAATTCTGCCCATTCCAGACAGAACATATAAACATGACTATACAAAATGTGAATTCCTGACCTCTGACCTCCCCATGGCCGGGTCAGCGCCTTGCAAGGCAGCTCCGCCACCATCGGTGTGTGAGTGTGTGCGAACGGGTGAAGCGGGTGACTCCTTTCCACCAGTTGTGATTCTGGCTCCACATATACACAATAAGCTTCCGATTTAACATATAAATCAGTTGATTCCTGAATCGCATTCATTTTGACACATCAGAGTGATATTCAATTTCTTAATATCTGTAATGTCCCTCACAGTTTATAAACTGGAAGTCCTCTAATAGTCATCATAGTGTTTTTCATCTTATTCCTACATCTCAGTTTGGGCGTCACCATTTTGGACAGCGTACGCACGGACACTTCAAGACCGTTTTTGCACTCGACTAAGAATATATGATTCCATGATTTAAATTGAAATTTTAAGAGGTGCTCTGCGAAAGCTCCTTTTTTTTTTTTTTCTTCCAGTGACTGCGTGAGAAAAGGCAGACGCAGGTGCCTGGTACAAAGAACTGTTTGCACGGCGGGCCTCTGAGCTCTGGCAGCGACGGCAGTTGCGGTAAACTCAAAACCAGCCACTCCAGTCAGCGACAATAACAAAGCAGAAGAACTGGGGGAAAAGAAAAGAGTGATTAAAAAAATACTGAAAACTTTCTGTTTGTCACCATTACGTTTCTCCGACAGCGACTCTCTGCTGTTTGGGTTCAGCGGCTCTCGCCGGAGCATCGGCACCCGCTGCGAACCTTCTACTTCACCTCCTCCTGTCGTGGGTCAGTTGTTCTTTGTTCAGCGGGAGGCCCGTGAGCATCATATGAGACAAAGATTACAAATAGATGTCGGTGCTTCGGCCTCACAGCGAGAAGGTCCCTAGTTTGATTGTAACGCTGGCCTTTTTTGTGAGGATTCTCCATGTTTGGGTTTCTTCCCGCGGTCCAAAAACATTGCGGGAGTTTCAATGGAGGCCCTGACGTGTGAATGACAGAGTTAATGGTTGTGTGTGTTTGTGTGTGTGTGATGAATGAATGAATTACAAATGAGTCCAACCCTCACTGAATATTCAACACATTGGGCCGTGTGTAAAGCTGAGTGTGGACAAAGGCCTTCGGAGGGAGGACCTGCGTCCTGCAGTCAAACTCTATTGATCTGTGCGGTGAATCAATGAGTATCAACCCAATATGTTGATCGACACCGAATTCATTGATTTGCAAATTCTTATATCTGACATCTCATATTCATCTCCGGGGTTGCCAGCAGCATCCCAGGCCGCTCTTTTCTGTGAATTGTTTTGTAATACTTGCATCCTGCGGGATGCACTGCCGCGCTTTGCGGGGCTCCCGACTCGGAAAACACGGACGCCGCAAAAAAACAAACAAAAAAAAAACAAAACGCAACGGCATTTTTTATTTTATTTTATTTTATATTTATTTAAATTGAATTTGTCTCCTGCACACGATGCACCGTGGGCTTTTTGTGCCGGAGTCATATTAACCTCTTGACGAGTTATTATGCCGCGCACGGCGTCGCCCACGCCTGATGAATATTCATGTCGATGGCGTTTTCGCCGCCGCCGCCCCTCCCTCCCTCCCCCCTCTTACCCTCTGTCCCCGCGGCGAGACGCGTCCCGGCCGCCCGCCTCACTCCGCCGCCGCCGCCGCCGCCGCCGCCGCTCCAGCCATGTCCCGCTGGACGCTGCCGCAGAGCAGGGACCGCGCGCTGCGGGGAAGGAGCGGGAGAACGGCCGTGGCAGGTAAAAGGAGACCAGCTGACGTCCACGGACGGGATCCGACCACGTGGTTCTATCGTGGGGGTGGGCGGTCATTACAGGTTTCAATACAGATGCCGTAGATTCACACGGAGGAGGTGACGATGACGCCGTAACCCCCCCCTCCCCTAAAAAAAAAAAAAACAACTTTACGGGCTTTTAGGCCTGAATGTCAAAGTGAGGCGGTTGATTCAGTGTGCGCCTGCAGCCAATAAGATTCCCTTCGTGTTTTTCTGCAACTGATTTCTTTTTTTTTTCCTTCTGTTCATCTTCAAATTATGCAATTGAGATGTTATTGATTTAAAAAAAATAAAATAAATAAAAATCAGGAGGGCGGCACAGTGGTGCAAAAGCCCTTCGCAGCAAGAAGGTCCGCGGTTGGATTCCCACAAGAGGGCCTTTCTCCGTGGAGTCTGCGTGTTCTCGCAGGAACTGCTTGGGTTCCTCCCGCAGTCCAAAAACATGCAGGAGATTCACGTGTGAAGGACAGATTGAATGGTTGTTCGTCCCCATATGTGTCCCTGTGATCTACCGGTCCAGGGTGAATCCCGTCGCTCGCCCGATGACGGCTGGGATGGACACCTCCCCGAGTGCAGGGTAGGCAGCATTTAGAATGAACGAGAATGCGTTACCTGTTATGCAAATAAAACTGGTCTTTTACCAGTTATGAAGGTGTGGCCGCAGCCACTGAAGGACGGCATCTCAAAGGCGACTGTTGATTTTTGACTCTGGGTTTCTGATCGGTGTCGTCAGAAAGGACGAGTCAGAGACCTTCAGCCAGTGGTCAGTTTGATTCAAACTGAGCTTTACTCATGGGTGAACCGAAGGCTCCAGGAGTGTCTGTGCCGAAGCGGGCAAAAATGGATGTTGTGATGTAAACTGCACCCGCTGTGCTCTTCGATCACAAACGATGATGTACGTATTTTGTGTACGGTAATCCATAAAACGTGATTAAATGAATACTATTGTTATCTGATCTGGATGCAGTTTGTTTATCTGACTTGTGGCTATTGAATACTGCGCCTGTCTGCCCCGAGTACTGCCTTGCATTGTTTTTATCCAGGATTGTTTACACTATTTTCAGGACGGGTCGCATTTCCAAAAATGATCAGATAATCTAATTTTCTCATGGTGTGTATCGCCTTACTTCGTCCAGCCTTTTCATTCACTTTGTATCGTATTACTTTGATAAAAAGTAATAAGGCAGAAACTCGGGGCGACTTGAATGCAACGCTCGAGGCCATCCCCTCGCTCGAGCCTGGATGGTCCGCGCAGTGCATCGTGGGAGCCGGGTACGAGTGCATTGGAGGAAGCATTTGCCGCAGCGTCCAGAGGCCCATCTGGGCATTATGCGCATGAAAGGCTCCGCCCCGTCGTAAGTTCCTGCTCCGTCTGTCGGAGCAGCTCGGAGACGCCGCATGGCAGAAATCTGTTCCTCCCCTTTCACCGTGGGGGGCAGCTTAGGTGGGGATGGGGTTGCTCTCGAGTGTATATGTGTGAGTTGTGTCTTAGTGTACCGTGCCTCCGTTTGCTGGTGTGGGCCAGTAAGCATGAGTGATTTAGGGATGGCGAAGACTGTCTCTTCATATGCCCTGCACAGTGTGCCCATACATGCAGGCAGGCATTTGTTCCCCTTCTAAGATGAAGATAATTTATTTTGAAAGTTGTTTCTGGCCCTCCAGCCTCGTCCAGGAAGCTCCTTGTTCATTGTTAAGATGTCTCGGACTCTTTGGTTCCCTCTCTCTCACTCCCTCTCCAGCCTATATAATGTACTCCGTGACCTTGGCGAGAATGATCCAGTGGCAGATTGCTACATGGTAGGAGCACAGTAGCTATTATTTTGAGGCAGTGCAGGATAGACTGCCAATATTTCTTCCAAACAGGATGGGGGAGGTCAGCTGACCAGAATCAATCTCTGTTACATGCTTCACTATAACTCTTGGAAGCAGCTTCACGGTGAAGATATATTTTTTGAATTATTTCTTTGTTGTTTTCCTCATTACCGGTTTGTCCAGATGCCCTTGCTGTTTGGGACTTCCGATGTGCACCGAAGGGAAGAAAACGGTACACAAATGGAGAAAGAAGAAATTGCACGAAGGAAGATTTCATTGATAAGAGCTTTGCTTGTCTGCGGCAGCACGACCCAGAGGTCCGGACTGTCGTCGGGAGTCCCGACATTAAAACTTCTGCTTGATTGTCTGTATTTTCATTTGCCGCTGCAGGAATCTTTCCAGGAACTAGGCCGTTTCTTCATGCATTCAGACAGCAAGGACACCAGGAACCACGGACCTCAGTTCCTAGAACTCTTACAGCTCCTACTCTGAGGCAGGGTCTTTTTACGGTTCCGTAGGAACTCATTGGATGTAGGTGCTTGGTGATTTGTGGAACGTGTAAGCCACGGCCATTGCCAGGACAGAGCAAGAAATGGAGGGACGACGAGGTCCATGGTCTTCTGGCCTGCCGAGCCACAGAGGGGTGTCCAGGCTCGCAGGGGAACATAAGCATTTTGGCCAGAATACGTACGGGGTTGGCTAACGGCAGTTTAGGGAAAAGCTAAAAACTCTTCAACCGATCTGATAATCCATGGTTATTATTCCCGCCATAAGGAATATGATAGCTGCCGTGGTTTGTTTCGGAGTGTGGCGCTTAAGGTACACGTCGCAGACACCAGCCCCATGCGGTGGTGCCTGACTGCCTTACGGCAAATCTGAAAGGTTTCCCTGGCGCAGGGGAGTTCCTGGAACGGGAGAGCTCTTCGAACTGTTGTGTCCAAAAGCTATTTTTCCACATTTGCAGCTCTTCTCCAGTAACCAATATGGTTATATGGAGTCTGAAAAGGCTGCTGATGTGAATTTGATCAGACCAGGCGACGTCTCGGTTTGATGGGACCATAAGCACCGAATACTTAATTTCCCACCTGTACTTGTTACGCCCCCGAAGGCTAGAGTATGTTCTCCCATTTTGCTTGCCTTTATGTACACGCTGCTTGAACAGATCAAATCTTGGCCATGACAACCTCCAAGCCCGGCTGATGTTCTCTATTTAAGTCACCTTTGACTCTGGAGTATGTCAACACCTGTGTTTCCGGGATGCAAGTTAATGCCAGGTCCAACTAAGGCTTTTCATGTTAAGTTTTCAATTAAAAAGTTGGCTGTTGTAGCTCTAAACTTCCTAATAGCTCCACACGTTCTCTCTCTCTCTCCCAGTCCATGCTGGGTTGGCTTTCCTAATTTGTGGTTGTTTCGTATTCAGCCTTTGATCAGGGTTGAGGAAAAAAAAACCTCAAGTGCTGCAAATGGGCTGATTTCATTCTTGATCCGAGCTTGAGAAACGACCTGGAGATTTTTGGCGTTCTTTGCAATGAATCTTTTATATGGTTCATGTCGGTCCAACAGTGTTACACTCCCCACAAACAGAGACCGGATCGTAGAGAACTAATGTTTGTACTTGTTTCTGATGACAAAAATCAGTCATAAAAAAAGTCCTATCATACGCAACGTACATTTATGTGTGAATCCTGAGCTGTGGCTCTGTCGGCATCGAGGGCCTCCCTCCAATCAGAAGGTTGGCAGTTTGATCCCCGCCTTCTCCTGCCTGCATGCCGAAGCGTCCTCAGGCAAGATGCTAAACCAAAGCTGCTCCCGACGGCCCGGTTAGCACCTTGCTTGGAAGCCCTGCTGCCATTGATGCGTGGGTGTGTAAATGGGTGAATGCTATTTAGTGTAAAGCGCTTTAAAATCCACAAGGTGTTAAAAGCTATTTACTATATGTATGTATGTGGATGAAGAAATGTAACAAACTTTAAAAAGATGAGGATCAAAAAACACAACTCCTAAATTATTTTGCACTCAATGGTCTGCTTGCAGATTTTCCAACTGGAAAACCAAGATCACAGCAAAGTGCGGGGATTTTGCTGATGCAGTTTGTAAAACGTTTTTTCTGAAGATGCACAATTTGCCCTTATTGTACCTCGTTAATAGAATTAGTCCTTTCCCAAATCTGTTGCACCTCTTGTGCAGGTAAATAATATATTTATATTAATGTTTTTTCCTCTGAGCTGTCGTCTGCGCCGCCCCATGGTGAAACCATCATTGTGTATTAGTCTTTATATTTTTGGGACTTTTGCATAGTACTGATGTTTTTATAAGAGCCTGTACGCGGTAATCGAAACAGCAGTGCACTGGTGGTTTTGACAATTTGATTTTAAATGCTGCAATTGGGTTTGCTTAACCGCTGGGTGGTTCAGGATGGGACTCTGTGTAAAATTATGACACATTAATATTATTATTTATTAGAATATTATATATTAAGGTAAGTTATTTTTTACATACAATAGTTGGAGAGACATGAACATGGAGCAGTTATTTTGAAATCAGTGTGAAGGAGGGAGGACTGTCTGTCGGGCATATCAAACTTCTATTTTTGCCTGTCTCATACTTGTCTAGTATTTATGTATGTGTGTGTGTGTGTGTGTGTGTGTGGCGGGGGGGCGTGCATTCAAAAATGGGCGGTGACTGGAGCATTTGTAGTCAAGAACCGCAGTGATAACCTAAAATTAGCAAACTGAGAAATGTAAATTGGTGGTTCACACCTTGCTGTCTGACTGACTTTGTATTGACTTCCTTTTTTCTATAGTGCGTGGAAGTCTGAGGTACACCGTTGAGATGCTGTGCTTTTCAAACCCATGAAAAGCCAACAGAGGGTCGTGTCCTGCTGCCCGATCATCAAACAGCATTTTTTTTTTCTCTCAATAACAGCACGGCGGTTGCGTTCAAAAGCATGAAGGTTTGATACAAGTTACCTATTTCATTTTGGACCACGACGGTTTGGTGTACATTCAAATCTGAGCTCACAAATCACAAAGTACATGCCCTTGGCTTCATTTTTTAAAGAGGGTGCATTTATTTATTTAAGCTGACCAGGTGGCTGCCGCCTCCCTCTGCCTCAGATGAGGTTCAGAGCGAAGATGTTTTAGTTTGCACCTGAAAGAATGTGCCTCCATCTCCCCAGAGGCAACGTGGCATAGCGGGGAGTGCTCCCCATAGCAACTGTCTCCGTCACCCGGATTTGGAATGTATGGAATCCCCGGACGTCTGGAACCCGGCGCTCTCCAGAGTCTAGACAGTTTTGCCGGCTTTCGAAAAAGGGCGCATTACAATGTATGCAAGAGGTGTCAAACTAATTTGTGATAATTATGCCACCGCAGCCACATTGTGTTCTTAATTTAGCTCGTTCTGTTGCTGAACCACCTTCCGCCAACCTTGCCTCTTTCCACCCCTCCTTCCCACTGCCCCACTCATCCTCGCCCCGAACCATCCTCCCATACAGCAGAGGGCAGTTGGCACCAGTATAAAGCAACAGCCTCCTCCGACGACTCGTGCCTAACTCGTTGCCAACCTGTGTGAGGCTAGGAAGAGGAATAGCAAGAGGGAGGGAAGAGGAAGAGAGTGGATTTTTGGAAGGAAATAAGCAGAGCAGCCTGAAAATCGACCTTTCCATCACAGGTTTTGGCATCCGAGGATAGCGCCGCTCCTGTGTTTCTGCGTGTGGGGGCAGCAGTGCTTGGACTTTGTTTTTGTTTTTGTTTTTTTACGGGTGAGAAAGACGGCACCATGGGTAAAAAAATGGGGGGTGATTTAGCCTCGATGCCCACGAAAACAAATCAAACCGGACTTTATTATCCGCTAAGTGCTGGATAGTTTTACCCTTGAGTGATGTAACCATGATACCGAGAGAAGCGAGACACCGGGCGCGATGTTTTGGTTCTGGTCCAGCCGCCTACGATCACCAGACTAAAAGCAACAAAAGGTGACCAACGTATTCCGCTTTGACTCCCGCTGCACCGAATAGCCTTTCAGATAGCCTACAAGACGGACACCAACAAAAGAAATTACGCCCATATCTCATCTGAGGTTGGGACATTCCTTTGCTCGAATCCTTCTCCCCATAATTGGTCCGGTTTCATCTATTGTGAGCCCGTTCCGTTTCCCTCTTTGCCTTTTTTTTTCGTCGGCTGTTTTTTCTCTTGCTGGGGGAGTCAGGCAGCACAGTGAGGGTATTCAGCCAGTTTCTTTCTTGGTAACTGTGTGTGTTAGGTGGGGAAAAACTCTGGCAGAATGGGGTGTGAGTACAGGGCTGGCAGGGGGGTGGGGGGTGGACGGGAGGGGGTGTGGTTGGGGGGGGGCTGCTGGGCTCGGCACACTGAAAGGAGCAAGCCTGGCACCATCTGGACCTCTGCCAGCTGCTCCATGGGAAAAAAATAGCCAAAGCAGAGGTTGGTGTGTGAGCGATTGGGCCGGCCGATTGCACACTCGTGTGCGTGCAAGCGGCGCGTGCATGTTCTTGCAAGGAGAGAGCGAGGCATGACGGGAAAGTGGAGCATAGATTCGGAGCAGGTGTAGAGAGGGCAGGGATGTTCTTGCTCCGAGTTGCCTTCTCTGGACATGCGTGAGCGGATTTGGCCATCCTCGCTCTGGCCTCGTTTTTTTTTTTTTTTTTTTTAATTTGTTTGTTTGTTTATTTATTTGCTTGTTTGTTTTCCCTGCGTTCATCCTTGGACCAAGTGTCATATCTTTTTATGTTGTGCCCAAAGGCATGGCAATCTGAAAGCCAAAACAATCCTTCTCTGCCTTTCTGTTATACCCTCATCTGTTGCTTCTTACTGGCTATTTACTCCTTTTATTGTTTTGGCAGGCTTATCTCTCCTCCTCCCACTCCTCCCCCGCCATCACACACTCGTCCCTCTTTCACTGAGTGATTTGGCACCTTCAGTACTTTTTATCACTGTGGCCAGAAACAGAAGACAAGAGTGCAAGCGGAGGGAGGGTGAAGAATTCTTCCACTCTTACTACCACCTTGAGTTAGCATCTTTAACAGGAATAGTTTTTGCCAGTACTTCCTGCAGCAGACTGCGCCCGTGAATATGACCTGGCAGAGCGATACGACCCGCTGTTAAAAGACAGAACTGCTGCCCGACAGGAGGGCAGGAGTGGCCCTGTGCGAGGGCAGCCAGGCTCCCGACACATCAGGTACCCCTTAAACAACTCAAATCTGCTGGTGCACACAAACACGGTGAGATATCACAATTTTGCCTAATGGCGGCCATCGTTATCAGCTGAGGTTCTGCATTTCTTTTCTTTTAATTGGGTTCGTTTTAATCACTCATTCATTCATTATATATACCGTTCGTTCAGAACTCAGGGTCAAGAGGCTGCTGGAGCCTATCACGGCGGTCGTTGGACGATTGGCGGGGTTCACTCTGGACCGCTCGCCAGTTGAGACATCCAGCCAATCACTCACCCGTTCATTGTATGTCACTCACTCGTTGATACGGCCTATCAAGACTGTCAACCATTCACTCCCTCACCCACACATCATATAGAGACATATAACATTTCAACCACTCATTCACACATTAAGGCATTTTCGGGTCTCTTCATGTTTTTGGACTGTTGGAGGAACCTTGAGGAGACCCATGCAGACACGGTGAGAACATGGAGACTCCACACATGGAGTCTAACCAGGGACCTTCTCGCTGTGCGGCACTAGCCGCTGTGCCACCGAGCCGCCATTCACTCTAATCAGTTGATCTTGAATTGAACACAGGCAACACATCCCTCTTAGACGGTTGCCAATGAAAGGCATCATTTGGAGAATTGCCATTTAAGCCTGGTGGAGCTAAGAGTGCATGTGTCAAAGACAGTGTCACAATCCACATCTCCGAGCGGCCGGGGAGCCAGTGCACATTGACCTCGGCGTAAGCGTCCATTATTGGTGTGTGCCTAAGCTCGTAGTGTACCCTGTGGCCCGTTTATCTGCAGACTAATATTAGTGGTTGCAGTACAAACCAGCCTTGCTTAGGAGAGATTTGCACGCTAAGTCACCTCAGTCTTCTTAAACCCTAATCCTCCTCACTTATCTGTGGACAACACAGACACACATGCACACCTATATGCACAGTTAGACACTCTGGCTTCCTGTTTAACGTGTTAATTCCATGCAGCACAGTTGTCAGTAACCCCACCCCACCCCAAATGCCCATACCCAACAATATGTTGTTTTTTTTTTTTTTCAATATATTCGGTGTTATTCGTGAGGCGGGGAAGATTCTCCACGTCATAGTGGTTCAAGCTGCACACACCCGGCATGATGGGTTTAGCACAGCATGTCAAAGAAATCACATAATTACCTCTGTTTTCTGTTTGTTTGTATTTAAGGCAAGACCGGGCGGGTAGTACGCTGATCAAAGGGGTGTAATATCACACATGTCTCTCTGCACGAAGACGTCTGAGGCTGATCCGCTGCCCCTGTTTGGCCTGTAATGAAAAGATGACTTACGAGGCTCGGTCGAAGCCTCCGTTGGGTCTCTTTATATCAAAGTATAATTGCTAATGCCGAAGTACATTGTTTGGAAATGGTTTCTCTTCCACGTGCTGTTTCCTCTCTCAGACAGGCACGCAGTCACTGGGAAGCCAACTATTGAGCCTTTCCCGGAAGGCATGGAGACCGTCATGTTTGGTACAATCATGTTTTCAATTTGAAAATGAAGCAAAATAGAATGCATCCTGCGGTATTGACAGAGAATTGATGTTTGTTGACCTGCAGGTATGGGATGTTTCTGGGGAGCCGAGAGGCTTTTCTGGAGGCTTTCGGGAGTCTTCTCTACGCAGGCGGGCTATGCTGGGGGCTTTACACCTAACCCGACATACGAAGAGGTCTGCTCAGGTAATACACGTTTACCCTATGTGTGTGTGTGTGTGTGTGTGTGTGTGTTGTGTGTGTGTGTGTGTGTAACAGGTCATTTTGATGTTTGCACACCTCCTGTTTTTTCATTCATATTGACCAATCATGCTCAATTCCCTTTGAGCTGTTGAAGTTGGCAGTACACTCTGCTTTGAGATCAGTCAGGGTTCAAAGACCAGAATATGCAAAGGAAAAAAGAAACCATCTGATAGCATGTTTTAAGTAGAGCTCTCCCATCCTCTCTCAGCCTTTCCTTCATCTGCAGTCAACTTCTCCGAATGCGCTGCTCCAGATGGGCTGCCTCCCCCCCCACATCCCCACCCACCCATGACCTACTTGTAAGGATTGGGCTCTGTGCTGTGCTGTACTGCAGCGTTTTTCAGCAGAGGTTACTGTGTATGATGTGCCATAAATGGGATTCATTCCCTGAGACTATCATTTGGCAAACAGTTCGCTGGAGAAAACAGCCCTAAATTCACTACATTTGATTTCAAAGTGCTTGGAAATCTTTGGCTACCTGTCCACATCTCTGGATTGGTTCCTTTCCATTTTCCCCATCAAAAGACTCTTAATAGATGCACGTAGGGTGTTGATGTATAATTCAAATGAAGACGCACAGTTATGTTTTAGTCCTGTGTGCGCGCACAGCTCTCGATTTTCAGTGAGCACATCGTCGCTGAAATGCGGGAAGTCGAGGCGCATCCAAGACGCGGGAGGGGGGGGGGGCGATGGAGAGAATGGCGCGATACTTAGGACCGGCATGCATTCTGAGCACAGCCTTTCAAGGGATTGTACGTTCTTCTGCCGTCAACGGCGAGATGAACAACTATGAAGGTAAACAGCGGCGGAGACGACGGACAAGTGGAAAACAAAGATGGAGAGCCACGGCGTGCGAGGGAACGAGTCAAATAAACTTTCGGTGGGAAAGAAAATTTGAGAGGGAAAGAGGGATGAGGAACAATGCTCGCCTGTCCACCGGCTGAGGGGAGTGCAGGTGTCGCTTCAGTGCCCATGACGGAGCAGAACACTGTGATGGCATTAGACCGAGGAGCTGTCAACACAGCCAGGGCAGGACAGTCAGACAGACAGACGGATAGATAGACGGAATGAAAGGGCTGATGGAACTGTCAGCGAAGCCAGGAGAGGTTGGGAGGACAGGCAGATCGTTGGATTGGTGATAAAGGCAAGATTAGATATAGTTATATTGGGCCTCAGAGGACACACTCATCAATAAGCATTTTCTAATCGGACCCATTCTGTTTAATTTATGTACTATTTGCTTAAAGTATCAGATTAGCTGTAAAAAAAAAATAAATTAATTAAAGACAGAGCCTGACCAACATGGGCCAATGCACATTGTGTCAACATCAGCCCCAGCTGGTCTCATCAGCTTTATGCTGGTCTCTTACTGAACCCGATGTGCCTGAGGTAAGACCAGTGCTGTGAACATCTGGAGACCCTCCTCCTCTACAGCATGAAGATCCAACGAAGGCTCCTGCTGGATATAGGAGCTTTTGCATCACCCTGATATAGTCACGATCGATGACCGTTTGATTGATAATAACTTGAAACCTTCAGTCTGGACACATCCTGGAGCTCAGACAGAGGAAGTGAGGGAGAGCGGGACACCGACGTTTGGAAAACTGGAAACCCAGCGCCATTTATTCCAAAATACTAACGTTTAAGAAATGTCAAAGAGGCCGTCATTAGGTTTGGTATCTCGCAAGTTGTTTGCCACAGTGAGGGAGAGCAGTGGCACAAACACCGCAGCTTGAAGATAGTTCGGTCTTACGCGAACGTTCGGCCCCTTAGCGATGGCTTAGCCACGGCTAAGAGAGCCAAGAGATTGGAGACGGGTCTGCAAGCCCCCACAGACAGGACTGCGGCAGAGAGCAATCCTAGGAATACAATGGTGGACATTTAAAACCTAACGTCTCTGCTGTCAGACTGATCTGCCAACACCAAGCTCATGTTCGGGCAAACTCCCTCAAACCTCTGTGACCATTTCACTCTACGATCTCTGGCCAGTGTTAAGGCCAGCGATGCGGTACGATTCAGAGGCAGTAGCACTGAGGACAGGAAGCAGAGCTGGAGGCGGCAGAGATGAAGATGTGGAGTTTTTTCTTTGGGAGTGAGGAGGATGGATAGGACCAGGAATCAGGAGTCCACAATTTTAGATGTTCTGGAGACTGAGAAGAATTTGGACATGGACAGAGGAGGGATGATGAAGATTTTGGTAGAAGGGTGCCGAGATTTGAACCACCAGACAGAGGAAGACCAGAGAGGAGGTTTACAGATGGAGGGAAAGAGGACATGAAGTTAGTTGATATGAGAGAACAAGATGCAGAGAATAGGGTTGGATGGAGGGAGGTGATTGGCTGTGGCAACCCATGAAAATGGTGCTTTCCCTGGAATATGTCCTTCTAGAACACGTCCAAGAATCAATGTCGCTATCCACCATTCTGCATCAAGGTCCACGCTCCTCTCGCTGCTCTCGTACTTGTCGTTTTTTACAGTTGCGTGCTCTTCCTGATTTCTTCCCTGAGGTAATCAGCTCAGTTGTGTGGTCTCATGGATGCTTACTCAGATAAATGGATAGATAGAGCCTTTATTTGGGGGAGAAATTCTCCTCTTGACAGGCTCAAATAAAACACAACTCACCAGCCATAACAGAAAACCACATTTAGGAAAGCTTTACAAACCCGCAGCGGCAAACAGTGCCTGCTCGGGCTGTGAAAGGTAGTCACCTTCAGATCTGCAAGGATTTCCTGACTTTTGGGACCATTCTGGCATTTGCCGGCGTCCCCAAAGTCACCTTCTTCCTTCTCCTTCTGACATCTCAAGCAATCTCCCAGGATCACCTTCTCCTTCCGCTCCCATGACAAACAGGCGCAATATTTTCGCACATTTCATCTCTGAATAGCCTTTAACCAGTTGAACGAAGTCCGTCTGCGACCGGTCGAGCCATATAGGACGTTTTATATTTCCGCGATCTGTTTTTCGGGTTATTTAAGATCTGGGCTCTGATGCGTGTGTGAATCAACCCCCAAAACGACTTCCGTGTCCATATTTATTGCCGGCCTGTACCTGCGGTGAAATGTGTTAGTGTACTCTCAGCGCTGTAAATGTGTCTGAGCAGATGCACCTTCACGAGGCCCCATCGTAGCCCTCAGCTTGAGAATGCCTGCGGGCGGTTTGTTGAAGCTTTGTGGTCCTGGCAGCTGCAGACAGGAGTGACTCTCTGTGTGCCTTTGGTAGCTCGAACCTCCTCTATTTTATCTCGCTCTGGCTGCGGTTGACTTTTTCTCCCGTTGTGCCCAAAGCAATAACACTGCTCTCTTTGGACCCGACGGTTGCGCATGTGCTCACTGGCAAAACTCGTGCAGGAGCATTCCTTCAGTGTTTTGTCCAAAAGGACGGTATTCCTGGTTAGCTTCTGGGAGCCCAGGCCATGACGGAGACAGCTGGTCAGGCAGTCATCAGAACAACAACACTATTCATTGAGGTGTGTGTGTGTGTGTGTGTGTGTGTGTGTGTGTGTGTGTGTGTGTGTGTGTGTGTGTGTGTGTGTGTGTGTGTGTGTGTGTTTGTGTGTGTGTGTTTGTGTGTGTGTTTCCTTTAGGTCTGACAGGACACGCCGAGGTGGTGAGGGTGGTATTCTCTCCGAAAGACATCAGCCTCCAGCAGCTGCTGAAGCGCTTTTGGGAGAGTCACAACCCCACGCAAGGTAACAACTTTCACATGGACACGCTCTCTATACCACACACACACACACACACACACGCACACAAAACCAAAAAGTCACCCCCAAAAATAAGACCCGTCCCGAAGGGCAGCGGGTGTATTGGAGCAGAAGGATGATGCTCAGACGTGTGCATACGTGTGCGTTGCGGTGGGGGGAGGTCTCATGGGTGTAAGTCAATGCCAGACAGTGTTAATGTGTCTGAGATCCAGCCATCCATGGAGAGAGACACCAGTGTGCCGCGTGTTCCAGCCCAAACTGCGAAGGCCTCACTCCGCGTTGGCGAATTTGCATGTCAGAATCGCTCCCCGACATAAACTGGTCTTGTGTCGTCTTCCTCACATCTGGCCTTCTGACTGCTGAAAATCGATATCTGAGTAAAATAACAGTTGATGTTTTTTTGTTATTTTGGCACTTAGTGCATTAAAAGTCTGTGTCAAATCCCTCAAGGAAAAATTCAGAATTGATTTTTGACTTTGCCAAGGATTTTTTTTTAAGTTTTCAACAGTTATCTAGATTTTTTTTATTTTTTTATTTATTTTTTTTGCAGAAGTCAGACTCCAAACAGTCCATACTCTTCCTCTGACTTTGCAAATGCATTCTTGAGTCCTCACGTCTGTCCTGCATCATGACACATGCATTTTCCCCCACCCCCATCCATGACAAGAACCCCCCCCCAATCCCCATCTCTCCATCTCCGGGAGTCTCTTGTTTTCTCCCCTTACCGTAAGAGGTGATGTAAGAACATTAACACACCGGGAGGACACGGGAAAGGAAGAATGTGTTAGCATGTATGTGGAGGTGTGGTGCTGAACAGGGTAAGAGAGAGAGAGAGAGAGAGAGAGAGAGAGAGAGCGCCATTCTGCTCACTCACATGGAATATGGGCAGAGGTATGACATCTTAGAGGAGGTGGATCAAAGATTCATGGGGCCTGTCGTCAGTCATAAAAACAGCATTAACACACACACAAACTCACACATACACACACACGGCATACACTGAGAGACATCGGTAACATTAATTCTGTGATGTCTTTTGTATTTGTGTGTGACCTAAATACACTCAATGTCAGCCATGTTTTTGGCATCCTCCACTCACCACGCACGTATCCCGACGGGCGCCGGCGGCCACACGAGCGCTTTCACGTCGGCCAAATCCAAACCGCGATCGGGACGGGGCTTTTTCACGACGCTCCCTCGAAGTGAAGGAGCGGCATCGGCCAAATTTGGAGATATTCCTCCGGCGCTCACCGGAGCCGAGGGCAGGGAGACGTCTTACCGTGGGTGAAGGCGCGGGCAGAGCAGAGCTGACACACCGTGGGGCAAAGGCAGCCAGGCCAGAGGAGTAGTCATGCATTTCCCCTGACTCACAGCCTCGTCTCCTCTCATGTTTTATTAATGGCATGCAGCTTATTGTCAATGCGCTGCGTGGAGTTGTCGCTGTTTTATTTTTATTTATTTATTTTTTGTCCCAGTTTAGAACAGGTGACATGTTCTAAGCCAAGCACTAACTCGCATGTACATTTTACATTTTTGTGGGGAGCAGTGCTCCCTGCGCGTGACTTAAATATGAATCCCTGCCTCCTCGCTCTTCACCAATTCTGGGTTCACGTGCGGCAGAAATTCCTCTGATTTGACAAATGTGGCGTGATGTGGCCCGCTGGCTGTGCCTTCACGCGTACTTAAGCTCCATTTATTTATTTATTTATTTTTCTGTCCACCTTAGAGATTGGCTTAATAGAGAAAAGAGATATCAGTGAAGTTTGCACCTTTCCTTTCCACCGAGATCATCGCGCTCAGACACGCACACACACACACACACACACACACACGTGCGCACACACACACACAGACGCACAGAGGAACATCACATATCCAATTCCCCCTGTCACAAATCAAGCGCAGTCCTGACTAATAAACCCAAGATGTTGATGGACGTGTGGAGCTGTCAGAAATGGATACACACTCAGTTGCATACAGTCTTTTTAATGTGTGCATGCATGTATCTCCATGGTGTGTGTGTTTGTGTGTGTGTGTGTGTGTGTGTGTGTGTGTGTGTTGAGATCTGTGCCTCGCTGCTTTGCCTCAGTTCAAAAGGGTTTAGTCCCGACAACGTGATGTCGGGCTGCGTCAGCTCCACCAATCCCGGCCTGGATAGCAACATTAACAGCCAATCAGAAACTCCCAGCAGCCTTTGCTGTGTGTCCTCTTTCCATATTCAGCAACGCTAGTCTCAATCTCCTGGCTTCCCTGGGATGTTGCATAAAGACCCCCCATTCAACACACTCTCATATTATAAGATTCTTATGTCTGCGTAATGACAGCTCTCCGGTAGCATGTCACACATGCATGCACAGAAATGCTGAAGCAGTCGAAGTGACTGCTCCGTGTCAAAGTACGGTTATCCGCCACCATCGAGTTTGTGCGTACGATTCGACGCGTCACACGTGAAAACTTCTCGCCGTTCGCTCGCACATCGCAGGTCCCGTTCACACACTTGTAGAATAAGTCTCCTGATGGATTGCTTCCTTCCTTCCGCCCGCTCGTACACGACGATTTGTTGACACAAACTCCGCATTGTGTAAATGACAGCTTTGGGGGCCGCTCCTCGCCTGGCAGGTGCCCTCATCTCAGCACTCTGCTTAACCTCCAACTAATAATCTCATTCTGCTCCTTCTGCTTTCTTCCACCTGAACCCATCTAAACATCAAGTCTCTTTCAAATTTCATCGCCTCTGGTTCTTTCTTTGCTCGGCCATAGCCCACATTCTTTCCCAGTCCTCCCTGCCCCGCTGTGTCATCTGTCCCCCCTCCTCTGTTGCTCCACCACCATCGTGCCCATCTCACCTGCACCTCCAGCCCTGTCCTCTTTGCAGCGAGCGGAGCGGACGGGCAAGTGAGTGAACAAACGGCCCGGAGCCCATCAGCACATCCGCAGAGCGGTGCAGTGAGTCGACCGTTCCCCGAGGCCATCCGCTCATCACACAAACACTCTTGCATCCACTCACTCCTCTTTTATCTCTTAGTCACTCTCTCCTCCCTGCTCCTCATCCTCCCTTCCCCCTCATCCCCACTCTTCCATCGCCTCCTCCCCCGCCGCTGCTGTTCATCTTAACAATCAAGGCTTTTCCCCTCCTCTTTGTTTCCCCGTCTTTCTTCCTCTCCCTTCCCCTTCCCTCGTTCCTCTATTTTGGAGACCATACACTATTTATGGTATGAGTTGTGGATGCTGTGTCAGTAAACATGATTCTCAGGCAAATGCCAATAGCCACCCACCAATCAGGGATGGACAAGTCGGATGTACTAAAAAGCCTGTACTTGGATCACATCTGCACTTATGAGAGGCTCGTAAACATGTCTCATCCGCACGGGATTGGCTCCGAAAGGTTTGAAAAGTAGGGAATGCAAAATAAATTTGCAGCAGTCTGGGCGGAAAGAACCCCAAAATCAAGCACCGCCTAATCTGCCACGTCATGCTGCTGGCGGTTACTTTCAGACAGCTGAAATTAGAATGATAATTCCTCTATACATTCTTTTCACCCCAGCTGGCCGCGACACACGCCAATTCCCTCTTGGGGCTCCCCCCGTGTCGCCTCGTGTCACCCCATCCTTCAATTTAGGGGGTATCCTGCCATCTAAGGCCAAACCCCACGGGAGACGACCTTGACCCCTAACCTGTGACCTTCGCTACCCCCACACGTGGAAGCCCTCTCCTCTGGTTGGCTGAGAGCACCGCGCTCATTACCGAGTGTCAGTTATTACACCCGCACACGCGCTGACGGACGTAATTTATGGAGATTGCGTGGCACGTGTGTGTGCGGCACGGGGGGAGGATTTTCTGCGCGTCCATTCAATTGCATTAAATTTTAAAAATATATGGTTTTTCAAATTAAAGCGCCTGCGTTTATTGGACTAGTTTCTAAGGATTTTTGAGAGGCTTTGCACCGAATGAGCAATGATGGATGTAGACTTAGTGCAACAAAGGGGAGCCAGATTTCAGTGGTTAACCTCATTATAACTAATGTGTTGTGATACTGAGCTGGGTTGTACACAATCTACCAGTTCACACTGACCATTTAAAAGACGTCCTTTCAATAAAAACTGAACATCAGTATTATTAAGGAAGGCTATGTGCCTGATAGATGGTTCAAACAGATGGAGATTGCAGCAAAGTTAACGGACGGCACGGGGAAAATTAGGCAAAAATGTTTTTTCAGACGCAAATCAAGACATCATTCTGACTGAAATGACGGCCAAAACTGAGAAGAAGTCGCGCAAAGTTGAAAACCCTTTGTGAAAGGTATTCGCTCTGAAATATCTCCTGACTTCGACTTAAGGGGTCGAGGGAGACTTAAAAAAACACAGAGCTTTGTGTAAATGAATGCGAAATATTGATTGGGGGCCTGTAAACCTCAAAGATCATTCCAACAGGGAAATAGCACAAAACTGTTTTTACTGAAGATTTTACAGCTGCCTTCGGAGTTATAGAAAACAATTATGCCCCGAAAGATACGAGCGAATATAGTCAGGTTGTGTTTACGCTACGTCACAGATCGCCCTCAAGAATTGTACCCGAGTGTGCGCGAGAGGCAGAAGAGCTCTGTCAGGTTTGGACGAGAATAAACCATGTGGCCGCCCGAGTCCCGTTGCTCTGACAGCATTCCTATTTCCCTGAAGTGATCAAGTGTGAGGGCGAAGCCGCAGGAGAAAGGAGAACACCTTGTGGGGGAGGAAAAAAAAAAAGATCTTTCATAAAAGATGACCGGAATCATGGCTGTAATCTTCACGGTGTCCCGTGCACACCTTTGATTCACACACATCTACGTTGCTGTGTCAACAACCTCCTGCTGTAAGTTTGCCTGTGCAATACATGTCTTCTCCATCTTTTTTTTTTTTTTTTTTTTTTTTTGCCTGTGTTTTTTGCTCTTTCACACTTTCCCTTCCCTTTTAAAGGGAACG
>CAAKHD010032082.1:0-14256 GCA_901007705.1 Fistularia tabacaria | reverse complement strand
CATGTCTTTGACAGAGAAGTATTTCCGACAGGCATGAAGAAAAGCAGGGCTGAGTGAGCGCAGCCGCACACACACACACACACACACACACACACACACACACACACACACACACACACACACACACACAAACATCATTTTTGTCACTTTGAAGGGCACAGCGTTGAAGCGTGGCTCTTGAACCCTAGCATTCTAACATTAACCAATATTGATAAACTGGGCCCAAAATGAACTCACTTTTAACCCTGTTTTTTTCGCTCATTTCCAAATTCGACATCGGCTTTATTTTGCTGCTTTTGCTGCTCTTGCTGCTCTGTGTTTTTGTATACACACACGCATGCACGCACGCACACACACACACACACACACACACACAGACACACACACACACACACACACACACATTCTCTCTCACACACACACACATTCTCTCACACACACACACACACACAAACATGTTCACAGATTGTATTTTATCTGAGCATCAGCCGCCCAAAGGCGCTCATATTTCATTTACATCACTCTTCGCGTACCCTCCACATCCTTCCAGTCTATCCTCCTTCCATTCCTCCGCTGTTGCTGCAGTATGTGTGTGTGTGTGTGTGTGTGTGTGCGAGGGAGAGAGACAGAGCAAAGCCACGTAAGGTGATACACAGTGGTGTGACACCATGCATTCTGATTTATAGATCTAAAATGGCCGCCATGTTGTGACTGCTGTGGAGGGCTGGATGTGGAGTGAGGGAGCAGCATATTTCCTTGGATGTTGTGCTCTAACATGAAGCGTTCCCTGCCCCGGAGGGTTGGCGACTCCTGCGGTTTTGTAGTGATCACTGATTAATTAGGCCACAGAGTGTCAGGCTGTACGCCCGTCATCAGTTGGCTATAACGCTACTGGATGTAGGCAGGGTAAAGCACCACACAATCACACACACACACACACACACACACCATGCAGACTGCATTGAAAAGGTAAATAAATCCAGTGAATATTGTGTGTTTTGTGTTGAGGGCTGTGTGGATTGTGGATGCTGAGTCCTTCCTACTGGGAGATCAGAACCCTCACAATGTAGCAGCAGCCGAGGACTCGGAGGTCAGCTGCTGCCTCAGCTTCTCTGTGGGGTGCAGAGCTTTGATTTATGGACTGCACTGCAACGCCTCCCAGCACTGGCATATCCAGAGCCACACTGCCTCCCTGTGGTCAGAACTGGCGAGCTCAGATCACCGGTATACGCGTTCGTATGCTAGAAAGCACTCGCATGAGTTTAATATGGTATTTACTTTTTATGGATGGAAATAATAAGCAGGTTTTTAAGTCACATGAATGACCTTTGGGGTTATTTTTTCTTCAATTTGTTCATCTTTCACTGATTTTTTTATTCTCTATATCGCTCATTTTGCACTCTTTCCTAACTGTCATTGGGCGAGACAACCATTTCTCGTTCACACGTCCTGTTGATCACACATCACAATTCACCCTCTCATTCTCTTACTATATAGATACATAACTATTCACCTTCTCATTTATATGTCATATAGAGACATACAACCATTCACCCTCTCATTTATATGTCATTTAAGACAAATCACAATTCACCTTCTAATTCTCACAATATATAGAGACACAACTATTCACCCTGTCATTAACACATCCTATAGAGATATACAACTATTCACCCTCTCATTTATATGTCATATGAAGACAAATAACAATTCAACCTCTCATTCACACTTCATATAGAGACACAACCATTCATCCTCTCATTCACACGTTGGAACAATTCAGGGTCTCCAATGACCTCCTGCAAGTGTTTGGACTGTGGGAGGAACCTGGAGGAACCCCACGCAGACACGGGGAGAGCATGGAGAAGAGAAGAGAGAAGCATGCAACCATCCACCTTCTCATTTGTATGTCATATAAAGACAAATAACAATTCTCCCTCTCATTCACACATTATGTAGAGTCATGCAAACATTCACTCACACACCGCTGGCAGCAAAGCAGGGAACTGACCTGGCTGTCCAGAGCGGCTCGGGCTTCGGTGTCTCGCCCAACGACACTTTGGCATGTAGACAGCAAGAGGCAGGAATCGAACCTTCTGATTGGCGGGATGCCCTCACCGCGCCACCTTACCACAGTACCCAGATAATTAATGAATGAATGAATTCTAATTCACTTTTAATTAAAACATTTGCACTTTATTGATGTGTCCAATTGAAATGTTACTGCTCAGTGATTTAATGCAGATTTAGGTTAAGATGTGGTATTTTACTGTTTTTTTTTTCAATGTTTGTGTTTTCTCTTCAGAGGGATCAGGGGGATGGTGCGTGTTAGATGCTCTGGAGATCAGACTGAGATGGTTTGGACATGGACAGAGGAGGGATGGTGAAGATCGTGGTAGAAGGATGCCAATGGCATGGATGGAGGGGAAGAGGACAGGAAGTGAGTGTATGTGAGAGAAAAGAATCCAGAGAAGAGGGTTAGATGGAAGAAGATGATTTACATGTGGTGTGGCTGAGTGCTCACACCCAAACCCCTTTTTTCGAGTGACCTCTATCGGGATACTGCGCTCTTCCGCATCTCCCACAATTGTGAAGCTACGAGAAGAGAGAGAGAAAGAAAAAAACTCCGCTTGGATAAAACGGACCCGTGAAAACACAGCACTGAAAACAACGTCTGCCGCAACAGGTGACTGAAGAAACACATGTTGCATCGCCAGACACACACATACACACTCACACACACGTACGGACTCAGAAAGCAAAAACAAGATCAGCCACGCTCACTGCTGCACCAGGTCGAAACAACCCGCCTCCGTTTGAGTAATGGATCTGAGTACCACCTCGGGTTTTCCCAGTAGAAGAACCTATGGGACGTTTGGAGAAATCACAGGTAGATGAATACGTGCTTGGCAAAATTTAAAATCAATAATTCACTCGCGACCCCCTGTTCCCCCCTTCCTATTCCAATAACTGCAACGTGGAGCGATAATAAGTAAGTACTTAGGGTCAACAGGCCAGAGCAATGGAGAGGGTGGACAAGAAGTGAAGAAACTGGTTCAAGCTGGTTGGAACGGGTGGAGGAAAGCGTCAGCGGTGATAAGAGAGTATCAGCCAGAATGAGTGGAGAAGACAGAGGTGAGACCAGAGACTCTGTCTGGTTTAGAGACATTTAAGAGAAAAAAAGGAGCCAGAGCTGGAGGTGAAGATGAGGAGGTTGGCTTTAGGAATGGGGAAGACAGAGAGTTGGATGTTGGATGTTTTGGAGATAAAGTCAGGCCGAGGCGGTTTGGAAATGGACGGAGGAGGGATGGTGAAGATATGGGTAAAAGGATGCTGAGGCTGGAGCTGCCAGGCAGGAGGTTTGGAGGAAGACCAGAGAGGACATGAAGTTAGCTGGTGTAAGAAAGGAGGATGCAGAGAATTGGATGGAGGTAGATGATTGGCTGTGGCCCCTGAAGGGAAGAAGAAGTTAAGCACATAATGGGAATAATGTGGTATGTGTTGTATCTAAAGCTGGGCTGTTATAATATCAACCTTATTGTACTACTTGATAAATTCATTTTTTATCATTTTGATTTCCTTGTCTGTGAAAGCTCCATTGCGTGCGTTTGAGCTTTAATATCCTGCCCTCCGCAGGCAGTGAAATGACAGCACCAAACGGCATAAAAGCACCTCAAAATTGCTTTTGAGTGCATTATTTGCATAAAGGTACGAGTCTGCTGCTTCTGTTTGCCGGCCGCTGCTGAACCCCAGCCAGCCCCCCCCCCACACACACACACACACACACAGACACACTGCGCTGTTCTGAGGCGTAGCGAGCCGGGCGCCGGAGACTTGTTGCCCAGAGGTCCGGCTGCACCGCCAACTTGTTGTTCCGTCAGCTCTCAAGGGCCGAGATCTAGAGAGGGCCTGGTGCTATCAGACGGAGAAAACGGTCCCAGCGGTGCAACCTGGACCTTTGATACGTTTGTCAGTGTGTGTTTCCTGTGTATTTAAATGTGCACTTTTTTTTCCGAGTGTGTTTGAAGCCTCCTCTCGTGGCGTTTACCAAAGCGTTAGTACCAAAGTGTCTTAAGGAGTTCTCAAAGAGAGCGGATCGTCTTTGTTGCTGGGTCCCACAGAGAGAGCCACGGAGGCGAGCTGCGCTACAAAAAGAAAAGAAAAGATGTTCCTTTCTCCTGTCACTCCATCACCCTGTTTTTCTTGTTGAGGAGCAGAAACTCTTTACTGTATCAGCGCGAGGCATTGAAAAGTTCACATCCGACACGCGGTGGAATAAAACGGCATTTAACAGTTGTGCTTATTTTTTTGGGGGGGGGGGTTAAAAGACACGAAAAAACGCTTCTTTTGTGCATTTCGTATCTCTCGCGACGGAAAAGGGCTGCAGCGTACGATAACCTGAAGATGCACTATCTCTTGGAAAAGAAGCTGGAGCCCAACTGAAGAAAATGAACTGCTGGATCAAATCAAATAATGGCACGGAAGCAAATTTTGAACCTCCACCAGCGTCGTGTTTTTCATAAATGCCAATTACAGCTCTCTCAGTCACAGTCCATGTCAGGGAACGGGAGATTTGGAAAACGTAGTCTCGATATCTGGGAAAAGACGGCACGTCACAAGGCCATTCTTACGCGCAGAATATCAGCCGTTTCCAGACCGAGTGAAAAATGAGGTCTCTTTGTGAAATGGAAGGGGTCATAGTGAGTAACAGCTTGTCTTTGCATGTTTGGGACACAGTGGCTGCACCTTTTGCGTCTTAACATATTGTAACATATTGCATATTCATCTATCCTAGCAAAACATAACTGGTACTCTCGATGTTGGTGTTCAGCCCATGCAGTACAAACTGTACATACTGTACTGCATATGCTCGAGTACAAGGCATCCCATCATTTGATATCATTTAAATGAATGAGCGGGGATGGGCCACATATGGAGACATCAAACCATTCACTCTCTCATTCACGTCGGGGCAATTTAGGGTCTCCAGATAATCGAGTGCATGGTTCTTGAAATCGGGTTCCATCCGAGAGAGAAACAGATGGACAGGAGCCTTAATGGGGAGGCTTTTCTTCCACAACAAATCATTTCTAGAAACAGTCCGATACATGTTTTCGGTTAATCACAGTTGTTTTTTTGTTTTTTTCCCAGGAGCTGGATAAAAACGGTCACGGTCCCATCACAACTGAAATCCTGGAGGCCCAAGAGTTTTACTACGCTGAGTATCATCACCAGCAGTACCTGAAGAAGGTGCCCAAAGGCCATTGTGGCCTGAAGGGCCTGGGCGTCTCGTGTTCCCCTTGATAGGAAGGATGGAACTATAAGGAGGTTCTATCACATGATGGGTGGAGGTTCTCACACGGGTCTGTCATGGTAATTCTGTTCTGACTAGCGAGATTCAAGGAAGAGACGGCTCTCCTGCAGCTTCTGGAGTCAACATTGTCTCCATATGAGTTATTGAAACCCAAGGTCTCAGAGTCCGGGCCCCGTGGGTTGTTGCTCTCCTGCTGAGTTGCAGGGAAAGTTTTTGATGTGAGAAGTGGGAGCCTGCGGACAATGATGAGGATCAGCCCTCCACCTAGTCAGCAAAAAGTGCAGCACACCCTGCACTGCGAGTGAGTGTCCCCCTCAGTCTGACCAAAACGTCCGCTGTGATGCAGGCTGTTCGTCACAGCGCTTCACCAAGCTCGAATCTCGGCTGAAGCAGGAAGAAGGCAGTTCAAGGTAAAAGTCACCACTGCCAGGTTGCCAGGTACTGCGTTGTAAACAGCACCCTTTCAGTGACAGATCAACTCCTGTAGAGCTATTTGAATTATCCAAGCAATGCAGTCATCAAATTTACTAATTTGTGCATTCAAGGTCAGAATCAAACCAGGGACCTTCTTGCCACGAGGCAGAAATGCTAACTGCTGCACCGCCATGCTGCACAGTTAATTAATTACAGCTTTTATGGTTTAAATCCTCACTGTGTGTCCTGAGCTTTCTGCCTTGATGTTAAAAGAAGTGGTTGTGTGAAACCAAAGACCCTCCTTTATAAACCAACAAGCACCATCAGCTGCTTTGCAATTTAGACGAAAATGCTTCACAACTTTTGATGCATTTGAGCTGCAACGGGGAACTGTCCACTAGGGGGCGACATATCTCAAAGTATGCAGGAGGGCAGCCTCTTAACGCGATGTAGATAAGTCAAACAAAATAGTAAAAAAATTACGTGAGATTCCAACTTAAGAGATCAGCATTTGATTGTATCTCAGATACAATATTAATGGATGGATTATATATTAATGTGTAGTTTGCACATTAAAACACACGTTGGTCTGAGTCAAGCATCTCCACTACAAGAAGTTTTGTGAAAGGATTTAATTCAGTTCCTATAAAGTTTAATGTGTGTGTTTCTGTGTGCATGTGTGTGTTTCTCTGATCCTGCATTCATGGGAGGTAAAGCTTAGACACATTTTAAGAATACTTCTGCCTCATTTGTGAAGGGACGCATGAGAACCGAACACTAGAGATCAGTCATCACCAACTGCGGAATGAGACACTTGCGAAATATCACTTAAGCTCTCCTACTGTTGTAATAAAGGTGCAAACATTTGAAAATAATTGCATTATCGGCACTTAATAAGGAATTAAAGTTGAACAATACAACTTGAACGTCTATTAAAAAAATGAAACTCACACACATGGTTAAGCTCCAAATAGTCAGATCGTATCTACCAAAAGGTTGACCACAGTTTTGTGATTCACCCACTCTGCTTCAGTCCCCACCTTCTCCTCTATCTTGCTTGCACTGTCTGTGTGTGTGTCACATCCTGACACCTGTGTGTAGGTGTGGACCAGGGCACAGTATGTGCATGTGTGTGTGAGTGTGTGTGTGAGTGTGTGTGTGTGCGTGTGTGCGTGCGTGTGTGTGTGTGTGTGTGTGAGTGTGTGTGTGTGTGTGTGTGTGTTAGTGTGTGTTTGTGTATGTCTGTCAGAGCATGTGAAGTTGTGGCTTGCTTGATCAAACCACACTTAGCAGTGTGTGGTAGGGACAGCTAGCTCTTTCCATCTCCTCACATTTTGCATGCAGATGCGCTACATCAAGTCAATGAAGACGTCTATCCATAAAACCATCTGCGTTTCCTGGATTTGTAACAGATGCTACTGTGAAACATTCAATTCCAGTCTAAACCAGCCGTTCTGCATCGGCCGAGAGATATCGCGGAGAATTAGCACATAATACAGATAAGCAAACATTATTAGCCAATCCGTGAGGATTCCAAGATTCGCTGGAGAAAACATGCAATGCGCAAGGCCATGACTGTGACTCCTCGTCGGCGGTAGCAGTTTGAGTAAGGGGGTGTTTTCTCTTCGCTTTGTCTGATTGCGAAGGGGGATGGAAATGCGTGGTACTCTCGTACACGCATCCATACACAAATGCAGCGAGGCAGGGCAGGACAGGAACCAGGCTGTTTGAGCCCCTCAGACAGAGCCTATTGTCTGCAGATGGGCCTTTAATGGCCCCACAGCTGGCCACAGACCGCATACCGCTCCAGCTCACTGCCACGGCCTATACCACATTGAGACCAGACGCATCTCACAGCTACAACAAAACGCAGATATGTTTTACACCACTAAGAACATCCTCTGCTGCTCATCAAATTATTTAGCTTATAAGTGAAATTAGGATTGATAAATCAGAGATGGCAGTCATCCGAGCACGACCAATTTGTACCTACTTGCACGTTCGGAAACACGTATCTCCCGCTCCACTACTTCAAACCCTGTCCCGTGCTGCCACCCGATATAAAAGGCAACGCCCACGCAAAAACACAAATACTCCCTGCAGAGTTGTGCACCCACACACATTTCTTGCAGTCTGATATGTTCTCTTTTGTGTTCTCTCTTGCTGTGTATCCTGCCCTTGAGTTCTTTGTCAAAGTCCTTATCCATACTCAGCAGTTTGTCTTTTAGCCAATTTAAAGTGCAATTGTTTGATGCTGCTTCTTATCTCAATGCAGCCAGAGGCAGCAAAGTCATTATTTTTTTTAGACACCGACGGACTCCACTGCATCGTTTTGTGAATTATAGATGGAACAATGGAGCAGCGTTGTGTTTTGATTTTGCGCTCCTACTGTCCTGCCAGCTGGAGACTTAGTGTGATGCTTCTCGCCTCACGTATTGGCTTTCCTATATTTTTGAGGTAGCGGGACAAGAACCGAGCGTCTGTTGGCGTGCATGGCGTCCTCCTTGTGTGAGAAAAACTGCTTTCTTTCCTATACGCTCTATCCATTTCTCTCCTGACAGTATGAGTGTCGTCTGCATGGCTTTGCAGCTGCCAGATGTGTTTGTATCCCCTCCCTCTCTCACCCTTCCCCTCCCTCTGGTTCCTGCACGGGCGCAGGGCCTCAATCAGAGCATCAGGGCTCCAGGAACAGGAGCACAGCAGTCTCTCTGTGTTACCCAGAGAAGTGCAGCCTTGTCTGGGTTGATGCATCTGCGGCCTGGGGGCTAGCTGGGGGAGAGGGCAAACCCTGTTGCGCCTGGTGTACGCTGGTTACACTCGTGTTCTTTTCCCTTAATATGGCCTGACTCCTGCGCTCCGAAATAAAAAGCACACACAATATTCAGATGCAGCACTTCTACCCTCGACCACGGGAGCTTCCACATATCAGCTGTGACTCTTCAAACTTTTTGTTTTACTCAACTTTCTTCGGAGTAGCTTGCAGCCTCACTGTCTCGCACGTGTTCAGACAGAGATGTGACTTCCCCCCCCTTGCCGGATAAAAGTGTCACACGCCTGTTTCTCCTTTCCAGCGGGGAATAGCAATGGGTTAAGAGCGGCGGTGGAGGGCAGCACGTGCTGCAGGATCTAGTTGGCTGGCTCGCCGACCCACTGGCTTTCTGGCGGCGGGCCCACACTGTGACACCCTGCACCTGGGAGCCTGTGTGTCAGCCGTGCTAGCTAGCTCGAAACACCACATGACACACAGGAAACACACAAATAACTGCGATGTCTCTCTTATCACAGCCGCCATTTATCGGAGGAGGTTAGAGAAATATCCGCCTGATACAGTAGGAGGACAGAAGAAACCGGTGGAATGCTGGAAAGGAGACCAGGTGAAGCCGTGTGTCACAAAGAAAACTGAAAATGAATGTAAAACAGAAAGATGTGACTGTGCCTGTGCCTGCATTGCAATTGAGGAACATTTCATCACCCTCGGCTCGAAGAGCAGCAGCACATCCTTTATTTCCCAATAAAGCCACTGAGAACGGGTTGCTCAACAGTCAAACGCTGCATTTTTACAATGTGGAACATCTGCCATAAATACTGAGCAAACGCCGGTTACGTTTCCAAAACACCTTTTATCTGTGGCTCCATCGCCTCCTTTATCTCCTCCGTCCGTCTGCTTGGCCTTTCACGTGTTCAAGAGTCAAGTTTCGAAAGCCGTCCTCAATTTAGAGATGACACAGGAAAGCCTTGTGCAACATTTAGGCTTTCAGGTGGCGAAGTGCTGATGTGTCGCTATTCCGTCAGAGAGGGGAAACCGGAGTTTTGTAAGGCGGCGCGACGGCAGCATGTTCCTTAAAGCCTCAGTGGCTGAAAAAAAATAGAAATGAAGGGAAGACTTCTTCAATGGAAGAAGAATGAGGGAGATATGATGCTGGCTGTACCAGGAGGAAGCTGTCTGATGATCCTCCACACAGCTGCCCTCACACGCCAACACAGTGTGTGTGCGTGTGTGTGTGAGTATTTGCGTGTGCGCGCTGGCAGTCACACACACAGCATACACTCTCTGGGTCTTACCTTCACGTACCTAATTCTCACGGGCCTCAGACAAACACTGTGAAAAGGCCCAGATAACCAGCAGATGACAGAGTCCAAAATAACTGAATGTTTCACCCATCTGGCTGAAGACGTGTGTTTTTCTTTCTTTTCTTCTTTTTTCTTCCTCTCATTCAAAGAGAAACTGGCCTCAAAAAACATCCGCCGCCGTTGGATGGAAACTCTGTCCTGGGTGTCATCAAGTGAAAGGTTTGAGGCGAATGTGAGACCACACAGCAATGTGCAGTTTTGGTGTGTCCCTGGCACGTTCGTGTGTGTGCGTGCCTGATGAGAGCTGTGGCTTTTGTCGAGTTTTCCATCACAATCACGCTGTGCAAGTGTATCAATTGTAACAGACTCTTTCCACTGAAGAGCTCATCCGCTTGACCTCTTATTTACCCGGGGGAACGAATTTGCTTTGTTTAACACCACGTCAACCCGACGAACAAAAGGCTGAAATGATCAGAAATCTACAGTTATTTTAAAATTAACTTTATCGCGCGCGCCTGATTGGCCTCGACGCATCACATCTAGCTCATGTTGAATAGAATCGTAGGAGCTGTGACCTTATTTACCCTGATCTGAATACATTAGGTCATGTCCTCCTCATTCAGGGTCTGGGCTTGTCGGGTTCGTGAGGTTGGCCGGAGAAACTGCCGTCTTCTGATACATTCATTCATTCATTATCTAATACCGCTAATCCTGTAGTCAAAGTAACCGAAGGCCGGAGTCTATCCCAGCTGCCATGCGAGGGGACCTGGACCGGCCTGTCAATCACAGGGCTGCATAGAGAGGCAAACAACCATTCACCTTCTCACTCCCACGCCATATGGAGACGTAAAAGTATTTTCTCGTTCACACATCCCATAGATCCATGCAGCCATTCACTGTTTCGTTCACAGGTCATTTCGAGACCTACGTTCAATCACCCTCTCATTCACACGTCTGGACCATTCAGGATCTCCGATGAAGCTCCGTTATGTTTTCTGGACCGCAGGGGGAAAAGTGGAGAACCCGGAGAAGGTGTTCTTCGGCGACATGTTTCTCCTCAGCCCCTTTTTCCTCCCGCTCATTCGCCTTTGTCTTGCACGCTTTCATCTTCATCTTCTCCTCTTTCTCCTCGCGGGGCCATGTGAGATGAGTGCAAGGCGGGGGAGAGTGTGAGCTGTGGTGAGCCACAGACCAAAATAACCGGTACTTTCTTTTTTTTCTTTTTTTTTTTATAAGAACACATGTGCATCCACCCACACATAAAGTCATACATGCATACACAGTCACACGCACTCACACCGAGGTCCCTTCGCCTCCACCATCCCTGGAGAGAGCTAACTTGGAAACACAGTGTTTTTAGGAGTCTGCGTTGATTTCCTTGAAATGGACCTTCAGCTGCAGCGATACACATTTCTCTCCGTCGTCTTCCTCTGCAATCAACTCCAACGCATGACTTCCCATTGTCTCCCTTCTTCTCTCCGCTCCCTTCTCTCAACGCAGATCCTGCAGCCTCCTTGTCAAACTGGCATAGTGGAATCATTCTAAAACTAGTATTAGGCATTTCCTGCTGTGTCCGTTGGTGGGTGTGAGGGTGTGTGCGTGTGCGCACGCGTGCGTGCATGTGTGTGTGTGTGTGTGTCTATGTGTGTGTGTCGGGGCGGAACGCACCTGGTCTGCGCAGCTGTGGGGATCTTTGCTGGGGGGTAGAGCGAGAAAGGAAGAGATAGAGGAAAGAGAGAGGGATGGGAGGAGACGAAAAGGGGGCCCTGTGTGCTGAACTAGGGACCCCGGCGAGTTCAAATAGAGAGACGGCTGAAATTGAGGGTCTCTGATTTCCGGCAATGTTATCAAAGTGGCCTCGGGTGCACTTTTTCCTAAAAGTTGGTCTGTCTTAAACGAGACGGAGTGAGAATCCGCACGGTGGAACGGTGGACCACGAAAAAGGGAAATGAGAGAATTTGAATTTGACTCTGTCTGATACATGGATGCGTTGACTAAATGTCTTTGTGGGGGACCCGGAAAAACAGGTGTTCCAGTTCTCCTTCATTTACCAGCTCTGTAATCCTGAGTTGACACCAATTGCGCGTGATGGGATGTAGTTCCGGTGTTCCTCTGCAGAGGGGGCAAAGAATCTGGCAGGGAACCCGCGAGGGGCTGACGGTCCCTGAGAATTTATCACGCCGATGTCAGTGTGAGCAAGAAAGCAGATGATAATCAGAGTATGCAGGAAAGTGAAAACAAACAAGAGTGTTTATTGAGATTTTTTTTCATTGCAAGCGGGCAGAAGTTCCCCAGAACGTTGCGAGAGCACAGATGTTGTCAAACACACACACACACACACACACACACACTGTTTCCCAGCTGCCTAAGCAGGGATCTGAAAGCACTGGAGGTCAAACGACCCAGTCAAAGGTCAGACTGCAGACGTCCGCAATAAAGAACACATAAGCAGAGCCCTTATAAACCAATGAACACATTTATTTGTATGACAAATGCGTTTGAGTGATGACACACACTTTCCCTTCATCACCGCCTCGCTCAGGACTGCGCTCACTCGATGTCATCATCGGCGAGCATGAACTGAGTAGATCGGCCCAGGAATTGTTTTTTTTACGCGGCCCATGCAGGACACGACTGCGTCATTACAAGATTATTTTATTGCTAATCAACAAGGTTGTATTTGTTTGTGTTCGTCTTGATCGCCTCTGTTAGGTCTTCACCATTAAATGTACAATGTAGAAGTGTGCACGGCTAACTTTTTATTGAAGTTAACCACATTTGGTGTAGTTCAGCAGTATTTGGAATTTTGAATTTGGCAGTTAAGGCTTCATTCAGCCTTTGCCTTTTAGGGGAAATATGATAATGTGAATATCATTTTAAATATGGTCATTTTGAACATTATACCTCGGGGCACGTTGGCCGGTGACCGTTAAACACTGCAAATGTCAAATAACAGCCTCGAGGGGGATTCAACTGCAGAGCACAAATGTGAAAATGTTGCACTTACTGCATGAGCAATACTTAAAAAAAATATTTTAAAAAATATATATTTATATATTTATATATATATTTCTCTCTTTGCATTTCGATCACGCACTGAGTCCCATTGCTGACATTTGAAAGCAACTTGCAGATTCCGTTAAAGTTCAGAGTTGTCCGAAATAGCAAATATAATATCTATGTTTTAGTTCATTTCAGAGCCTGCAAGCAAATATTTTTACTTGGGTATAAATTGTGCTTTTTCCTTTCAGCAGTTTCATCAACTAAACCAGCATCTCCACTCCAGTGCAGAATGTGCACTGTTTTCCATCCGTCAAGTTCATTGTGGCTAAAGGTGGCTGGTAATAACTTTACAAACGATTTAATTTCTCTTAGGAAATACCTGCCTCTGAATGAGATATCAGAGGCGTCAGCTCACAGCAGTTACAATGAAACAAGTCTTAATTGTGTAGAAGTGACTGCACTAATGCGCTCTACATTGGTGAACTGGTACGTGCTCTAATTACAGCAAAGTGGGTTTAGCAGCTGTTTGAAAGGCCCAAATTGCTATCTCCTGTGACCTTTGAATAGATAAACAATTGTCAGACTACAGTCTGGTAGTGTGTGTGTGTGTGTGTGTGTGTGTGTGTGTGTGTGTGTGTGTGTGTGTGTGTGTGTGTGTGTGTGTGTGTGTGTGCGTGCATGCGCGCGCACGCACGTGTGAGCCTAGAGTGGACTCGTTTTGGATGTGACTGGTTTTCGTTCAGGGCTGTGAAGAAGCTTCTATTATGGGTGTCAAATATATGAAATTGAGTTACAAAATATTTGCGGTCTCTGGTATGAGTACAGCAGCTGACAGCCGCCATTAAGAGAAGTGACAAAGATCAGCTTTAGGCTCTGCCGATGTTTACATCGGGATTTTCTGGCCTTGTGACCGGTGCTCTGTGAATTTAATACATCTTCCGATCAAATCTAGACGTCAGCATCATCATGGTATATTGATGTAAGATTGGGCCTTTTTTATTTATCGAGATTTACGACCATCAGCAATCAGTTGATCCAGGTTCAGCTGTTTTTTCCCGTACAGTGAAAGAAGGACACCCGAAGCCATTAAATGTCATCTGCTCTTCACACATCTAATTGCCGCCCTGTTGTTTATTCAGTTTAGTTCTACTTTTCTAAATTAGTTCACGCACATTCTTATCAGCACGTTAAGATATGCAAGCCTGCTTCTACAGTCAGCGATGCACGTTGGTGACCCTGAGTTCAATTAGGCCCGACATGCAACCTAATTCTATGGCATGACCCCTGCTGCACCTAGACACACGCACACACACACACACAGACACACACACACACACACACACACACACACACACACACACACACACACTCCCACACGCACACACACACCCATACACACACAGACACACACCCACACACACATCCACCCGCACACACACCCACACGCACCCCCA
>CAAKHD010032048.1:112551-146383 GCA_901007705.1 Fistularia tabacaria | reverse complement strand
GAGGACATTTCTGCACATTTTACAGAAAATATTAGTCTTCGTACCACGTAAGGAAACATTGTGTTTATGTGTTTGAATTTTTCCTCACACACACACACACACACACACACACACACACACGCTGTGTTGGTTCTTTTTAAGGGATGAATGTGATGGTACTGGATCCGGATTACCACGTATGAATCCCTGTGGGAAGGGGCTGCTGTTTTGCTCCTGCGAGGGGCCAAATAAAATAACTGCTGAAAATGAAGTTACGCCGGGATCCCCCGGTAGGGCCGTCTATGGAACTTCAGCCAACCGGTGCCTTCTTCCCCCTCTCGGTGGCGAGCTCTGGATCCTCCGCTGCGACCGCCAGAAAGGAGGCGGTGATCTCGGGGGCACCCGGGACGTGGACGCCGCCCAACGTTGGGCTCAGCTCGTTGTCGTCCCGTCTTAATGAAGACGGTCGGCGTCTGTCGGGCGCCTCGTTTCCCCGGAATCGTCTCCATTTTGTTTACTCTTTCATCGCCGCTCATGATTCTCTAATGGGCCTGAAACGTGTGTGGTGGAGGGGGGTTGACAGGAAACGGCAGTGCTGAAGGGTAATGGCCCCGCCACAGGCAGGCAGAGCTAAAAGGGCTGATTAACCAAGGCCCCCAGGGGAGGAGCCGTAAGGGTAGACCGGTGCGTTCCTTTCGTGCGCCTCCTCTTCTTGGCGCACCTCCTCCGCTCCTTCATCGCCCTCCCCCTCTTCTTTCCCGCCACCTTCGGGAACCCGACGCCAGCAGCTGCGCGTAAACAAATACAGCCGAGCGAGCAAACAGCGCCGCGTTCCCCGAGGCGCTCCTCGCTCACAACGGCGTCCGGCGGCTCCTATCAATCTAAATAAGACTCTGCCAGGCGTCCTCTCCACCTGGATCCCCCCCCCCCCCGGCCGCAGACGGCGGGATAAGTTGAGCTCAATCTCCAACCAAACGTGGAGGCCTATTTTATCGAGCTATATAAAGGCCAGGTTGATGGGGTTCTAAAAATACGGTGGTCTTAAATTTCTAGACATCCCGGGCGCTAATAAAAGGACGCGGCGGCTCATTGTTCTACTTTTCCCGTCTGCGATTTCTTCGCTCTGTCCTGAATTCCAATGGGGAGCATCCTTTCATTTATCCCTCCCCTCCACCACACTTCCTCTCCCTCTAAGCTCCTAACCTCTGCCGTTTATTGCGAAACCTTCCCTTCCTGGGCTCCGCCCATTCGTCACGTCTTGTTGCCGCGTGGTGCGCCAGGCCTTCAGGCTGTCCCGCGATTACAATTACAAGCCGTGCATAATTAATCTCTCCACGGATCCGAAACACGCCTGAGCTGCTGCTTTCCACCGCCGGCTTGTGTTGGACGCCGGGCTGACAACACCGTTTGATGACACAGCCCGCGTCATTCATTCATTCATTCATTCATTCATTCATTCATTCATTCATTCATTCATTCGTAATCTATCGAGGTCGTGGTGGAGCTGGAACCCATCCCAGCTGTCCCTGGCAGGTTTGGCCCCGGACCCGTCCATCACAGGGACATGTAGAGACAACCAACCATTCACCCTCTCATTCCTTTTACACTCCATGAGTGTAAAAATGAGTGTAAAAATGTATGTATACGTGTGTGTGGAATGTATGGTGACTTATGTGCTTATGTGTTTGCACTGTCTTATGTGTGTATTTATCTTTCCTGTTTTTTTTTTTTTCTCCTCTAATGTTGCTGCTGCAACACCCGAATTTCCCCTATGGGGATCAATAAAGTATTATCTTACCTTAACCCCTGGAACATGGAGGCTCCGCACAGGAGGGAACCCTGTGGGAATCCAACCAAGGACCTTCTTGCTGGGCGAACCGCTGCACCGCAGTGCCGCTCCTCCCGCGTGTCAGACTCCTCTGAAAATAAAGGGCGGAAAGACAGCGACGGTGAGAGATAAAGATTCATTTCAGTTGCAATAAAGATGCAGGGATTAAATATTAAACATGAAATATTAAATATTGTCTGGCCAGTGACCCCCCGAGCCCACTTTGCAAGTCAACAAGGAGGCAGTGGAGGATGGGAGGCACTCTTCATTTCCCCTCACTCTTTCAGAGCCTCACCAGATCGGCTTCTTCTCCCGGAGTTCGGCCGTCCGATCCGACGGTGTCTGAGAACTTCTCTGCGTCCTCAAAACATCCAGCAGACTCATCATCAACGGTTTGTCGCGTCAACAAGTTCATCGCTGGGGGTTGCCGTGTCCATGCATTTGCCCCGACAGGTGATCATCAGGGGAGGAGGGAGGTCGGCGGTTCGATTCCCGGCCGCCGACGCGTTGTCGAATAGGATGCTGAACCCCGGCTGCTCCCGACGGTATGTTTGGCGCCTCTGCCGCCGTCAGTGTGTGAAAGGGTGAATGTGATCCAGCGTGAAGCACAAGGTGATGACAAACCCTGCAACTCACCCGAAGAGGCCACCAACCCAACACTGAACCTCAGCCCGGAAGAACCAACCGACCTCTTCTGTTTGCTAACTCACAGGTAGATGTTCTTACTCCAGCTACTCCCGCCCGTAGGTATCTACCACAAACTCCCCACAGTCCGTTTTCCTGGAGAACCTCTGGGAGGAAGAGGAGGAACTCCCTCAAAGAGGGAACCCAAATCCGGTCGCTACCAGAAGATCCTGTCGAGGGCAGACCGGGACCTGGAGGTCTGTGAATCTTCAGCGACACACGTTAATGCTCAGAAGGAAATGGACCTGTGGATATTATAGGAGGTTCTTAAGCCTTTAATTCCACCTCTTCCTTGACTCGTGGGTTCCTCCTGATATCTTCATGATCCAGATGTTTGTTGTCCTCTTGACACTTTCTTTTAAAGCTCAAGCCGCATATGAAACCTTTGGCAACATTCCCGCGGTTCCTTGGCCTGCTTAAAGATTTAGGTTGCGTTTTATCGAACCGCCAAAAAAAAAAAAAAAAAAAGCTGCAGGAGCTGCTGCCCCCCCCCGTACGTCACCCTCATTCTGTCACAGCCGGTATCGCTCGCCGCGCTGCGGATTAATGGAAGCGCTTTGCGTTTGGTCCGAGCAGAGAGCGTTTCTTTTTCCGAATCGCTGACCTTCATCAGACACGTGCCCCCCCCCCTTCGCGCCCGCCGAAAAAACATATGCAGATACGTGACACTTAACGCTCGGCGTCGCAGGCATCTGTCACCGCCACCGGCTCGCGCCGGCGCCGGGGAGGCGACATATGCACGCTTTGCAGTCGCTGTTCTTCGGGGAGCGCAACGCCATCAGCGGCCACCTCTATTTTTATTTTTTGTATTTTCTCTGCAGCCACCTATAAACCGGCGGCTTGATGAAGACAAGGATTTATTATTTTTCTTTTCTTTTTTTTTTTTTTTGATATCAGAGAGAGGCCTATTACCGAGGCCACGGATGCAGAGAGGGCACTGCGGAAAGGCAGAGACACTCCACTTTCAATTCGGTTAACGGTGGGAGGAGAAAAAAAAATATGGAACGCAATTTGTACACCGAAAATTGGCCATTGTCTTCCGCGGAGATTGTTCCATTGAAATGGTGACACTGAAACGACATTGGCCCGGGTCTGCGAGGAGCGCAAGGACGCCGCACAAAAAGGCGGATTCCGTGTGAATGGAACTTTTTTTTGCACGATTAAGAAGAAAAAAAAAAGGAAAACCGATGGGGCCTAAATTATAATCTGGCATTGAGCGCCGGCGTGAAATTGAAAATGATTTGAATGTTACTTCTTGTTTTCTTCTTTTTCATCTCTTTAAAAAAAAAAAACTGAGTCACCTTTTTTATTTTTTCTGATCAACCCCCTCGTCTTGTCGTCACGCTGATAAGCAACGGCGCCGTCTTTCGGGCGCCGCCGTCCTCCTGCGCCCGATAGCCCGTTGTAACGGCTGCCTCCGCGTTCTGTTCCTTAACTGTGCTTTTTGTTGTAATATTTGCACGTTTCCAAAATGTGTTCATTGACATTTGGATTTCCCAGAGAGTGTCGAGGCAGGATGCCAGCCCCCCCCCCCCCTTCCCTGTTCCCTCTGAGCATGAATTTATAAATTGAAAAACCAGGCAAAAATGACCTTAATCCGCTCGCCGTCATTCTGCGGGAAGCTCGGGCTCTGCGGGGACCGGGTTTACAGCCGCCATCTGTTGCATTTTTCATTTACAAAAATCTATTTCTTCATTTAACCATGCGTGCTCAGACAATGCCCCCGCTCCCGTAACACCCCCCTAAATCCCGGATCGGAGGAGAATGAAAACGCAGAGTTGCCACGGAGAACACGTTTTCAGATTAGCGGCGTAATTGCGGGTATAATTCAAGTTTATTCATTGAGGATTACCACGGTGCCATTTCATGTGTGTTTCAGGTAAGGGGGGGGGCGTTATTGCTGACGCTACACAATCTTAAAATGCTTAACATCATGGGGGGGGGGCTGTTTCCTTCTGCAGGACGGCTGAGGAGAACATCAACCCAGGTCTCCCTACCCACCTGTGTCTTTTCCTCCATCTCACCCACAGCCAATCAGTTGCCTCCATCTAACCTAGAGCCAATCATCTGCCTCAACCTGAAGTCATTAAAAGATTGTAGAATCAGCAATACCCCCCTTACAGCCAATCATCTCCCTCCATCTAACCCACAACCAATCGTAGACCTTCATTTATCCCACAACCAATTACAGGCCTCCATCTAACCCACAGCGAATCAAAGGGCTCCATCTAATCCACAGCCAATTGAAGATCTCCATCTAACCCACAACCAATCACAGGCCTCCATCTAATCCACAGCCAATCAAAGGCCTCCATCTAACCCACAGCCAATCTTAGACCTCCATCTATCCCACAACCAATCTTAGACCTCCATCTAACCCACAGCCAATCACCTGCCTCCATCTAACCCACGGCCAATCATAGGCCTCCATCTAACTCGCTCCTCTGCCAGCTCGATTCCTGTCCTCTTCCCCTTCATCCATGGACCTCCTCTCTGGTCTTCCTCCAGACCTCCTCCACCCTCATCATGGTTCTCCGCAGATCTTCTCCCTTCCTCCTCTGTCCATGTCCAAAGTGGTGATTTTATGCAACATGCTTGTCAAACAGAGCCAGATAAGACTATTAGTTGTGCAGAAGAACAGGGAAAAAGCCAGATCAAATTGAGCCGGTATCCGGTCCGGGTGGGCTTTTAAGGCAATGGTCACCTCCAGTCCATCTGCTCTGGGCTTCAAATAACGAAATACACGCATACGAGAGAGTTAACACATCACCATAATGGAACCGGAGAGGGAGTGGGAGTCATTCTTAAATTCCACTTTGCTCTGCTCACAATCCCTTGTCTTCCTCCCGCGGCGCCCCCGACTCATTTTAATATCTGTTTGAAGTTCATTTTTTCTTTTTCTTTTTTAAAGCTATCTCTTTAAAAGTGCCGTTCATCATTAATTTTTCCCAGGTAGCTGCACCATAAATTATTCCTGCAAACATATTGTTATTCAACCACCACAAAGTACAAAAAAACAGATCTTTTATTGATTATCCTACCCCATTAAGGAGACGGCCTCATTGTATAACACAGAGGCCATTGGGGAAAGCAGTATATTATTTAACTGTAAAAATATTCCTTCATATTTCATTATATGGACAGACATTCCGGCAAATATCTAGAAAGATCTTTGTCGAAAGTGGGCTTGAGACTCCGAGCAAGTAAACGCAGTCCTCCATCTGTGCAGTGGCAACTGTCCAGCCTTGGTGTCGCAGTTGTGTTCAAGCCCACCAGTCTTTCAGGAAATGTGGCGACAGCGTGCGGAGCAAAGGACGGGTGACAGGGATCCTGAGGTGGGGCGGGGGGGCTCGGAGCTTTGGTGAGATGCTTCAGCCTAGTACGCACGAGCACAGCTTTTAACCATGCCGTGAGCAGGACTAGCATGTAATAAACACACGTGAAATACATGAGCTAGACTATGGAATATGAGGACATGTATTAAAAGTGTGTACAAACATTACATTGGGGACATGCAGAGAGATCAATTACAACGTGCTCAATGTAAGTAACAAAAAAATGAGCGGCTCAGCTTGTCGCTGCCTCACTTAGCGTCTTTCCACCGTATTTGAACAGGAAAATAAACAAATTCAGCCATATTGACAATAAAAATCGTTGGAATGATAGGAATCATACAATAATAACATTTCTGTCACAGGTCAGTGGAAACATATTTACAAATTTATTTTTCAGCATTATTTGCTTTTTATGATGACACATTGGAGGCATTGCCTCCCCTGCCTCTACTGTCCGCACGTCACTGGTGAAATGTAAAACGGCGCAGTAAATGAATGAAACCAGTTCTAGGAGCAGCAATCCCTGCAGACTGAGCCTCCGCCGCCGCACGTGATCAGCGAAGACGCTGCAAAAAGAAAAAACAGCCAGCGACCATCACCTTATTTCAACTTGCCACAGACATTGTCATCTAAAAATGTTTTTCTTTTCCATGATCTGTCCAATAGTAAAACGTAACCCTGACAGTATTGTTGCTTTTGGTAAACAGCCATCTTCCTTTTCCTGCCCTCTCCCTGGAGTGAGATGACAGTCTTGAGAAAACATTCCCTGCCACTAGGTGTCGCTGTCGCCCCGATCCGGTGGGGGAACACCGTCTCTAAGTTCCCGATTCAGATACAAACAAAAATGGCGGCGGAGGCAGATGATCACCGGCACCCTCCAGACCATGCTGCTCCACAGGTATGTCCAATCAGCTTCTTTTTTCATTATTATCGCATGTACAATCCAAGTAATTTGTGATTGTTAAACAATAATTTTAGATATCTAAAAAAAAGCGGTAAAACTGCGTGTTTTGACTCCGTGTCAAGGTTGCGTATCAAGTGAGCGAGCGTTAGCCTTAGTGCTAGCCGGAGGAGACTTTGGTCGCTGTGTTTCACAAACAGATCGGGGGGCCTCCTCAGGTCTGAAGCTGCTTCCATATGATGCCAAAGTGTTATTTATGAATTTACATTTTTCACGATTCGATTTGAATCATCTGAAATGGCAATGCTGCTCTTGTGGTTGTCATGGCCACAGTTAAGTGGAATTCTGTACTTGAAAGAGGGACTTGGACGCTTGCAGAGAAAAGAGGGAGTTATGGAAATATACTTGATGCATATCTGGTTTCAATTATTTCATATTATAGTTCTGTGCCCATCATAGAAGGTATTATGAGGGCCAGATGCCAGAAGGATAACTTTTAACAGAATTGTGGATACTTTTCGTATTTGGACATCATCATTGTTAATGACTAAATGAATTGAATGTTTATGATGCTCTTTACTGGAGCTTTAGAATGTAGCACTGCTTTCAGAATATCTGTATATTTTTGGAATGTCTGTTAGTGACGGTTGTATGTGATATGGCGGATGTTTATTGCGAAGGATTTTTAGTTTAGCAGCCATTAAACAGTTAAGAAATCAACTTGGCTAAGTCCAGCGGTATAACAAGGTGTTTGCGCCGATGTTTTTCGTCACGCTTCCTCTATAAAACATCATCACGAGACGCCCAGAGTTTCCAGTCAGGGGACCGACAGTTTCTCACCCTGTGCAGACAGCTTTAGCTATTTTCATTAGTGGGGAAAATGTGCACACTTTCAGGTAAAAGTGTAAGGCTGCAATACAAAAGACCAGTCACATATAAAACACTGCCGAGCACTAACCACTTACTTCTCTTGTTATACAGCTCGCCACAACAGCCCAAGGAAGAACCTTCACATTGAAAAGTTGCTGCCCGGTTCCATCCGCTGGGAACTTAACAGTATTTAGCCTCAGCTAAATCGGTTGCACGGTTTCTCCATCGTCCTGTTTGCCCTTCAGGTAATCTGTCAGGACGCGGGGCGCCGACACCTTGGTTTTAAACGCCCCCTCCATTCTAATAAGCCCGGCTGGCAGATTATGCCACAGATATAATTTTCTCACACGGGCGCTGCATCTCCTTTCGAAGTGTTCCCGTCTCTCGTGTTCTCGCTTCAGAAAAGGTCTCATTGTTCTAATTGGCAGGACTATTCCCGAGCCAGGTGCAAACTCTAAATGGATAGATCAATAGTAATTAAACTCACGGGAGCTAACGAAAGGTAAATAGCAATTAATTGCAAAACTCTACATGGAAATAGACGGTACTCTTTCGGAAGTCGTGCCCATTTGATTTCTTCCCGTTCAGTCCTCGCCTTGGTGTGTTACGTTTGTTGACTCTCTGTTGTTGCTCCCTTCTACTCCGTTCCAAAGGATAAAAACGGGTGAGGCTTTTATGCCCCGAATACTGCTAACTCTTACTTTTTTCCCGTGATAAATGGTAGGCTTAGACAACTACAGATAAAGTTTTGTTTTTTATTGTGCACAGTTTATGATATTTTAAGTAGTGTGTATTCATCTTTCCATGGCTGTGCCAAGTCCTCTTGCTCTCATGGAGCAGCTGCCCAGCCGGCATATATCATGTCACCATTCTCTGATAGGTTTATTGATTTTGCACTCCCCTCAGCACCATCTCTCAAACTTTTCAACACCAGAACTAACTGAGACAGATATTTTCCCAACTGCTCAAAATAGATCATTAGCCAATTGGAAAAGATGGACTTTAAGCCCTGCAGATCTATACCAGAAGATTAGGAGGGATGGGCAGAGGAGAAAATCCTGGCCACGGCGCCGTGAAGAGAAGAGTTTGCATTTTCGCTCTGCGCCCCGGTGATGAATGCGAGGAAGTAGGAGGGACAGCAGCTGGCCACTGAAATGTTTACGGCAAATATACGAGAATCATATCTTGTAAGGGCTGATAATAATATGCAGCTGTGCCAGTATCTCTCCTCCTTCAGCAGCACAGACAGGGAGATGATGGACGCCGCAGAAACAAAGCCCGTTGCCGCTTTCAATCCCCTCCCTACGACTGTAGGTTTCTATCACGGTGTCAGAGAGCATCGGTATCACCGGGGACTATCTCTCCTCCGGGATGGGCTGAATGGTGCCTGCCAGCTTCCTCTTTCTTGGGACAAATAGGGTAATAATTCCATCACGGATGGACGATGAGGCAATAAAACATGCGCGAAGGGGAGGGGATTTTTTAATGTGCTCCGTTCTCTCGGATGCAATTACGCTGCCCATCATGCGATGCTTTATCTCTCTCGGTCTCCACGGATTCTTCCCTCGCTCGCTCTTCCTCTCTCATATCAGAGGGGGAGAAAAAAAGCAGAAGACAAAAACATGCACAGGGGTAGTTGCCAAAACTGAATAAAAACAAGGGAGAAGGCAAAGTGTCATGTTCAATTTTAATTTGTTTGTTGTTACAGCGCAAAAGCTGTTCTGTAAGGTGAGGGGAGAGAAAAAAGAAAAACACTCACACCTTGAGCCAAATAAATTATGATCGCATGTTCCCAGATCACTTCTCTGGAAGTAATCCGCCAGGATTTAAAATAAGGCGGCTCTCTGTGCATACTAATTACTGACAGCTCGGGATAAACATATTTCAGATTTTTTTTTTTCCTCGTGTAGTTAGTTATTGCGATGAGTTCATTTTTTTATTTCCTATACTCTGCCATTGCAGGCAAGGTCTTTTCTGATGAAGTTAATTACTTTGAGGGGAGCAGACAGTGAGGCTAATTAAGAAATATGTCTAACCGAGCCGTGGTCAATGACGGCCCCGCTCCTACCACCGGGCTCTGACCTAGATCACTAATGCCTCCTATTTAGGACCTATCGCACGACAAAAACCCAATCAGACCGCGACAACCCCTCCTCCATCACGGTAAGGGCTGAGCTGTCGTCGGGGTTTCTCGGGTGGCGCGGGAAGTCACCAGTAATCAGAGAAATTCCCGCCAAGTCGCTGATTACCTCGAATTAAGCGTCTGGAGGCCGGCGAGGCCCCGGGTGTTCCGCCCGTGGCTCAGAATACAGGCACAACAAGGAAGAAAATTATAATCAGTGATATAGGTGGACAGCACGACCTCTGCAAACCACTAATTAATCCCCTACCCTCAAATTTTAAAGAAAAAGTTGCTTGAAGTTCAATAGCTATTAAAACTACTTTTTTTTATTTTTTTATTTTTCAACTCCCACACAAATCAATACAGAGCCAGAACAATCTGAAGTGGTAACTTGTGATTACAGAAACAGCTCCTGCCAAACATCAGCACCGCCTGGATAGATGCTAAAACACGGCCCTACGTGTGACATCGAATAAGTTAATAGATGAAATACAGCTCAACTGTACTTTTCATTAATTGCTGTTTTAATTATCCTCATCAGACCTGGTGTTGTTTGAACAGATTTGGGATAATCTGGCGCGTCCGCCATGCAAAACGAGAGAAGATCCCTCAGAATCGGGTTCCGTTGAAACGCGTGCATAAAGTGTGTTGTGATGGGCAGTTGTTTTTCCTTTTATTACCTCCTCCTGCACTTGCGGCTGTCTCTTGACGGGAAGAACACTTTTAAGTGGTTAACGTTTCAGGAAACAAAAGGTAAATAAATGCACGTCCTGCTGGTGTCTGGTGTTTGCCGTAGCTGATCCTCCGCTGTGTGACCTTAAAAACGGAATGTACCATATATATACTTACATATATGCTAATAAACATTAACCAGATTCCTCCCGCCGCCTCTTCTCTTTCTGCCAAAGAACGGATCTATCTTCCTTTGCCGCCCAAACCAACCGAGTGCAGGCTGACACGGCTGACGTGGAGCGGTGACGGTTGCGGTGGAGACCTCCTCTCGGGGACCTGCCGGCGATGATGGATCGAAGGGTTTTCCGGTCGAGGAGAGGCTGCGGGTAAGCGGGCCGGAGGAGGGCTAGTGGCTGGGGGTGGGGGGGGGGGTGGCAATTACAGCCCAGACACGCTGATTCTCATCTCTTGACAGCTGAGACTTGATTGGCTGATAACTGACATCTCTAATCAGCTGACACGAGTCGGCGATTAGGAGGAGCGAGAGCGAGGAACGTCTTTTTGAACGCACACGAGCCCCAGTCCTGAGATAAATCCCGGACCCAAATACGGTTGTTTAACTAAAAAATTAGAGATGCTGTGAAAACTGAATATAAGTAAAGCACTGGATGATTGTAATCAAAGCTAATAGCAGCATAATAAACAACAAACTGATTATATTTCCAATGTCGGCGTCGTCCGTCAGGTTTCGGGTTCAAGCTGCGCGGCGTTTTCAATTTCAGGGGAGCCATCGGGCCAACGTGGCCGACTAGAATTGCGTAATGATGTTTTATGGAATTTTGTTCCACCAACATTTACCAGACTTGAGTCGAGTAAATCAGTTCCATTTCACAGATTCTGACTCCAGAAGCCATCGGCCTGCTTTTAATGGGTTGTGGGGAGGGGAAAAAAAGGTGAAGCTCTGAGAGATTCGGAAGAACCTTCCAAGGACTGTTGTCCGTCCGTGTGTGTGTGTGTGTGTGTGTGTGTGTGTGTGTGTGTGTGTGTGTGTGTGTGTGTGTGTGCGTGTGCGCGCGCATGTGCATGTTTATTTATGTGTGTGTGTGTGTGTGTGTGTGTGTGTGGAGGACTCCAGCCGCCTTAAAGACCCGTGTTTATGAAAATACCCAGTACATTCAGAAGTGCCCATGGCCACAGAGGCGAGTGAATTATTTATGAGCAACATTTTGGAAACAGCGGCGATAATTTGTGGATAGGGTGATGCATGTCCAGTGGCCTTATTCTGTGGCAGTCCTCTAATGCTTTGATAAATGGCTGTTATCTACACCCTTTGGTGTATGACGGCCATCTGCTACGGACTCCTTAAGGGCCTATTGGAGACGTGCAGATATCTGGGTCAGCTCAGGTGGCTGCATTAAAGGAAAAAGGTTGCTGACCGTGAGAAGTCCGGCAATCTCGGCCCGTGTCACTCGGCCACACCGACCCGCTTATCGGCGCCGACAGAACCGGGATTTTTTTTTTTTTTTTGAGTTTTACTCCCAGGCTCGCCTCGGAGGGATTGGCTCTGAATCGGGATGGATGTACCTGCCACGCTTGCCGTTTCCGCACACTCACGTCTGCGTCATAACCTCTGGGAAAAGTCAAGTTTTAGTGGCGTGAGCGTGCTCTGAGACTCAGTCAGCCGCTTGTACATGCATATATGCACGCAGGAACACAGGCAAGTTGAATTTAATAAGGTTAACTTCATAAATCCCAGACAGAAGATTATTTACTTTTGGAATTAACATATAACGCTGACATTTCCGCAAACGCAGGACATGTATATGTATCATTCTCTGTCTCTGTTATAAGGTTGCATCATCGCAAAACCGTGAATCGGGAGTGGCAGCGGCACCGCGGAAGGCTGCATGTGTTGATATGACATGGGTATGAGAGCGTGAAAGTCTGTACGTCGAAACGACCTGGGAATAGTTGCGTCTCGCCGTATGACATAAACGAGAGTGAATAGTTGTATGGATGAGAGTGAACGCTGGTTTGTTTCCAATTGACGTCTGACTGGGTGAATCGGTGGTTGTGTGTCTCTGTGATGGACCGCTGCCCAGTGATAAGCTCCAGCACCCCCGCGACCTCCATCGCAGGTTAAGCAATATGGATAATGAATGAATGAACGAACGGGTAGCACAGAGGCAAATATTTATCATCGGATCACGGAGCCCTGATAACCAACAGTCCCTCTCGCGCAGGAACACGGCGACAGGCTTAGAAACATAACTGGGCTGCTATTCTAAAACCGTCTGTCTGATGAGGTTGAAGCCGTAGAACCGGACGCTGCTACTCCAGGATTTCAAGGTTCGGAGTACTTACAAACCCATGAAGTTTAAAATCAATGGGTGAATAATTAGCTGGGCCGTAATGGTTATCAGGAATTTAACACTCGGGCGTGTGTGTGTGTGTGTGTGGGGGGAGGGTTTCCAACACACACATCCTAATGTAACAAATGTATCGCCTTGTTAACCAGTTGTAACACTTCCTCACACAGCGATTCTGCTGCAGTCTCAGCCAGCGGTCATTAATGGCAATCGTTGGCTTATTGGATAATTGCAGAGCTGTCGGTGGCACATTGAAGTTGTAATGTATATAAATGCAGCCGGAGCTCGCACACCTGGATCAGCTGCGCACACAAAGATTTATGCCGCCCTCTTTAGCTGTCAGTGTGTTCAAGTGGGTGGATTGAGTGGTTTCCGGAGGCGGCTGAAGCACTAAATGGTTAAGTAGGTTTGTTAGTTCCTTCGGGGGTTCCACAGCCATCCTGGACTTAAAGAGATGAGACCACCCCGGCAATTAATCATGCTGGTATTGGCATGGAGAACACTGTATCCACTCAAGGACAGCTTTGAGATGCATTAGGCCAAGTGCTGCCAATCCCGGGGCGTTGTTGGCCCCCCGGAGGACACGGACCTGTATTTCCTCCTCCTTACTGCCCCGGCGCGAGCGGGCCCCTTCCAGGAGTCCGTTATCCTGAGGCCCGTTCGGCTCCGTCGGGCCCTCCTGTCAGAGAGCGGGAAGCCGACGTGCTCGCCGTCTGACTTTTCCCCGTATCGACTGCGCCGCCCGCGCCTTAATCACCCTTTACAATAAATCTCAATCGTGCTGGGTGCTGAGGATGCGGGACACGTGCAGATGGTATGGGCTGATAGTCCTGACACGTTGCAACTCAATCAAACAGCCGCACAATAAAGCGCCCCCCCCCTCCCACCCCCAGCCTTTCTCGCAGGACAAGGATCTGTGAAGCAGCACTCTTGCTAATCTATGCCATCATTGTAGCATGTAATCAGAGCCAGTATCATCCCCCCCCCCCCTCTTCCAATGTCAAGCCGTGACAACGATATGAAGACTTATTAGTTTAATAGGAAACATAAACAAATCACAGCCACTTAGCGGAGCCATCATTTTAGCGACACTCGGCGGACGTCTTATGCAATATTCCAAAATTGAGCCGGCGGTCGAGGGGATTGGGTTATGGTGTGACTGGTAAACAGGTGGCCCTGTCGGCACCTCGCCAGCACACGCCGCACCAAATGGAATAAAAGGGTGAAACAGCTGTTCCTCCGCGCCGTACCTCGCTTCTGAGCGCCGTCGGCACTTCCGAAGCCCGCCGAAGTGTATGCCGTCCCCGGGCCGGCTGACAGGCCTGCAGGAAGACTTGACAGCGGCTGTGAACCCTGTAAGTAGCGGCTCTGACCGGGCGCCAGGCACGGTCTGACAAGAGTGTCAAGCAAATGAGGGGAGCCTGTGGACGGGAGGCGGAAAGGAGTGAGCAGACGTATAGGCGAGCCAATCCCGGACGGGCAGACCGTGAAAGAGACAGATACACGAAAACCCGACACGCCGGCCGCCGGGACGCTCCACCCCGCGGCCTCTTGTCGGGTCTTTGCGCCGCGGTCCGAGGCCAGCGGCGCGTCCGGGTGCCTTTGCCGAACGCGCTGACCTCCTCCCTTGAAGGAAATCAAGCGCCATTAAATCTGCATGACAGTGAGTCAGTAATAACATTTACCGCTGGCGATGAGTCACAGACACTGCAGAAGGTTACCGCCACACTCCCCAGCGCCGCAAATGCGACAGTCGCGGGGAAGAGATTGGATGATCGGCTAATAATTGCCATTTTGCTTTTTTGATTTGCTTTTAAGACAGGAGGAGGAGGAAGTTCACAATGAAGAAGAGGGTCTAAAAGCCCTGTAATGACGGCGCCCACTTGCCGAGAGCTGGCGCGGGGGTGGATGGCTGTGAAATTGATGCGACCTTGAAAAGATCTGGAGACAGGGAGAGTCTGCCTGGTAATTACGGTGAAAACGTGTGTAACTAACTACCATGTTCAGCCCGCCAATGAGCTCAGGCTCCCTGACCACGCACCATACTCAATTACAGCGCATGGAGACGAGGAGAGGGCCGGCAGGACGGAGGAGAGGGAGGAACAGGGGTCGTTTTCTCCTTCCCTGACCTTCAGACTAATGCGGCCCAGGAGAGGCGGCTCTTTTCTCAATCTTACCGGGGAAGGAAAAAAAAGATACGTCCCTGTACATTCACAGATGTTCCTTTTTTTTTTTTTTTTCCCTTCCCCTCAAGCCAGCGTCTGAGCTCCGTGTGGGAAAGCTGGAGAAGGAGGTGAAGTAAACCTGTCCTCCTGGCTTGGGAGTGAGTGAACGGGACATTTGTGGAAAGCATATTCAATATATATATATAGCTTTTTTTTCCCACTTCATAATGTATTGATTCCGCCGCCTTCAGAGGGTTCGCTTCCGTAGCCACCGCGTCCTTCTTCCATTTTTGCCCTCTTAGGATTCACAGATTCTTAGGAACTCCGGGAATGATGGACGGGAGGCAATCAGCCTGATAGCGCCACCCGGAAGTCCGCTGCTTGTTCTGTGCCTCTTATTGGCCAAGGGGTGGACCTGCAGGCGACCCTCAACAGAGCGCTTCATTCGGAAAAACCCGCCGAGTCACTTTTCCGTGCTTCTCTGCAGTGCTTCGCAACTCACAGCAAGAAGATCATTGGTTCCATTCTGTGTGGAGTCTCCATGTTCTCCCCGTGTCTGCGTGGGGTTCATCCCCCGGGCCAAACATACGCAGGAGGTTCACCGCAGACCCGCAATTGTCCAGATTTGTGAATGAGAGGGTGAATAGTTGCACGTCTCTATACGTGGCCCTGTGATTGACAGCTGGGAACAGGATAAGCAGTATAGATGGGGGGTTCTTAACCCTGTTGGAGGTTCTGAACCCCAGCAGTTTCCTATGTGCAATAACCCAACCCTTCTTATAAGGAAAAATAAAATGGGATTTTTTTTTTTTTTCAAATTCTAAACATAGGTGCATACAGTGGGCTCCAAAAATGTGGATTTTTTTGTTTATGCGTAAAAAAATATTTTCTTTGAAAACCAGAACTGGCAAATAAAAAATGAATTGCTTTGTTTTCAACCCGTAAAATGTTTGTAGTTGATTTTGTCATGCGCTATTCAGAGATAAATAAAGTTGCAAAAAAAGGATATAAATATCAAGAAAGAAATCACATGACATTCCATCACAACCGTCACAATCCCACACGTAGTGCCCACACGTGAGCGCAGCCGCTTCCCTGCGGCACAGGGAAGCGGCTGCGCTTCCTCCTTGTATAGCACCTCTGCCGCCACCAGCACGCGTGTGTGTGTGTTTGCGTGTGTGTCAGTGAATTGGAGAGCTTCTCCATCTAACGCTCTTGAGTGCATTCTGCTGGGCCTTTTACTCAGGAACCCCTGCTGATCCTGGGTTTTGTTCATCGGCAGCCTTCATGTGTTGTATGTGAACAGCGGCCGTAAAGGCCAAGAGATCTCCCCGCAAAAAAGACGGCTTTTCAAACGTGTATTTTTTTTTTTCCCACGCTGAAATTCCTCTGTTGACCCTGGGTCCGTCCGCCGCACCGTCTCCCACCTGAATTCCAACCACCTTTAATCCGAGAGCCGGAGACAACGCGGTGCGTGTCTGGAGGCAATAATCAGGGGGATCCTGTCAAAGCCCAGGTTGGTCGTATACCTGTAAGTACAGGTTGAGCCGCTGGCCTGAAAATGGCACGTTAAAAGCGGTCAGTAAAAAGAGAGCGGACACAAAAGGTCAACCGAGCAAAGAGCAGAAATACAAGCCTGGGTGTGATGTGAGTGAGGCAGTAACTTAAAGTGCGTGTGATGGGCACTCGCCGGCAGAGCAAAATACGCGTCTGAAGTGCTCGGCTATAATTAGAGGGATGATTCAATTATTTTCTAATCGCAGGATCAAACCTCTTGGCGTCTTAATGAACTTTGCCTCCGAAGTTTGAAGCCCCAGACAGATTGTCCATCTGTGCCACGCCATATGTGTCGGGGCGCCGCCGCCTTGGACTAAGTAAGAGCCTGTATGATCGCGCAGGCTGTCTGCGAGACGAACGCCGGGACCCGCTTTGTCTCACATCGTACGGGTGGCATGTGAAAGGAGGCCAAGCGGCGGATGCTAATTGATTTATTACACGGGTTGAAAGAGCATTTCAACGACATCGCCTGACAGAAAAGATATTTTGACAGTCCGAGCACACGCCGACCTCATGCTAATGACTTATTTTCACAGTTAACCCTTCGTACAGAAGAGTAGACAACGTCGTGCTCGTTGGTGCCGGTTGAAACCCTCCTCATTGTCTGCATGGTGACACTCCAGGTTCTGTGTTTCTCACAGGGAACCTCCGGTCGCTTATTTAGGTCCGGAGGAAGAGGAGGGACCAGCTGCTATGGATTGACAAACGATATTGACTATTTCCAACTCTATAAAGTGTGATCCACTGGCAGCCACGGTGGCCTAATGGTTCCCGCTTCCATCTCACAGCAAGAAGGTCCTTCCTATGTGGAGCCTCCATGTTCTCCCCGTGTCTGCGTGGGGTTCCTCAGGGTTCTCCGAGTTCCTGCCGCAGTCCAAACACATGCAGGAGGCTGAGAGACCCTGCACTGTGTGAATGAGAGGTTTTCATGCTGTTAAAGCGCTGACATCCTTTCACCTCAGTCCCGATAGATGGTATCTACGTGCACTTAATACTCTATACTTTAATGTTTGTTTGTTTATTGTTTATTTGTTTTTTATTTGTTTGTTTATTGTGCACTTTACATGCCACTATGGGAAAGTGAGAGAGGTCTTCTCCATTCCTCTGTATGTCTGCTACGTGTCGACTAATTGACAAAGCTGACCTTGACGTTGAATGGTTGCATGTCTCGCTGTGTCCCAGTGACAGACTGGTCCAGGCTGAACCTCACCTCTCCAGCAAGGATAATCGCTATAGATAATGAATGAATAAATGAAACAATTACTATATATATATATATATATATATATATATATATGTATATATTTGTGTGTGTCAGCCAAAGTTTACACCTGTGTACCCCGTATACAGTGATCTGATTTTAGCTATGAACAGATGTTTTTCCACATGTTTCGAATCACACTTAACTATTTGTAAATAATAAAAATCTGCTTTTTATATGTACATGTGATTTATCTGCGGTGCTCGGTCATCCAGGTCAAGGTCAATTCTTGTCAAAATCTTCCTCTCGTCACCGCTGGACTTGATTTTCTTCCCTTGAAGATGTTTCACTTCTTATCCGAGAGGCTTCTTCAGTTGGATTGAAGAACCGAGGAACTGCAGAAGCCATTAAGATGAGAGGTGACACGTCTTCAAGGGAAGAAAATCAAGTCCAGTTGTTTGGAGAAGATGATTTTGACAAGAATTGTACGTGTTATTTGGTAACTCAGCCGCTCTGTTTTTCCTGTATTGACAGAGGAATAATGGACGAATACCACCGGCAAATGCCCCCTTAGCGTCGGTAGTGTCGTCGCCGCTGAGCGGCAGCTGCTCCTTTGACCCTTGGCTTCTGCACAGCTTCTGCTGATTTCCAGAGTTTGGTCCGGATGCCGTTTGAGCTCATTGATTGGTTGTCAGTGTCAGCGATCGGTGGTAATGGTGACCATAAGAAAAGCTATTTGAGGAATGAAGGGTTCCAGCCAACGCCAAGATGCATTTGCACTTATCGACCCCCTGACCACACACACACTCAAACACACTCGCACAGCATAATCACCAATCACTCATCCATCTCCAATGGACCGTAAACGGTGAAACTTGAAACGCACAACGGTAAATAAACGTAGAAATCAATACGAGTCTCAAAAGCGGCGATATGTTGTGACCCCTTTGATTCGTCTTAACCGGCGTTGTCCAAACAGCGGCGGCAAACACCCGTTGTGGGTGTTGCGCAGGGACGGCTGCAATTGCAGTGCAAGGGGAGTCGGGGGCGGGACAGGCACCGAAGGCCCAGGGGAGGCGGTCAGGATCTCGTCGCGTAGCGAGTCAGTAGACGAACGCAGGGAACGAGCGGAGCTGAAGTTTAACAGGAAGGGTGACGACAGCCAGGGAACAGGTGCACAGCGGCAGCAGCAGTACACCTACGCAAAACTATCCCCGACCTGCAGGGCGAGGGTGGAGATGAGATAGTCCTTTATTGGTCCCACTGTGGGGAAATTCACAGGTGTCAGGAGCAGCAGGGACAGTGAAGACTGAGGAAACAAGGAAGAGCTTAAATTTTCCATCCTGTGGCTGCAGCTCTGAAGCTGTCTGTGTGCGCGATTGTCGAGATTGACGTGTAGAAGAGAAACAGTTGCCATCCAACAACGTGCTCAGTATTGTCAGAAGTGACTGCGGAACTTAGAGAAAGAACCTCCATCTGAAAATGTACATTTTTGACATTTATGGATGTAAAAATACATAACAGAAAGCCGTGCAGGAGCACATACGATACGGACACTGTGGAAGCGGTGTTTGCACAACAGCCGCTGCACCTGCTTGTGATGACAATCGTCAGAGGAACAAGGCCAGGAGCACCTTTTTTGTTCAGATCCGACCAAGTGATTCTGAAGAATTCAAACAACAAGATCCAGTCATTGCAGGACATGAAATGAAAAAAAAGAAGAAGAGTCTGGTATTTGAGAGGCATTCACTCGCAGGGGTCAGGGGTCAGCTTTAGGTGGCGGTGTCTGAGAACGCTTCTTCTCCAGAAGAATTCGCAGAAAGCATGGCTTTATTCTGAAAAGACGGATCTATTATATTTGTCAGAGAACAGACCTCGGGATGTTTTATTGAAAAGGAAATGCAGATTTTTATTTATTTATTTGCCTCCTTCTTGGCAGATACCTTCGTCTCTGAGTGAAAATAAATCCAATCCTCTGTTACTGTTGACCGGTTTCAGACGGAGCAAAGAAACTAAAAATATAACGTTAACTGGATATTTTGCAAAGAAAAAAGTGAGTCGAGAAGTTTTTGAGAAAAGCTTCAGTTCGGAGAGTTTCTTCACCGCGTTCAGGTTCGACCTTCGCCTGGCGACGCGTCTGTCGGATTTTCATTTCTCCCCGGGGTTTTTCAGCCGGCATCCTCCCGACCGGAAGGTTGCCGGTCGGATCCCCGCTCCTCCCGTCTGCCTCGGAGGGTCCGTCGCTGCGTGGACGGGGGAGTCCGGTGTGAAGAGCGTCCTCTCGGTGGAGACCGCATCTCACCTCCGCTGCGCTCCCGCACACACAGGGATTCGCCGCCTTTGTTTGGAGGGTGGCTTTGAAAGGACGTGGACGGGAAGTAACCCGACGCAGTCCTGACCCAGTTGTTGTTGTTGTTGTTTTTTTTTTGCCAAGAAAACGACCGGAATCAAGACTCCCGCTCAAGCTTTCCGGCTCTTTGAAGGTGCTCTGATGCCACCAAAGGGTCTTCCTCTTCCTTTTTAAAGCGCTCTTTCTGTGGCTACATAAAACAAAAGTTTCCCCGTCGGTGTGAAGCTGCCTCTCTCTCTCGGTGCTTTAAGTGCACAGGACTGGGGTTTAACTAGAAAGGCTGAACCCCCCCGACCAGCGGCTCTTTGGCGAGGACGCGGTTCCCGCCGTATCGAGCCCCGGCAAAAAAGAAGACTTGATTTTTAATTCACAATTAATGATTTAGTTGGAGGTGCGATCTTGGAAATGCTGAAATGCCTTTAGCAGAAACTGTGGATTCCTTCTCCCTCCAATCATTTATTTATTTGGCTATATGTGTGCGTGTCACTGTCTGTTTTTGTGAGTGTGTGTGTGTGTGTGTGTGAGCGTGTCGGTGTTTTTTTTTTTTTTAGTGTCGGTTAATGTCGCCGCTACCAAACTGTGCTCTTGCACCTGCCTCCGCTTGTTTGTAGGCGAGAGAATTCAGAAGAAGTAATTACGCCGCCGTATCGGCCGTGACTCCCAGCGAAAGGAGATTATGATCTCAGTACATCGGTGTAATTAAAATAGTCTTTCTTTCCAAAATATGCATTTGACACCCCCCCCCTCCCGCTCAGCCTTTGTTTCACAGCCTTGACGGCGATTTTGAAGGCAAGAGTTTAATGTTTACAGGGTGGCGTATTTCTATTGGGCAAACGTGTGCATGGTAATAATGTGCTTTATATCCTTGTAGATGTCTTTGTTAAGGCGCCGCTCGCAAGGAAAAAGAAAAACACCCCCCCCCGTCCCCCCGGTCGCCACGAAACATTTAATTAATGTGCATTTCAGACTCCGGATTAGAACAAAGAAAGTAAGAAATAGCCCACATGAAACAAATAGACCGAGAAGTGAGTCCATTTTTTTTTTTCTTACTCCATAGCTGAGGAAGACACTAAAAAGGGAACAAGGACTCCAAGAAAATATAATTTAAAGCAGACAGCTTGACTATCTCCTCCAACTGCAGCCCCTCTTAAGTTGGGGACTATTCATTTAGTCTCTGTCCCCATCTGTTTTCTATCCCGTCTCCACGCTGGCAGATTCTCTCTCTCTGCCGCTTCCTTGTAAAAAAGAAAAATGATATTCCAGCTGAAATTATGCTCATTGCGATAACATTCGCAGACTGCACTCCCCGTGTAGATCCAGAACAAAAGAAGCTTTTATTTTATTATTTTTTTGAAACGGCAGATAAAAGAACCCACCGGAAAAAAAAAAAAAAGAAAAGAAGAAGAAGCCACTGAGATGGAGCCGTCCGAGAGATCCGTTGGAAGTGGGAGCGTGCGAGGCACTTCCAGCTGACATCAGAAGAAGCGAGTCCGGGACCATTAGGAACACGCCGGCTCAAGGATTTCCAGTAAATGAGCCGGCGATTGCTCCGAATAGTCACTTTCTACCGCCGCAAAGTCATGACCGCGACAAACGGGCCCGTCGTTCCCACCATCACTCAAACTCGGGCCCGACTGTGACCCGACAGTCAAGTCGAGCCAGATTTTAGTCACACAACACCTAACCAACACATCCCATGCTGAGCAGGTCTGGACTACGCTCTTTGAGATGATCTACAGAGCCCCAGCATCCCCCCAGGAGTAGGACCCTCAGACGGATCCCAGGCCAACGTGGGCGGCCTTCTGCCTCGACTGGAAAGAGCTCGACAGCAGGATGAGACACAGATCGAGGTGGGATCAGGGCTGGGAGGGGAAAGGATCTCATACTCAAACTACCGGTAGTGCTAACAGCTACATGCTAATGGTGTTTAGATTCATGAAAAAAAACAAAAACAATTGTGAGTTCCCGCGGTAGATCGAGCAACGCCCCCTTAGAACCTTAGAACCTGCAAACAGGGAGAGCCCGAGGACGCGGGGGGAGTCCGAACCAAACTGCTTCACAATTGCCGAACCAAGGAACCCATCAGAGCCTACCTGGGTGAAGATTCCTGGGTGAAGAGTAAAGCTTTACAAACAGAGCGGCATGCAATGGAACGGAAAACCATGTCATTCACAACCAGCGTGCACAATTCTTGGAAGCCAGAGTTCAAGTGTGTTCAAAAGCGAGGTGTGCTTAGACATAGCGGGGTGCGCAGACGCCCGCTGTTGACATGGCGAGGAGGAGCCTCGTGCACAAAGAAAGGGCATGTAGGAAATGCGCCCATATTTTAGATTTGGGCATGTTTTGGTACAACATCCGTTTGACCTTCTGAGTACGAAGCTGAGCTGTTCAGACCTGCGTCTATTCAAGCTACCATTTCAATGTTTTGCTCCCGTTGGCTTCTCTCATTGTTTTCTAAGTCTTTTTCTCCGTTTGCCTTTTTTTTTCTTCATTCCTGTGGAAAGGAGCCAGCAGGTTTACAATGGCTGCACCGAGCCCAGGAGAAGCTGCGAGACGCGGTTGCCTGACTTAACCCGGCATACACAGTCACACAGTCAGCGCCTGTCCCAGGTTGTTGGGGACAAGGGGGCGGAGCCAGTCGGGGCAGTGGGCGGGGTCAGTCGGGGCAGTGGGCGGGGTTAGCCGGCACACAAAAACATGAGGGAGAGAAGACCAACCTCAGGGGCTGTCAGTCAAACATGTTTGAGATTTAGAGCCGACTCAGACGGCCAATGAGAAAGTGGAGGCGGGGAACAGGAAGCAGAGGGAGTATCCAAATAAGGATGGGGAGGACTGACGGAGTCAAACTGGACTATGTGATGGAGGAAAGACATCCTGTTTGTCGATCCCAGAAGCCGGTCTCAGTACTCAAGCCTTGCTGAGACCACGGCGGTGGTTTAAAAGCTTGCTTGGTTCTCCATTTGTTTGCCTCATTCTGTGCAGACTGAGATGGAGCAGAGCTACTCCTCCCGAGAATACCGGGGAATCATTTACCTTGCAAAAAAAATAAATTAAAATCAGCAAATCTTCACAATCAGTCTGCGAGTATTCCACCCAGTCGGATGGAATTGAATTCAACAAAAGGATCTAGTTTCGGTCAAACATGCGGCGGTGAGTGTCATCCAGGGCTGTCAGAGGTCACCAGGCCAGTTCTTGAACAGGGTTCACACGATTGAGACCTGTCTGTTTACTCATAAGAGAGATGGAGTCCCGTCTGATTCACCTGAAATGATCCCTTCCGTCCGTCTGGATTGAACTGTTCAGATGAGGAGGACGGGGTCCGAGCAGCGGGAGCTTCCCCAAACCTCTCGACGACCACCTCGCTCCGCAGCATCGGATGCGAGGAGACTCCTCCGGGCGCGCGGGTAAAACCGTGATCATCTCCAGCATGATTAGCGCTCTGTAGGCGATGGACGGGGGCGGAGGGCCGGAGGTGGGGGTTACCGATTCGAAATGATTACCGATTTGATTACAGATTCAACCCAACACATGCTTTGTCCTGAATGGAGAGCGCACAAAGGAGTAATAACCCCCCTCGCAGGCCGAGAGACCCCTCTTTTGTCATCAAGGATCCAATCAAGCACAAACAGCTGAAGCTTCCCCGGGACAAGACTTATAAACCCCCCCGAAAAATGACAGTAATAAAGGGCCCGTTCGAACCGGTGACCCTTTTTAATGCAATCCTGCCCTCGTGTCTCGCAGCAGATCTCATCAAGCGTCAGCCAAACACCACGTGAGCGGTGACGCGTCGTAACCGAAGACGCAATCAAAGAAACCAATCTGGAAAAAAAAACAACAATCTCCACCGGCGCCGGGTGGAATTCGAAAAGCTTTAATTTTGCGGGCATCGCTGTGGTAACAATCTAGGAGCGCTCCGGGGCGCCGCCGCTGCGACGGAGGCCCGACTACCAGCGCTGTAGGCGGACACGGTTTGTTTGATTGCAAATGGAGAAAAAAAAGGAATCATGTCAGAGGTGTACTTTTGTGTTCAAACAAAGAACACAATCCCATTAGAGGCTCCGGCGCCCGTTGTTGCTCTCCGGGCTCACAATCAATAAAGACTCACTCTAGTTCAAGTTTCTAAGATTAGATCCAGTGTTTTAGCGGGCCGGGCGCTCCAGTGAGCCGCTGCAGCGCCGCCTTCGCTGTAACAAGGTTACGTCAGACGGGAAAAGGCTTTGCACGCGCTAAGTTAATTAAAGCCAGGAAAAGGGCTAGAAAGCGGCGCGGGTCCCGAGCCACGTCCTGTCCGGGGTCATTTTGACACCAAAAGAAACAAGTTATGCGATTACGGGAACCCGGAACAAAAGGGGTGTCGGTGAATGTTCAGTACCTTTCTCCTTCTTCGTTTGAGCAGGTAGCGTTCAGAAGTTCACACATTTTATTCACGTTTATGTCATATATTTAAAAACTGCAATGCGTAAAGTAAAAGATGACAGCAGGAAGAAAAGTGAGAATTAGCATTCGTACAATCAGTTTTTAATCGATCGGTTCCAGATGCTAACTAATTGTATATGAGAGCTGTTTGCGTTCTATAAAAACAATATTCAAATCTTCATTTAATCATTCGTTCCTCCATACCGCCTACCCAGCCTATCCCAGCGGTCATTGGGCGAGAGGCGGGGTTCACCCTGGACCTGTCCATCACAGGGCCTCATTCCCGCATCACATGGAGACATAAAACTATTCCTCTGAGGGAATCCAACCAGAGACCTTCTTGCTGTGAGCCAGAAGCGCTGTGCTGCCCAAAAGAATTTCTTTATCATAATATGTCCTAAAGTACAACTCGCATTATCAGGAAGCAGAAGACCAGTGGAACTCCAGTGCTGCTGTTTTGTCGTGCAGACGGGACAATGTCAGCGCCTGCTGGTGTCTTCTCAGCTCAGCCGGCGAGCAGCTTCAGCGGAGAACGAGCCCCCGTCAACCGTATTCTAAGAGCCTGGAAGACCACTGAGCGATGCTCACCTTCGCTCCCGGGCCGGACTCAGAGGCCCGATCCTCTAAACTTCTGATGCCCCCTTCAGGTGCCTCGCGACCGACAAGTGCAGGCGGTCTCGTTTTTGTCGACGGCGTTTCATTATGGAGCTGATTCAGGGGCTGAGCGCGGCATTTAGAGAGCGGCCAGAGAACGCCGGCAGGCTACTCCGGCAACACAGGGCTCCATCCGCCCACCTGTCATTAAACCCAAATCTGAATCCGAGCCGCGGTTCAGTGCCGAAGAAACAACCGGCCATAAAGTTCAATTTCACAGCCGTTTAACAACGGAAATGTGATGATCTCTTGAGAAACCCAGCCTTCTTGTCATATCCGACCAGGAGATGTTTCACCATTCCCCGAAAACAGAAGATCAGTTCCAGCTAATCTTCAGATGAATGACTGTTGATCTGCAGATAATGCCGTGGCTTTAGAGCCCTCCGCCCAGGGGCCGCGGGCCTTTTTGATCCTCCGCCGTGCCCGGCGGTTTCCCCGGGCGCTCTCACAGCGTGATTTGCTCTGAAGCCGCTGCCGAGATGTCTTTGTAAAAACCTCCTTCCGAGCAACTTAAACAAAACGCTACGGAACAGAAGAGCACGTCTGCAGATGGGAGGGAGAGATGGCTGGCGGAGGCCGGCGGTGTGTTCGCTGACCGTGGGGCGCATCATTCCGCGTCGCTTTCATCCCGCCGAACGTTTGTATGGCCTAATTTTCAGTTGTTTGGCTGCGAAGGGGGACGGCCGTCGTGCACCGGCCACGCCGGGCGGGCAGGGGGGCGTTTTCATCGCAAAAGGTCAACCGTCTGCTACACCAAAGGATCTCATTAGACACTGCCATACTGCCGATACTGATAGGAATTTGACAAAATTAGAGGATCTATGTGCCGCTGTGACAGACGGCAAACCTCCGGAAGGGTCTCGGGGCCTGGCTTGGAGCCATTTCGACCCTTTCAGTCTCATAACATCCCCGGAATCCCTCACTGTCGGCACCGGGAGGCCGGTTTCCACCGCCCGATCACGGTGCCCGGCGGCCGTGCCGGTGAACGTGCACTTACTAATCGCAAATGTTGACAGCGGCACTTGCAAACGTGTCGCCTAAATGCGCGTTTGTGATGTTTTGGCTCCAGGAGGCGACGCGGGACGCAGCAGCCTTCCGGGAGGCACCGCATTCCCATCCCGTAGCGAGGATGGAAAGATGGAGCAGAGACAGCTAGGTACGCGCCGCCGTTATTGTGCTCGGCGGCGACAGGAAATGTGCCAGGTGGTTACAAATCGCGAGAACGCCTGGCGAGCAGGCAGGCGTCCCCGAGCTAGAAGAAGGTTGGCGGAAATAGATCCACTTAGAGGCAGGCTGGATAAGCTTTGCAATTCATGGTGTCTCAGGAAATGAAGGCTGTAATTGTGCATTCACACGGAAATGGTGATAAGCGTGTACATTTTCCGCGAGGTGCCTTTAAAAAAAAAGAGACGAAACGGCGGTGATCACCGCGTCTGAAGGCCAGCCCGTAAAGATCGAAGTGATTTATTTCTGTTGACAATTCCAGGAAGTGAAGGACTGGCAAGTGGCAGCTAAAAAAACAAAAAAACCAAACAAAAAAAAACACTTCTTGATAGCCGTTCGCTGAGAGTGAACATTCTCAAGAGTATATTATCCTTGAGAAACAGGCAGCGCACATTTCATCGCGGGCAATCCAGGAAAAAGATCCAAGGACAGCTGCCGCGGTTTAATGATTTTATCTTCATTTGAATGGGTCCCTTTCTCAGAGGAATCGTTCCACGTCGCCGCTTGAAATCCATTCAGGCGGCATGATGGCCGCCCGAGAGACGCGTGAACCGGGATTCTCCGGCTGTGAGCCGGTTTCCGGGAACATAATACCTTCCCCTCGGCAGAATTACCTGCTCGGAGATAAGTTTGGTTACGGTGAATCGTGGCACCTCGGTGTCCTCATTGGCTGCCGTGTGACAGGAACCCCAGGCGGGGATTAAAGATTTAGCACCCCGCCGTGGGTACATCAACCCAAGAAAACAAAATCAAACTGTTTACCGCGGAAGGCTTCCGGATCTAATTGCGCGGTATCTGCGAACTGGACCCGAGTCAGCTCTGAGCGTCGTGGAAAGAGGGTGGGCGCCGGCTATGTTTGTGTGCGCCGCGCTGAATCAACAAAGATAATTACAGCTGGCAACTCCACGCCACCAAGGTGAGTGGAGTGACAGCCACGTATTTCACGCGTATTTAAAACTGCGTTTCCACCGTCAGATACTCTTAATCACATTTCTGCTCTCCCGCACAGGCCTTTTTCCTCTTCACACGCACGCCGCACATCCTTACGCGCCACCGCCGCATCGCCCGTGTGTTTGTTTTTGCGTTTCGGAGATACGCCAACATCATAAATCGCGGTTGTGGTCAGGCGTCATTTCCTGACCGGGGCGGCAGCGAGGTCTCTTCTTCCTCCTCCTCCTCCTCCTCCTTCTGCGCTTATTTTAGTGGAAGTGACACAGAGGCGCTGTGATTAGTGATACATTACTACCAACTAAGTTATTACCCCAGGCAAGAATTATCCTTCAATTTGGCATTAATTACATTTCAAAGTGTCCTCCCCACTTGGATTCGGCTGACTTACAGTTCGTATTGAACTTGTAATGAATCAGAACTCCGAAAGCCCCGGATTAGAAAGTGCCGATGAGTGGGATAGAATGACTGGAATCTGTCGGCCCGATGTGTCTCACCCAGACTCCCGGACTTGACTGGGGCCAGCGGGGTAGAAGACCGCTCAGTGAGCCGGATGTGGGCTGGCCTCCTTTCCTGCTCGGGCGGAATCCCTAGAACCTCCGGGCGTCTCCTCACACCTGAAACCGCCGCCGGGTCAAAACTACCCGCGCATCGATTTTCAAGAAGTTGGGTTGGTCGACTTACCCAACGACTCGTCTCGGACTCGCTAAGAATGTTCTGGATCTGTTGTCTCCTCACGTTCCAAACTGCCGCCTTGCTCGATCTTCTGACTGGCGGATTCTCCGTGGGCACATGTTGGTGTCCCTCCTGTTTATCGTTCTCACTCTGTTCCTATTCTTGCCCTTGCTGTTTTTTACATTTAGCTATTTATTCTATTTTTTTTATCAATATTATTATTTTTTCATTCCGTTGCCTGTTTTTTCTCTTGTTGTTCACCTCGCTACCTATTCTTTTTATTTTTAGCTATCTTTTGACAATCTTTTAATTGTCTCTCTTATTTATATTTATACTCATGTTTATTGATATTGTTATTGTTGCGCTGCTGTGACAAAAGAATTTCCCCTCTGGGGATCAATAAAATATTATCTTGTCTTGTCTCTTCTTACATGGCCTCACACTAATATATTTGCTCATCACGTGATATTTATCCACGTTTCATTGATAACTCGGCTGCGGCCTTGAAAGGACAGTTTTTAGATGAGCCTGGACGTGAGCGAGGAGTCGCCCTGAGTCTCTGGGATGGATGCGTGGGCCAGGGGTGGATCTCCACATGGAGAGCCGACGGTCTCCCTTTTCCAGAAGCCTCTGAATGTGAATCACACCGAGTCCGGCGTCAAACTCTCCTCCGCTCAGTGAACCGGACCGGTGACCTCCCGTCCTCCCCGCCTGGCAGTGGACTTCATGATTTATGGAGCGGCTCCATCACAAACAGCTGGAGAAACAGCATTAGATGTGCGCATTCTTTCTTCTTTTATATTGCTGCGACCGCATATCACCATTTATAGAATCAGGGAATGGCGCCGCCGTCTGAGGGTAGCCGAATTCCTCTCGCGCGCGACAATTAAAAACCGACTAATGTCAGCCGGAATGTTTCCGCCGATCGGCAAGTGAGCCTCCAAGATCAGATCAGGGCCGACCTGAGTTTCTGTGCAATAAACCTCGGCCCCCCGCGGGTGAAAGCGGGTCCCGTGCTCTCCTTCCACATCCTGTAATGACTTCAACCGAGCAAGTCCTCGACAGATGGTGACATTCAACACCCCAAAGGTCCTCTAAGCCCAGGTAGTGCGAGACAGTGTTTTCATCTGCGGAGCCGGCACCTGTCGGGGACGGCGATCAGGACGAAAACAAACAAACAAAAGATCAAGACCACTTCTGTGCACTGTTGTTTACGCCGGTGTCAGCGGGGTGAAGTCATGGAACGGGGCGGAGGGATTCAGTCTCCAGCCGGCGAGCCTTCATCCTCTAGTTGCACGCGTCCGCTTGCCATTCCGTCCGTGCGTTCCTGCGCGACCCCGCCGCTGCTTCACGCTTTGGCTCGGAGGCTGTTTTCAAATAAAACACTCGACTCGAAATACAATTGTAGTCAACGGCAAACTTTGGATCTTTGGAACCCACTTCCTCCGTTCTCCGGGGCTGAACCGTTAGCGGAGTAAACAAACAGAGATCCACGGTTTGGATCGGCGGTGGTGATTCACTTATTCATGGCATCTTTTTGCTTTGAAACCTAGTTTTCCGGAAAGCCGGCCGTGGTCGGAATCTCTGCCAGAACTTTAGGTTGGATGTTTTTCACCAATCTGAATGATTAACAGCGTCTTCTTCTTTTGCTTTGGGCTGCTCTGCTTCCTCCGTCCAACCCTCTGCTCTCACACCAACTCACCTCCTGTTCTTCCCCTCCATCCGCAAACCTCCCGCCTGGCAGCTCGAACCCGAGCCTCCTTCCACCCAGATCTTCTCCGTCCCTCCTCCGTCCTTCTCCAAACCGTCTCCGTGTGACTTTATCTCCGGAACATCTACCATGTTCTGTCCCTCTGATGGACTCCTCCCTGTCTTCTCCTGCAGCCTTCAGTCTCCAAAGCAGACACGAGGGCCGGTCCTCTCCACCAGCTCCGTCCTCTCCACCCTCCCTTCCGTCCTGGCCGAAACCCTGTCACCACCCAGTACCCCTGGATGACTGACCAAATTTGTAATTTCCTTTATTTTCCCCCTTAAAATCCCACTGTTGGCGTTTATTTTTTTTTTATGGTGTTTGTGGGTTTTGTGTTCACATCCCCGGGATTTGGAGCCCGCCATCTGGCCCCTGGCACTGCGGCAGCCGTCTGGCCTGGGGGAATAAGAAGCGAGCCGTCCAACCTGACACTTTGTGAAAGGACGCCCCGCTCGGCGTGTCATTTAAGAATGCAACAGTGCTTTTATATCAGGCTGTGGCGGCACTTGTATTCCTGTAAATGGCTATATTTATCATCTCAGTGTATGGATTTATCCACCCACCTATCTGTCTCTATATACAGGGCTGTGTGTATTGACATAGCCGTGTAATGAATCTTGCTAATGCTAATTTGAGATCTTGTGCAGGTGCTATTTTTAAAGCGGGTCACGATCCCCCTCGACACGACGCGACGCTGCCTCCGGCCCGGAGGGGAGGATGCTGTTCTCTAAACTAATTGTATAGAAAGGATAAAGCGGGAAATATCGTCCGATGGTTTTATTCACATGGGATCCGCCGGCTCTCGTTGGCTGGAAATTAGCCTCTTCAGTCCGGGGGAGACTTCCCGTTTACTGGGACGCCGTCGCCACCGCCGTCCGCTCTCAAGGACCGAGCAGGCGTCACTCCTCGGCGTGGGAGGAGCCGGGGCCGTTGTGTCTAATTTCTTTATTTTCGTCCCCTTTCCGCCACAAAATAACTAAGAGGAGCCATATGGTAATCCAGACTGAACCTGCCTTTAAATCCCCTCCGCCGCCCGGCGGGGTGGATGGGCCTAATGAAGCAGCAGAGTGTGCGCTGCCTGGGGTCACGATGGCAGAGGAGTTCAGATGGCTGCGGTCAGTGGCAGCAGCCTCCCAGGACTCGCAACGCACTCGCCAGCAGAACACACGAGATGAGGCTGGACGTTCCCGAACGGCGCGCAGGGGCCGGCAGAGACGGAGGAAATCTGGCGGCGCTTGCTTTTGTGAGATGGCTTTCCACTCCGCTCTTATTTTTTTATGTTTTATTTTGCAAGCGTGCTCTATTTTCCATTTTGCTTAAATCGTCCGGTGACTCGGATGGATTACAGCAATTGGAGCTCAGGTTCCGGAAACATCGAGACGCTCGGGGGCAAGTAGCAAAGGGCCGAGTGAAAGGGAAGAGGAAGTATTTGTTTTGGAATTTTCGTGTTCACTCTGACGGGCACTTTGCAGCGAAGGTCGGCACTTTTAAAACCGGAGGACGCGATCCAGCCCGTTTGGAAAAGAAAAGATGAATCTTTTTGCACCGTGTCTGGAACGCTACACCACACAACCCCCCGGAAGTCAGTCTGGGTTTTTGTTAGTACTGAACAACAAGAAGTCGAGCATTGCCTTGCGGATGACAAAGGCGGCGTGTGTGCACAAACACAGAGTGTGCAAAAGATTCCGGCGACCCCATTGTGCGAGTTGGTGTCTGTCGCTGCGTGGATTTGTCGTTTCCATAAATCCTCTGTATGTGTCGTTGTGGCGGGGCCGTGACCTGCGTCTTTGCGCCAGATATGTGCGTCGACCGGCGTCACCGCACATTTCCCGGATGAACGCTGGCGCTGTGCTAAACCGCCGAGACGGAACGCCCTTGAACCGCCGTCCGCCGAACGAGAACTCCTCTCGGCTTGAGAAACTTTGTCCGATCGGGGGTATTAATTATAATCTCAGTGAGCTGCCGTGTGGCAGGGTGAACGACCGACAGGATGAATGCCATATTTATTAGCTGCCGGCTGAAAGCGGAGAAGCGATGAAGGAGAGAAGAGCGCCGTACGAGTGTGATGAATGGCCGCCCCGACCGGCGAGCGACCAGCCCAACCAGCCAAAGTTCACATTTTTACCGGCGCTTTTCAATATTTAATTAGTATTTAGGCCCGTCGGTTGTTCACGGCACTCACGTCTATGTAGGAAATAATGGGCTTCGGGGCGTGGCGGCGTTGCCGTCGGAAAGATCGAGACCTACGTAGACTTCGGTGCTTCTGAACATCTCTTTTTTTGGGGTGAATTCGGTATTGACGAGAGAGCCGCTCACTTCCCCAAAGACTTTGAGCGGGTCTCGGCCATCGCGTGTCATCGTTATCATTTCAGAAGCGAACCTCACGACAAATGGAACATTTGCTTTCCCGCTCTCCACCAGAAAGCAGGAGGAAGAAAAGGTCTCGTTCGCCGTCATCCTTCAGCTCACATTCACCAGTCAAATATGAACCCGGGGACGCAAATAGATACCCGAGCACAAAAGACACCCTGACTCTTCAGCCAGATGTTTTTAGGACAGGCTTTAGTCACAAATGCGCTCGGGCTGACGTCCAGCGGCTGTCTTTCTGATCCCTCTAAGTCAACTTGGCAGCAAATCCGAGACCCGTAAAGTGTCTGCCCACCTCCATCTCGCCGTCCTCCTCGTCTAAATCCTTTCGGTGGAAGCCTGCGGAGGAGGGTCACGAGTCCCCCCCCCCCCACACCCCGGGCTATGCGGAGGCTGGAGTTGGCATCCCGAGGTAACTAAAGTAACCTTTTAAATGCCAGCGCCGCGCGCGGCAGTCAGACCTCACAGGGACAGGTTTTTCGAGACGACCGCTTATCTGTTCGGCAAGAACACCTAAGTCTGCCAAAACGCTGCGCCTCGGTGCCGCCGAGCGGGGAAAGGTCACACACAGCCATATGCAAAACCCAGCTGGCTACTCGACGACACACACACACACACACACACACACACACACACAAACACACGCACGCATCGATGCATAGATGCGCCCTTGTGAAAATGCACGCGCCTTTTCACCAGACGCGTCCGATGGCACCCGCGCATGCATATTCCTCATCACTTATGTGATGCTGCGCTCACGAGAAGCTGCTCCGTGCGCGCGGGTGCCGCGGCCATCGTTAGCCCGCTGCCTGCTTTACCCAGAAACATCCCGCGACAGAGATAAAGCGCTCTAATGCAGCCGCGTGAGATTTATTTTGTCGGGCCTTGACCTGTGAGCACGGGTGGGTTACTGTGAAATGACACGAGCTCATCCACACACACACACACACGCACACACACACACACACACACACACACACACACACACACACACACACGGTAACTGTGTATTGTTAGTGGTTCTAGAAGAAAAGGGGGCTTTGACACGAATCCCTTCACCTGGCGGAGTTGCTTTGAGATTTCATATAGCGCAATTTTGATGGGAGGAGGAGGAGGAAGAGGAGGTCTGATTTTGAAAGGGAACGAAAAGAGCATTCATGCTTATCTGAGAGAGCGGCACGATACCCAGTACTCAAACGGATGCTCTGCTATCTGGACAAAGGATTAATCTTACATGGACAAAAAAAAAAAAAGAAAAAAAGAAAAAAAAAAAGGGGTGGTCTCTGATGCACGGGGGGCTCTGGGTTTTGCACCTCGCGCTGTAATAGAGTATATCCTCATATCTTTGCTTTGTGAAAAAAAGAAAGAAAGAATGGAACTGTGCAAGTGTAATCCAACGCCGAGGGAGGCTTTCATCGTAATCAATCTCCAAAAAGGCTTTTAATGGAATCGATGCAGAGAAAGGGGATTGATTTCCACACTGTACACCGCCGGTTTTAGATATTCTTAATTGCATATTGAGCAAAGCAGCCCATTTCTTAAGTGGCACCCTTTTTTTTCCTGGGTGACCATTAAGTCGCGGGGAAGCTATAAAGCGTCGTGGAAATATAATACCAAGCGGTGCTCTCGCCGACCTCCGTGGTATTCTTAGCTCGTGTGGAGGTCCAGGAGTGAAGTATTTATCCCCCCCCCCCCCCTTTTTTCCCAACAGCCCCGACCCCCCCAAAAAAAATTATGCACATTTATCGGGCAGGAGCAGGGGAAG
>CAAKHD010032048.1:98803-112176 GCA_901007705.1 Fistularia tabacaria | reverse complement strand
CCCCCCGCCCCCCCCGGGGGTTTTTTTGGCCGGGGGGGGGCCCAGGGGTGAAATTTTTTCCCCCCCCCCCCCCCTTTTTCCGAAATAGCTCCGACCCGCCGAAAACAAATTTGCCACATTCATCGAGCAGGACAGGGAGAGCGGCGGTGATAAAGGAGGAGTTCTAATGGTGCCCGAGGAGAAAAAAATATTTATATGTATTGCGGTGTGGCGCGGTGAAAGGATTGAACGCTTTGAGATCAAATTGCTGTGTTTAGAATCAGCCGCTGCTGTGCTTTATAAAGTAAGAGGACTCGGCGCCGCTGCAGAGTCCAGCTTCACACTACTTAACTGGAGGCGAGAAGGCAATGTTTGACCTCAGTGAGCAACTGTGCTTTATTTGAATGGATACCACATATAAGTTGTCGTGGAATTTTCTTTCTTTTTTGGAGGCTTCTTTAGGAAAGTTGCTGGATCACAAAGAATGGTCACACAGAATACAGAATCATCTGCAGGAGAGTACAAAGAACACCCGACGAGAGTAGGTTCTGATGCTTAAAGAGGAGGCACCATGCTGAAGGACGCAGTCAGGAGATGTCGGGTCTCGGTGGTCCCAAGGTAAGAGAGGAGGCGTCATCTTGAAGGAGACGTTCCATCAGCCGTGAAACGTGTCTGGTCTCACGCTGGGCGAGGACAGCAAGGACACTCCATGTGTGGACTAATGGACTTGTTTCTAAGGCAGACAGCTGATCAAGCAGCTGACACTCCGTGGTGAAATCATGCTACTGTTTCCACGTGTCGGCCCCCTCCCCATGTGACTTTTACACACTCTGTACTGACAAGATATTTCCCCCAGCGTAGACACAAGTCCAGACGATAAGCATAGTTTCACACATAACAGTAAAGTTACAGAGTTCTATCAAATATTTCCACAACATTGACTAAAGTAAAGAAATGGACGTTGTTCTTTGCGCCCTTTGCGCGTTCTGACTCATCCGGATCGTCTTGGCCCACCGCTGTTGAGCACTTCCACGTTGCGAACACTTTTGAACACGGCGCTGTCGTACACGCCCCGGAAACAATAACCATGGCGAGCAGTGGAGTGTTTGTGAGGGCCGAGGATGAGGCGGAGTTTCTACTCGGGGCGATCCTGAACTGCAAGGAGGGTCCATTCCAGGAGGACGTGGACCGGGAGCCAAGTGAGTCCACGGCACGGTTGAAGTCTGGAGTTTTGGCCCAAAATGGTTGCCGTGTAAAAGGAGCGTCAGCTTCTCCTTGAAGACGTTCCTCCAGTCCGTCCCAGAGGTTCTTCACTTCTAAGCTGAGAGTGGTTCGTCATGTGAATGCGTGGGTTGTCGTGCAGCGGTTGTGCAGATGTCGTTTTCACGTGTGTCGTAAGAATTGGAAGGACTCTCCCCGAGTAGCCTCCCGTCCCCGTTCGTGTGAGAAGCTTTGAGAAGGACTGCCGCTGGTCCGTGTTGGAGATTAGAAGATGTTTCATATTCTGCCTGCTTTCCAAAGTGAGCCGCTTCCTCGGAGCTGTGAGCTCAGTTAGAGCTGCCACAAAGAGAAGGATTTAATTTGTCCGACTCATTTCTCCACAGGTGGGAGTAGGGATGGAGGTATTTCTGAAAATGACCCTGCACACACACACACACACACACACACACACACACACACACACACACACACACACACACACACACACACACTCACACACACACACACATTTACTAATGTCCTTCAGCAGTGTGTGCGCCGTAAAACCCATGGAGCCATTTCATTATGAAATATCATTTTGGTTTTTCAGATAAAATGCAGGGGTTATTTCCGAACCTCCCGAGACCTCTGCTCCTGTTTCCCTCGCATTTTTAATTCCTCCTCTTCGTGCGGGCTTATGCAGACGCCGTAAAAAACAACAAAGAAAGAAGAAGTAAGTGTCACCTAATGGCGTGATGCAGCTTTTCCAGAAAAGCGGTGTCCACGTACGGAGACGCTAAGCCCGGATCTCCATGGAAACACAACAACGTCGTCCGGGAAAGTGGCGTCATCGCGAAGAGACGCCGGGTCTCGGGAGGGTAAGGCAAGTTAATAATAATGATTCCTTGATATAATATCGAATAATTTCCCCTCCATCGTGTTTTGAAAGACACTTTTCAGTCACTCTGGGTGAAAGCAAACAAACAGGCAGGCAAAAACAACAAACGCTGTTTGCCATTGATTTCAGTCTGAGAGTCTTTGTTTAGCAGGTTTCACTTTGCAACTATAAGAATAGAGGTATAATTGCCCTTCCTCCCCCCACAACACCGCTGCTGCTGGCATGGAAACCGAACAGGAGCCGCCGAGGTTAGAGGGAAAGTCGGCCTCGGAAGGTTCACTCCTGGCCAGCGATGGCGGCGTCATCGCCGTCCTTCACGGCCTCGCTTTCACATCGGCGGCAAAGACGGGGACGGCGATTTCCATGTAAGAGCAGGACGAGGGTAACATTTGCGTCAGCGTTCCTCCCTTCGATCGACCCTTCCAGCTCGGGGCTCGCGGCCACCGAAAGCCGTAAACTCTGCTTTAAATATAGTGGGGAAAAAAAAGGAAGCGGGATTGTCTTTGCCCACGGCGGCAGGGATGACTCACGGCTGCGTGTTTGCAGCCTTTGTTATCCAGCGATAACAAGAAGGTTTAAGAGAACATTATGAAACTAGATCGGGCATCCCTTTTTCGCACACACACATATATATGGATATCTTTTTTAGTGCGCTACATCCTACTGTAAGTTTGATTCACTCATTTAGGCTTTTAATACAAAGAGTTTCACCCCTCTCCGTCCCTCGAGACGGTTCCTTCAGGAATCCAGCCAGGCGACACCTGATCGTGGTGAGCTTCCCTAGATCCTGCGGCTTTTTTTTTTTTCCTTCACCTTTAGAAGAAAGAGCGTCTCTGGTTATATTTCAATTATTAATCTCCTTTTTTTTTCCCTCGTGCGTTCTTAACGTGGCCCTTGGCCCCGTCTTAATTATATAGATGAAGATGAGCATTTATCTTGTAATGTGCGTGAGTGAAGTGTGAGGTAATTGAAATCAAATGGAAATGGAGGGGCTGTTGGGGGGCCGTGGGACGGAGCCGGTGTTCCCGTGGACACGGGGCTCGATCCCGCTGTCATGGAGGTGACGCCTTGACTTTAGGCGTGCCTTTGAAATAGAAAAACGGCGGAGTTTCACGACGAGGCGGCGCCGCCGTCAGCCCGGATCTTTGAACCCCCCGTGGTGCCCCAACCCTACTCGCACCTTCCCTGTTCCCTGTCACTTAACCGAGTAGGTGCGAGCCGCGACGAGCCGGCGTCAAATGGAGCCGGCAGGGATTGTTGACATCTTCACCGGCGCGGCGCCCCGGATTAAACGCTCCTGACAGCCACGTCTGTTTTACTTCTTGGCCGAGATGTGATGAATTATGAAACGGCGGCCGCGGCCGCCTGACCCCGCGGCGCTCGTGTCAAGCACGGGCCTTTGTTTGTCGTAATGTATTCTCTGTGTGTCGCCCGGCGAACGTGTCCACTGTCAGGCGGGCGGCGCGTCTGGGGGCGCGGGGACTTTGAGCCAATAGCCCCCCGAAACGGCATTTCTTATTCACACACACGGGACGGTGTTTGTTCGTATTAATAAAACCATAAAAGGAGCGCGGTTCAGATACGGGCCTCCGGGTTATTTGCTTTGGTACGACTGCCTTTTTATTCCTCCGTGTGTTCCCTGTGTTCCTCTCCTCGCCGAGGAATCCCCCTCACAGCCACGTCCATATGGCGCCGTGATATTCTGCATTTTCAGGCTTTGTTTATGAAGCGAATCGCACTTCCTTGGAGCTTAGCAAACACATTCCCTACCTGCTGAGCACTGACTTCTCGGCGCTTTGATCAACAGACCCTCCCCTTCGATGCACGCACACACACACACACACACACACACACACACACACACACACATATGCATGCACACGCACATAAACATTGCGAGAAACACTGTGGGTGCGCTGGGGCTGCCGTCGCCAGTGTTCTGAAAAGCTATTACTGTTTCTATCTCATGCTTTTTGGGCAGCGTCCCGGGGGGGGGTGACACGTGCAGGAAACTTTATTCATTTGTTTGGTTTTAATTCATTCATTCATTCTCTATAACGCTTATGCTGGGCGGGGTGTCATTGGGTAAGAGTTGGGGTTCATCCTGGATCAGGCCCCAGTCGATCACAGGGCCACAAGCATTCACCCTCTCATTCAGTCATCATACAGACATACAACTATTGCCTTTCAAATTTACACATCTTACTGAGACATACAACTATTGCCCCTCTCAGTCAGTCATCTTACAGACATACAACTATTGCCCCTCTCAGTCAGTCATCTTACAGACATACAACTATTGCCCCTCTCAGTCAGTCATCTTACAGACATACAACTATTGCCCCTCTCATTTAAACATCACATCAGTACATCCGATCATTGCCCGTCATTCTCACACGTCCCGACAAAGTAGGGTCTCCAGTGAATCCCCTGCATCTTTTGGACTGTGGGAGGAACCCCAAGCAGACAGTGAGAGAACACGGAGACTCCATGCAGGAAGGGAATCAAACAGACGTCCTCTCACAGTGAGACTGAAGTGTTTGTTTTCTTGAATTGAATGAATTTATTTTTGGGAGTTTGGGCGTAGCAATGCTTGGGGAGTGAAGCTCTTTCCGTTGAGGATGCCGCTCACATCCAACATTTCCTGGCAGACTGCGACGTGTCGTGTAGAGGCGGGTAGGAACCCGCAACGTGCAACAGCCTTTTTCCTCACGTACCCCGTTCCTGAGCAGGTGTCTTTGGCACGCCGTCCTTCCACCATGACAGACGCGCGCATACACTCCGATCCCCCCTGCCGGCAAAGCAGCCACATGCCGTTACGGCTGGCGGTAAGCTCGATCTAGGCCGATCTCACGGACCAGATGATGATACCTTCTGTGCTATTTTCTCCCAGGGTCTTCGCCACGAAGCGCCTCGTGTAGGTGATGATTCCAATATAACCCATACAGGGATGCAAAGAGGCCTTGCGTACTTGTATAATGGAAGCAATATCATGGAAGATGTAAAAGTCCATATAAGTGCAACTAAGTACAATCTCGCTCTTTCCATTGAGGATCCTTGGCGGGCCATGAGCGACCGCTTCAACCTCGACCAGAAGAAAAGGCTGTGATGGAATTTGGAAACCGCTTTGAAAAAAAATATCACAGCAAACCACCAAAGACTGTAAAAGTGAAGTGAGGTCCTTCAGAGTTGTGCTGGTTCCACCCTCCTGCCCGTCCCTACCCGGTCTCAGCTCGTGCTCATGGCTGCTTCCTGTTAGGAGCTAGTTACACATCTCGGTTGCTACTGATTTTTTGGGATCTCTTAAAAGTGCACTAGTATAGCGGACAGAAATACGCACTTACATGATTTGTTCAGGAGCAGCACGGTTCGAACCTCTGCCTCACAGCAAGAAGGTCCCTGGTGGAGTCTCCATGTTCTCCCCGTGTCTGCGCGGGGTTCCTCCCACACTTCACAGACATGTGAATTTAGGATCTCCAGGCCTGTGAATGACAGGGTGGATGGATACACGTTTCCATACGTGTCCCCGATGGCACGGTCCAAGCTGAACCCCACCTTTCAACCACCTATCACAGCCGGGATAGCCCCCCCCCTCCCCCGCCCCCAGCGCCCCGGAGTCCATCGTAAGCGGTATAGATTACGAATGAATGAACGGAAGGCTGACTTGTGCTCCTCCTGCTAATGGTGACAAAGCCTGGGCTTCTTTATGTCCGTGATCGATCCTGCTGAGAACAGTCTGAGGGAGGTGTTATCTGAAGCTCAGGCGTCCATGTTTTGGTGCCAGGCTTCTCCGCGGACGATCTGTTTACACACATTCGGCTCCTCGGCCATGTCTCTTCCCCCGTCTTAATCTCACAAACATGAATGCTATCTGATCCTCCACCCAAAGCCACTTAGGTCCCCCTGTTCAGACCTGGCGGTAATCACACACACACACGCACACACACACACACACACAAACTGACTCCAGTGGCTGATTGAGCCCTGTAGTATTACAGATATTACAGAGGTGATGATTTATTCCAGTGCAGGGGGGCTTTTCAAAGTCTGAGGATCCCCCATTGATTAATCAGCCTGTTGCCATAGCCTTTGCCGTGCACGGTCTTCATCATTCGCTGTCAGTTCTACTTGAGAGGAGTTCTTCTCGCTTTCTGCTCTTGGTCTCAAAAAATGACGTATTTCCATTTCCCTATCTTGTAACATCACGGACACATCCCTGAAGTTGGTTCTCAGCCTGGATTCTCGCATGGCTACAGAGATCACAGTGTTGTTGTTAAATCTACAAGGCACTTGGCGACAAGCAAAGATGGCGGCCGTTCGTCCAGATGATAGTGTTTTTGTTTATGTCCCAAAAAAAAAACAACAGTGAAGCCCTCCATCTTTTGCTTTCTGCTCATCTGGTTTCCTTTAATTACTATAATATTTGTGGTTTTCATGGCACTTAGACTTGAGTTTCTCTCCTTGAAGACATGCCACCTCTCACCCCAGAGGCTGGAGTTAGACTGTGAATAGGAAAAGCTATAGCGATAGCCCGGTTTCGTTGGTGGATCTTCCTGGGTGTTCAGCAGCGGTGACGACGGGGTGACGGTGAGCAATGCCAGGCCCAAACTTTTTCACATGACAACATGCAGCGGCCATGTCAGAAACGCAAGAAATCCAAACAACCAAGCGAACAGTCGATACGAACCGAGCCTCTCTTAAGATGGCTTGTTTTACCCGGCCGCTGCATGTCGTCGTGTGAAAAGGGTGCGTTGATACATCTGTGCGGTTCCAGTTGTAGCCTAGCAGCCTCAGCGTCAACGGTCCTGAAGACCTTTGCACTCCTTCACTTCTGCATTGGGTATGTGAGTCACTTTGCGTGGCCGTACGTTTCAACGCCACCTCGTCCTCCTCGAAAAGAATACAAAGCGAGTGGACCCGGCTGCTTTCCCTGTGGGCCGGGTTAAACAGCGGAGGGCGTTATGTAACTGGCAACAAATGAAAACAGTAAGAGGAGACTGGGGACGGGGAAGTTCAGGCGGACAAACAGCCCGCGGGGCGGATGTGAGGACGCTCGCGGAATAAAACAGAGCCACACGATGTCCAGGCCCGGCAGGGTTCTGGCATCAGGCAGACCAGGACGGCCGCCGCTTTCGGTTGCCAGACAACAGGTAGTGGACAGGTTTCCTCCGGCCCCCTAAATCTGGAAATGATGTTCTGGCTTGAGTTTCCGGCGTAATTACTCGGCGAGGGGTTTTTGTCTTCGGGAGGGATACTTCTCTCGTCAGTCATCTCTGGTTTAGACAAAAAGGGAATGGGAAGTGTCGTCCGATACGGCGGCGCCGTCTCCGCGTCCACCAAGCGGTAAGCAGAGCGTGCAGCCATGGGACGATGACGATGATAAGACAGGATTGAGGTTGCGCGGAGCGAATGGAGCGTGGGAGGACTCGCCCGCGCGGCCGCCATAAACAAGCGTCTGCTCGTGGCAGAATGGAGAAGCAGATGGGTCACGGAGGGAAATGTATCAGTGTGCGGAGTGACATCCAGAGATCATTACGTCCAATCAGAGCGGCGCAGGAAGTGCAGACTGATTGAGATTGATGGCGCCCCGACTGCTGCCGTATAGCTTTGAATAAATGAGGAGGAGAAAACAGGGCAGGGGAACAACAGAACCCCAGTGTCCTCTCCATCCCTCAGGCGGGGGAAGATAAAAAATGCCCCCTCTGTTCTGGTTTCAATGCGCTGCATTGTGAGACGCTGGCGGTCTGGTGTTTCTGCGCGGGGCTCGTACGCAGCGAGGAGATGCTGCAACAATCTGAGAAACGCTGCAAAGACACGCGGGCGGTGTGAGGATCACAGTCCCTCAACTGGTGTGTTCGATTCTTCACGGTTGACATTAAAGATACATGAAGTGATCACACAGCTCACATCGCCTGGAATACACACAGTAACGCCGCTTTTCAGTGGAGCAAAAAAACAACAAACAGAAAACACAGATACAGCACTGGCAAGGCGCTGCAGCGTTTAGCTTTGGGTTTTTTCTTTATACCGGTACTTAACCTTTTGTTGTAACCAGTTTAAAATCTGGAAATAATTCAATTCCAGAGTTGTCGACCCTTGATGGAGAAAGCAGAACAGCCACAATGCAGAGCTACAATGTGGTATTTTACAGTGAGCGCTCACCGGGGCCCCCGCTTACCACGCTAATGTAATAATAATCATAGTCATACCTTTTATTTCTCGACACTCAAGGACACCGTGCAGGCATATACCTACACACAAATACAGATTTAAAAGAAACAAATCCAATAAAAAAAAAAAAAAAATATATATATATATATATATATATATTGAAGGATTCTGGACTTTTCTTGTGGTTTCAGAGAATGCAACCAAATTTGGAGATAGCAGGTCTCAGCTTCAGGGTCATCAAAAACAGACACAAACCAGCCTTAAAAGGCAGGACACAACAAGACAACAATAGTCGCATCTCTGGGTTAGAGATAGAGGACAGAAAAAAATGTAAGACAAAAAACATCAAATAACATTTAGAAGAATAAATAGAAAAATATGGAGAGATTAAAAAAAAGTAAAGTGAAATTTGGAAAAAAAAACACTAGGTTCCTCAGGGTTTTTTGTACAGTACTTTTTGTAAGGAATATGTAAATACATGTATATCTATATATCTATGTATCTATCTATCTATACATATATATATATGAATATCTATCTATCTATCTATCTATCTATCTATAGAGAGAGAGTGGTCATGTGATATCTTTGGAGGTTTCTGGATGAAGAATCTCCATGTGGGTCACTTGGTCGTGATGTTTCTGGAAGGTGGCAGACACAGTGGTCTCTTGTTTGTTGTATTTAGTTGACCTGAATGTAACCGTTAGCATTGTTTCCCTAAAGAAGCCGGCGGTAACCGGTTCTCATGCAGCTAACCTGGTATTTGCTGATTCCACCGGTCACTTCAGCCTGCTTTTCATACCGTGTCTGGATTAAGAATGAGGACCGAGACATTGATCGGTTGAAGTTGGAGACCTCGGAGGGCGTTAGCATGGAGATAATCTTCAGGCTACCTGAAGAGATGCTTCTCTAATCTGGCAGGAAGCTGCTTTTTTCAGTCCATTACAAGATGACCTGGAGCGGCTCCTCCAGCGGGTCAGTGTTCTGGTCGGATTTTGTTAGAGCGAGAACAAGGACCCGAGTGCGGAAACCATCAAGGGGAGTCCGAATCCTAACTAGATCATGAGGCGGAGAGGGAGGACAGAACAGAAGAGCGGCATAGTCTAAATAAAGGGCTAAAAGTCAAGGCAGAAATTGAATACAAGCTAAAGTCATTACAGGGTACGAGGCGGATGGATGCACCAAGCTGATTGGCCTGCGTGACGGGAGCAGTGGCGATCGGGGCTGATAAGCAGACACGTGAAGTCGATGGACAGGACGGAAGTCGCACGGATGTGGAAAATAACATTGTGAATTCAAACAACAGGAAGAGCTGCTGCCGGACAGAGACGTTCGAAGAAGTGTCCAGCTGGAATTCAGCTCCAGGAAGTAGCCTCCTCTGGAGGAACCTTCTAGCTTTGCATTCCCACAGGCAGTGAATGACCACGGTAGAGACCGCTGTGAAACAAGCAGCTCCGATGTGCACCTTCATCTCCAAACTCACAAAACAAACCACAGAAGAAGAAGAGGAAGTTGACATGGACAGCATGGAGGTGAAACTGCTTCAGCATTCATGGAATAACAACCATGGACTCTCAGATGGTTGAGGTGTTTCTATCTTCTCCCTGCACTGCTTCACAGTGTAAGGTGCCACGTTAGCCGTTAGCTAACTCCGCACTTATTTGCTGATGTTCCTCTGTGAGCCCTGGAAACCCCTCTGAGGAGCAGCAGGCCAGAGTAGCCTGGGCATCTTCATTGCTTGATTTCTCTCTGCTTCTGTCCATTTGGTCCCAAGAAAACGTCTGATCAGTGACCAGGATGGTTTTAAAAATGGCTCCACAGTCTGCAGGAAGTATCTGCTAACAGGCGTGGCTTATGAGTTCCACCAATCAACAAGCACCTGTGTCATTTGAGTTCCTCTGGAACTGTTAGGAAACCCTGTCTCCGAGTAGGAGCTCGGATGGTTCAAGGAGCCGAGGTCTATGCTGTCTGGTTCCTCTGATGTCCCAATGCACCAGGAAACAGCCTCGTTCCTGAAGAGGTTCTAGGACCTGTAGAAGGTTCCTCCTGTGTGAGAGCGGCGAAAGAAAACCATGGACTCCTGGAAAAGATATCTGCAAGCAGTGGCGCGGGAGGAACCTGGCAGTTCGAGGATGGACTCTGCGGTGTCATCGGCCCGTGGCACCAACGTTGAGTTGGACATCTACGCCCTTTTGAAACGTGCTGGACAAAGTAACAACCAAAGTTGGGGAAAAAGTGTGATGGCCGGCGTCTCCGGCGTATCCTGCACAGACCCAAAGGTTCGCCTCGCACGCCGCGTTTGATTGGTGAAGCCTCACCGAGGTTCAGGGCTACTCTTTATGAAGTTTAATTGCCGTCCTTCTTTTTATAGCTTATTATTTTACAAGTTGCGTTTACAACACACACACATTCTTCTTATTCAAAGGCCTCGGGGGCGAGACTCTGTTGCAAAGCGCCCTTAATTTAATTTTAACACTAACCCGTTTGCATGGCGTCGGGTGGATAATAGCAGGAATCATCAAGGTTTTTTCTTGGGCGTTTTTTTCTGACATAATTAGGAGCAGCGGCAGGAGGAAGATTGTTCGCCTTTAAAAGCAAAGATAAAGAAATAAATAAAACAAAGTCTTTTGCTGAAAAGTCTTTACTGAGAGGAGATAAAACAACAACTGTCTATTCCAACCCTTGCTGTTTATTTATTTATTTTTATTTTTATTTTTATATTTATTTACTTTTTTTCATTCTGTTTTCTATTTTGTCCCTGTTGTTGTTCATCTTGCTGCCTATTTTTTAAGACCTTTTGACAATCTTTTAAGTGTCTCTCTTATTTATATTTATGCTCATAATTATTGATATTGTTATTGTTGAGCTGCTGTGATAAAAGAATTTCCCCTATGGGGATCAATAAAGTATTATCTTATCTTATCTTATCTAATCTTAACAGCTGTTTTTTTGGGCGGCGCGGCGGCGCAGCGGTTAGCAATGCCACCTCACAGCCACAAGGTCTCTGGTTGGATATCCACAGGAGACCCCCCTGTGTGTTTATTTATCGATAACTAGTTTATAGTTGTTTGTGATCGCTCCATTGAACGCCGTTAGCTGGTCCCCGAGTGCGGCCTAAGAAAACCGGCGTCCCGGCGGCGACCGGACACACTAATATCAGACGAGACCGAGGCCTGCGAACCAGCCGGGTCTCCAGGTCCGCTGGGCTCCACGGCAGACCGGCCAGCCCGTGTCGGGGGTAGATGTCTATCTATAATCAATTGGCCACAATCTGGCCCTATCTCCCGTTCTGATATGCTGCACAGACACTTTTGCACAACCCTGAATGTCCTCCGGCGTTGCATCTGAGAACCACGACAGCATTAATGGATTGCCACCTTTCCCCCATGAAGCTTGGAGTCAGCGCGGCCCGCAAACAGCCCTGAGATTCTATATTCAGTCAGTTACTTTTTAGATTAATCTCATCTATGAAAGACAAAAAGAAAAAAAAAGAATAATATGTGTGTGTATAAATACAGTGGATGAACATAAATGTATACACATGATTGAATCAGCACTGTGGCAGTGTTTGCCCTCGTGTAAAGGTCTGTAGGGTTTAAGTCAGCTCACACACACGCGTGTAGATATCTAATCTAAGTAGCGATGCAGCGGAACAGTAACCTCTCAGCTGCGGCGGCGTCGGTTCGACCCGCCGCACACGAGAGTCAAGCTCCGGTCTCCCCGGGAGTCGCGGTGAAAACGAGACGCGCAAAAAATCCAACACGGATCCCCCCTTTTCGGGCGCAGCGCACAGGAAGCTGCTTCGGGGAGGCCCCGGCGGCTCCTGCGGCTCCGGCGCCAACAGCGCGCCGCTTATTTAAAGAGATGCTGTGCGGTGTCCCCGCTGAGCTCCGGTCCCCGCCGAGGTCCTCCTCTCACCAGGCCAGTGACCTCCTTGGAGGTATCACCGCCCGAGGCCTGCGAGGTGTGAGACGTCTCTCCTGTCTGCCGCCCCCCCATCCTCCTCCTCCTCTTCCTCCTCCTCCTCTTTCTCCTCCTCCTCCTTGTCTCGCTGATTTACAGACTTTTGTCTTCTAATGGCTGAGCCTTTGAGAAGCGCCTGACAGGCAGGATGTTTCTCTCCTTCTTTCTCTCCGTCCTTATGCTGGACCGACCCGGTGACATTCAGCATATGGCACCTGAGGCGTCATCTGACAGCTTCAGACGCGCCGCTTCCCCTCATCATGCAAATTCTTTTTCTCCTGATGCGAACCCTCTTTCCTTTTTTTTTTCCCGTCGTTTCCGTTTCGTCCGGGTTGATTCGTATCCCGGAGAAATCCGGGTCGTGCCGCCGCACGGCGCCGGGTACCGACGGAGCACCCGGTGGCGCGACCGAGCGACGGCTGCGCTCAGAGGCGGAGAGAAAAGGCAGGAAGGCGGGGGGGAGGGGTGGAAGCGGCCCCGCTGGAGGCTCGCCACAGGCGATGTCTGACATCCCTCTCTCTGACGGACTGATGAGATTACCCTGACATTTTTTTTTCCCTTCCAACTTAAATTGCATTACCACAAGGATCTTATGTTAGGCAGATCTCCATATTATTCTCAAGGGATTTGGGTTCCATTTTGCTCCCTTGCTCATCCTCTTCCGCTGTTCTCGCTCGTACTCAGAAGGATGAAATCTCCTTTACGGCCTTGCATGTATTATCCATTTGTAAGACCGCGTGGATCCCATTTCAGTGGATCTGCCGCCGTGTGCGGTGGGAGCGATGCCACGTCAAGTGAACTGCGAGACATTTGATTAGCCCGCTATCCTTGCGCGGCCGACTGTTAACGGAGTGAGCTAACGGAGCGGCGCGGCCTCGGGGTCGATGATAATTAAAGATAACCCCGTTTGGAAAAAAGCAAAAAAAGAAAAGCAAACCCAAACACAGACCGTGAACTTTACAGATTGGGGTCAGGAGGTCATGTTTTCTTATGCCGCTAATTTACATTCGACCTTTGCGTCTCGCCGGCTGGTTCACCTTGACATTTAAGGTTAACCGACAAATTAGGGCGCCGTTTTTTACGAGGGAGGGTTGCAGGGGGGCGGGGGGGGGGGGGGGTTTTTTCCCCCCCCCCCCTGCCCCCCCCCGGGGCGGTCCCGCCG
>CAAKHD010032048.1:37909-76130 GCA_901007705.1 Fistularia tabacaria | reverse complement strand
CTGACAGCCTCCACAGACATCCTTATTATTATTATTATTATTATTATTATTATTATTATTATTATTATTATTCATTCATTCATTCATTCATTCATTCATTCATTCTCTACCACTTGTGCTAAACTCATGATTGTGGGGATGGTGGAGCCTAATTATTATTATAATTATCATCATCATAAGCAGTAGCAGTAGTAGTTGTAGTAGCATCAGTATTTTTGCATTTTTTGTATTTGCTTCTTCACGATTATTATCAGTATCGTCATTATTGCAATTCATTTCTATATTCATTCAATCATGTCATTTATTCACTGATCCTGAAATCGCAGGGGTTCTGCATCCTGTCCCAGCTGGCAGTAGACTCTATTACAATTATTGTTATTAGAATTATAATTATTTTTGTTGCATCATTGTTGTTTTTATGTTGCAGTGGTCTGATTCATTGTATGTAAAACTGCAGAGCAGGACTGTCTCTCTCTCTCTCTCTCGCTCTCTCTCTCTCTCTCTCCATATATATATATATGTGTGTGTGTGTGTGTGTGTGTGTGTGTGTGTGTGTGTGTGTGTGTGTGTGTGTGTGTTGTGGGGGTGTTGCTTCTTCTTTCACATCATCAGCCCCAAATAGGTCACCCCAACAAAAAATATAATCCTAGATTTACAGTGGGAGAGGCGAAGTGGCAGCGTCTGCCACCATCTTTGTGAGACGCCATTGATAATAATAAGAAAAACAAATCAAAAATAAAATAATAGTAAATGAAATTAAATTACAAAATTAAATTACGTTGAAAAAAAAAATGCTAAAAGAAAAGCTCATGTCTCTTAGTCTCGGCTAAGTGGGATTTTGTCGGACCCTGGAAAGCTCAGGGTTTGTCCAGCTTAGAAAACAAATGTCCTCTGCCTGTTCCGTGTGTGACGCTGGAATTCCGAAAGCTGACCCCCAAACGACGGGCTGTAATTGTGATGTCTTTGCTCCTCGCTGACCCGCAGCTCAGAGGTCAAGAGGAAAGAGCCTTCAGGAACATGCGAGCCCTGCGTCTCCGTCCTCCTCGGACACTTCCGTGAGTGGTCAGAGAGCAGGGGTCGTGCGCTCTGGAAATATTTCCTCCGCCGTCACACTCACACGCCAATCGTCTCTCCGTGGTCCTCCTTCTCTCCCACACGCAGCAGATTGCAGGGGGGGGGGGAATTGTTTTTAAAAATATCTACCGCCTTTGTCCGCTGCACACACGCGTGCACGCACGTGCACACGGATAGAGAAAAAAAAAGGACCCCAAATACCGGAGCGGCATTAATCCCCCGAGGAGGTCTCTAAAAGGGTTTTTTAAAAGCTGATTTTCACCGCACAGAAGCTTTCAGGGTCAGCGGTGTTTGCGGCGGCGCCGGGGCGTTCAGGCTCGGCGCCCTCACCTTTCCACTCTGCTTCTTCCCGCCCCTCGCATCTTCTCCCCCTCCCCCCGCCTTTATTTCCTGCGTCGGTATCTGCAATGGCCACGCGGGCAGTCACTGTTGGATAAATAAAAAGAGGCGCATGGGTGAAAGGATGAACAGCGAGCCATAATGCTTCCTGGGGAAATATGTCGATGCCCAAAATGAATTGTTAGCGAGGCGCTTGGAGCGAATACAGCGAGATGCTCCGCAGCCCTTGACCGGGCGTTCCCGTTGATTTCTCGGAAGGCCCCCAGTCCACTCCACTCCACCCACCCACCCCGTGGGTACGAGGCAGTTTGATGTTCATCCACGCCGGAGGACGTTTTCACAAACAATTTCAGGAATGAATTCGCACGCAATTCAGACCGATAATGGCGGCATCTTCAAAAAAAAACCAAAAAAAACAAAAAAAAACCCGGGAAGGACAATGGCTTCGAAACGTCGGGGAAACGGGAAGGCCTTCCGTGAGTGAAAGCACAGCGGCGACGGCGCGTGACCTCCGGGAGGAAGAGCGCGGCGTCAGGGAAACAACGCTGTCACACAGCTTGTTTGGTTCCTCGCTCCTTCTCGGGTCATTCTTGTCTTTCGAGTCGCTTGCAGGTCAATGACAGGAAAACAAGAAAAACAACAGACTATAATTGTCTTGCTGTTGCCAGATTGGTAAACGGAAAAGAATTTGCGCAAGGAAGATGCATCCATTTGTTTGTCTCTATCAGGCCTTGGAAAGACAGGGTGGAGGTTGTATCAGAACCACAACCCTTTATTGGCCACATGTATAAGTTACGCAGGAACCGTAGGACAAAAAGTTATGAGAAAAAGAAATGTTACCCTCACAATGCCTACCAATACAATGGTTCTTTGGAAATATGTCACAGTTTAAGTTGGATGTTGTATGTTTTGGAGAGAAGGTCAGAGAAGCCAGACTGAGATGGTTGGGTCATGTAAAGAGGAGGGATAAGGACTATAATGGTAGACGGATGCTGGAATTGGAAATGCCAGGCAGGAGGTCTAGAGGAAGACCGAAGAGAAGATGTATGGAAGTAGTGAGAGAAGATATGAAGGCAGTTGGTGTGAGAGAGGAAGATACAGAGAATAGGGTTAGATGGAGAAGGTTGATTCGCTGTGGCGACCCTTGAAGAGAAAAGCCCAAAGGAAAAGAAGAAGAAGAAGAAGTTGGATATTAGCAGGATGAGAAAGGTGGGGGGGCAGAAGATGCAGGAACCACACAGGGATGGAGGCGGCGAGGACGTGATGAAGCTCCACGGCGGCCTTGTGGAAGCGCCTTCGGGGGAGACGTTCATCTCATGTCACGGCCTGAGGAAGAACGTCCTCTGGTGCTCCTGCTTGACGACGCTGACATCTTCATCTGACGTGTGAATGCGTAGGTGAGTGAATGTGTTTCCGTCCTTACGACTCGCCGATGAGGGGGCGAATGTGATGGAGCGTTCCAGGGTGAACCCTCCTCTTGCCCAATCACAGCAGAAATAGGCTCCGGCATCGCTGCACCAGCAGGATGAACGGCTGAATCGTTCAGGTTGTTTCCTGTGTATTCAGTGGGAATTTACTGCTCATATTCAGTCAATTTCTGCCTCAAAAGACCTCCTTTTCCCCTTTGCAAATGATCGTCTTTTTTTTTTCTCATCAGAAACGTCCCGAGAAGCCGTCGGATTATAGAATAACTCCCGGGACGGGCGAAGGGCCTCGGCGATGGTTTCCGTTCACGCCTGCGTGGACCCGAGAAACCCTTTGAAGGTTATTGAATTTAACCACACGTTCCCGCCGCGTTAGCCGGCAATTTAAAGTAAGTCATTCAATTCTCAACCGGCTCATAAAAGGCTTCACAGTGATTGTCACGGCGATAACTTTGCAGTGGAGGTGTCTGGTACACCTTCACGCCGGGTGTCCATTCGTCAAAGCGGCCTGCCCGGATTAGGTTTCATCATTTCAGCATTAGCCGTCCTCCGGCCGCGGGACAGGGGGAAGGAGACGGACGGGCGCGGCGTGGGGATTTATGGGCCGGCCGCCGCACCGGCTCCGTCTCCATCTCTTTCCCCGTCACTCGCTCATTCGTCCCATTTCGGCCCCGTCAAAGCCAATATCTTAGACGCCGGAGTCACACTGCTATTCAGGCGGATTTAATCAGCGGCGAAACAAATGCAGGCTGCCGCGCCGTATATAATTACCTGGAGGTCTTATGCTTATCTGTTTTTGTTAAACCCCCGGGCTCGGTAATGGGGTAATTAAAATCGATACAGTGGGTTCATTGCGTACGACGTCCCCCCCCCCCCGCCCCCCCCGGGTGGGATTCGGCGGGGTTTGATAAAACGTACGAACAGCGCCGAGGGAGGGGGGGTCGCCGTGCACCCGCACCGTCCCGGAGAGTCTGTCTTTTCCTTTCTTTTTCCGTGTTGTGAAAATGAGCGGCAGCTGCACTCCGCGGTGCGATGTGTGGAAAAATGAACGAGTTATTCAATGAATGAATGGACGAATCCAAAGTAGGATGACCTTGTTCGGCTTCTTCAGTTCAGAAGTGAAGAAGCCTCTCGGGTGAGGGGTGAAATCTTCATGAGAAGAAGCTCAGGTCCAGTCGCTACGACAAGAATGTCTGCTCGCATAGCTGGGCGGGGTCATGTAATCGTGGATGGTGTGAAGACCCGTCCAATAGCGGCTGGAAATGTCCTGGAAAAGCCCTGGAAAACAATTTCAAGGGAAAAAAGGGGGAGCCGTGGGTGACTCTGTTTACTGCATCAATAATAAATGTTGGGGTTTGATTCTGTCATTACAGTCGCTGCACTTTCATCAGCCGTATCTCCTCTGGCAGGACTCTCGCCCTCCCGATACCTTTTTCGATTCAGGGTTCGAGCGTCTGGCAGACCGTGTGTCTTCTCAGACATTTCAGCAGGACTGATCTGGAGCCACTTATCTCTGGATAATTCCCCTGTAACAAGGAGTAGGTTCATTAGCAATCTAGAGGATTCATTGGTCATGTTCACTTGATCAAGAAGGTTAGATTCGTTGATACGGAGACAATCCACAGTGAGGACGTTGGCTTGTTCACCAGTAAAGGAGCCGGACGAGGTTGTGCTCCATCATCATATCTTCATACCATCTATGGAGAAGAGGTGATAGGAGAAGTGAAGGACGAGTTCAAAGGACGGGAAGAGATCGGAGGAGAGAGTCAACAACCTCTGATTTGCAAATGACACGATGTGCAGAGATCTTCTCCTGAATATGGAGAAAACTAAACTCGTGGCAGAGAGGACACAAGTCCCTTCATGATCAGCAGTGAGAAGATTGAGGAAAAATCTCCAGGATGGTACACGGCACTCCTGTGATCTGAAGATCAGCGAGGGAGGCGGTTTCAGATGACAAACATCTGAAGGAGCAGAGTGATCAGATTGGATCTCAAGCTGAGGCTACTTCACGCACCTGCCTGGCCCATCAACGTACAGAAGCCCGGAGCCTCCAGCAGCTCTGGAAGGCGTCGATGCTGCAGATTACTGGTGACACTAAGGACAAGAAGACGGACCAACAAATGACACTCCGGAAGCTCCGTTGTTTTGGATGTGGTGGACAGGAGATGCCATCACAGGCCAGCAGAGGAGAAGCCACCATCCTGTGTCCTTGCCGTGGTCTGTTTTGTTTTTTTTGCACAGTGGATCCCGACCGTCTCCGGGCTGCTGTTCCAGTGGAAACGGGATGTCGATTTTTGGCAAAACCGGCGCGATCAGCGGGGCTTATCGCGGACTAAACCACCTCGTCCTCGTACCAGGTCAAGTCATATCACGTGCAGGCCTTTCTCAGGTCTGCACTGGAAACCTGACATTACCTGATGGGGCTGTGGCAAGCAAATGTCAGAGAAAGTCAGTTCAGACACCTAGCCAGCTCCGCAGCTCCATCTCACCCAGGTAATAAGCACACAGCTCCTCGTGAAAAGAGCCCAGGCTGCCGCCCTCTCGATGGTGCGACGTGCAGCTCATCTGGATAGACAGAAAGGTCTCACGTCTTAATGTGACTGCTCAAATAGAGCCGCGAGGAGCAGTGACGTACCGGCACAGGTGCAGGACGTGTGAAAATACCCCTCCCTCCCCCCCTGCAGTGCAGAGACCTGTTTTAGGTTCAAGGTCAATGTAGACTCTTAGGAGAGGATTTGTGTTGTGACAGGAACTCATTCACAATGGGCCTGCCTTTCTTTACTTTGACCTGGGTCTCCGGCTGGCTTCAATGCATGAAACATAACCGCTTCATCGCTGACATCGTTTTTTTCTGCGGCTTGAATGAACAGGGGAAAATGACAGGGTGAATTATCTGACTTTGGAGGCTGAGTTGAACTCATTTAGCTCGCTTCCTTTATCACAGGGCCTCTGTTAAATACCACCAATACTGGTTGTACAACAAGAACTATGACCTTGAAGACAGAGGACCCGCTCAGACACCACCACCACTACTACTACTCTTATTGATAGCTTAAATAGTCCAACAGTCCAAAAACACTCTTGAGGTTCATTGGCGCCCTTAAATTGTCCCGACGTGTTAACGAGAGAGTGAATGGTTGCATGTCTCTCTGCGGCCCTGGGATGGGCCGGCTCAGGCTGAACCCCGCCAAGGATGATACGAGAATGGATGAATGAATGAAAGGGTAAAAGAGAAGCCATTTGTTTTGCTTTTTTGATGTGGATCCGGTTAAAGTCCTCAAAAACAAGTGGTTCCAGGATCACAGAAACAATATGTGATTCTGGAGGTGTTAAATAAATACACAGTACATACATCTAATGTTCACTCTCAGTACTTCTTTGATTCATGCGTCTTTACCCTGTGTGGTTATAAAACGGTTTAACAACAGATTGCTGATATTAACTATTTATTTGATTGATATTAACTATTAATCTGGTTAATTATATTAATGTATTAATATAATATAACATATTAATATTCTAGCGGTTGTTGCTCTGACGAGCTGGTCCACCTTCCCCTTTGTTAGCCGAGGGCCGACAGTTCCATCAGTAGATTCATGGCTCCTACCTCAAATAAATGCATTAAAGAGAGTTTTCATAATGTGTTCAACACCAATTCAGCGTTAAATGTTTAAGAGCAGAACTCTCGTCTCCTTGTACTTTATCAATTATTCACTAAAAAATGTGCAATTACAGTATCAACATATTCTTACTACTTAGTTACAGCTCGTTATTTAATGACAGTGTTATTATGTAAAATTATTTTTTTTGTTTTTTTATTTTACAAAAGAACACGCTCTCATGTTAACAAGGCTTCAGTACAGTGATCCTTAAAGAAAGGGTTTTTTTGTGTGTTATTAATGAAATGGACCACTGAGCAGAAGCCATGAAGTGGCCTGTCACATCCAAATACCCCGCCGATCAATAATCCCCCTATAATAACCGAAGGGGGTCTGTTATAATAACAGTGCGAGCGGCGCAAATGAACAGGCGGACACACTGGATGGAGAAATCGAAGGGCATGATGGTGTTTTGGTGGCGGCTCGATACGACGTGACAGCAGAACAAAACCTTGAAGAATTACGGCGTGTGACAGGAATGACACATTATGGGATACCGACGCGAACGGCCGCCTTAACAACATGCAATGAACCACACACACACACACACACACACACACACAAGGAGGCTCATTCAGCATCCATTCATGTCTGATTGTAAATTCAAGATAGAAATGGGACAATTAGTCGCAATCACAGTTTTGAAATATGGTCAATTACAGTCGATACGACTTAAATAAGCCTTTTCCACTGAGGTACAGAAATATATCAGAGTTCACCAATCGGCATTAAAGGTATGTAATATAAAAAAGGGGGCGGGGGGGGTCCGTCTATGAGCTATTGAGGCTCACAGCTGAGGCTGCCTGTCACAGTCTGCAGACTCCATAACCTGGACTATCTGCCGCTGCCGTCTTCACTCCGCACACCTGAACCTGACCGTCGCCAATCACCGCCGGTATCGAGACGCCGGCCCGAGGTTATTTTGGTCAAAGCGCAGAACTTCAGTTGTGTCGAGGCGCCTGAAGATGGAACATGTCAACGGGCTCCTTCTGCGTCTCCATGGAAACAGGGAAAAAACACTTTGTAAACCGTGTGAACACTAAAGTTGCATCAATTGTCATTCAACAGTGGGTAGACCATAACAACAATTAGGGACTCCAGGGTACTCCAGAGTACTCCAGAGTACTCCAAAGTACTTGGACTGGCACAGCTCTTAGTCTACATCCTCTTGGAAGTGCCCCTTCGTGTTGTTCAGGGTCGCACCAAGCAGTAACTCCACTTACAAGCACTCCACTACCCGCCTTTGTCGGTGTTTCCATTCGCTGTCGTTCCCAGAGAGGAAGTGTCTCCACGCAGGCGCACAAAACCACACCGCCAACTTCTTTTTGTCTTTCTCGGCGCGTTGGTTCGGCCACGGCGGCGAGTCACGTCGAACTCTGCCGAGCCAGATGCGATGCGGGGCCGATCCAGCAGGGGGCGGCGCGGGTTCAGTGCCACTTTCACACCTAATGACATAACGCAAGAGTGGCTTTTGCACGTCCAACCAGATCTGAGTGCGCTGAGGCGTTTCCACACGGCGGCGGTTGTGTGTCCTCCTGTGGGGCAGAGCCTCGCTCGCCTTCTGCTCTTCTCTCAAAGCAGATAGAAGATTGTGGAGTCTTTCTTCCCACTGAGTGACTCTCCGGCTGCTTTGATGCTTTGAGGGGCGCCACACTCTTTAGGAAGCCTCTCCTTCTGGATTTTGGACGGCTGGCACGAGGCCCAAGATCGGATATCTGTCATCTGTAGCCTGTTGTTGATGCTTTTTCTTTTTTGCTTTGCCGCATTTCCTGGTGAATGTGGCGGGGCTGTGCCTGCCAGGGTGTACAGACGGTCCGTAGGTGTAGATTTCAGGCAGCCTGTGATGAAGCACCGCCAACTACTGGCCTGACACGTGTACCACAGCATTCCTGCCGTCTCCTACGGTCTGGTGTGCTCGGGGAGCGTTCTCGAAACGCCTCCTTCTGCACGTGGGACTACTTGAAAAAAGGCCAACCGAAGACAGAACGGAGGGTTGGTGTGAAATCGGGGCCTCAGACTCACCCGGTGGCGACATTGTCACAGTTATTTCTGTTGGGATCGTTTCTTTCACCGCTATTTCGGTCAGCGTCATCTGTTTTAGCAGTATGTCTCTCGGGTCGACGTGATCTGCTGGCTCTTTCCTGCTTTGCCTGAACCCCTCTTGACAACCCCGGTTGTCAACTCCCTTCTGTCGGAGCAGACCAATGGCAGACGTCGTCAGAAAGATCTGGCGGTCGTCGGCGGGAGGAACACCAACTCTTTCACAGCCTCGGAGGGTATTTTGCCGCCGGTGCAGGAAAAGGGGTACTTTGTAGCAGCTCAGCCATTGACCCCAATCAAAATGGCTTTATATCATTTGATTCTTTTTTCATGTTCTTATTCCTTCTTCGTCTTCTTCTGCTTCTTTTTTTTGCGTTTGTCTGGAAGTGAAGGTGCAGAGAACTGATTGCATCTACTGCCGAGCGCCCCCGAGGAAACGCGGAGTGCCAGTGATTAAAAGATGGCATTAATGAGCAAGGATTGGAAGTAATTCGTTTTCTTTAACAAGACAGTGACTACAAAGACCTGTTTTTTGTTTTTTTTTAGCATGACTCCAAGGATCTTAGACAAATAAACAATATTCTCCTCAAACAGAAAATTGGTTACCGAGTCACTTCACTCAATAAACACTGAAGACACCCGGGCGTCTGTCCCTGATGTCATTGCAGTGTTTAACACCACTCGGGAAAAGACAAAACACGTTGTTATAGTCACGGTTGTGGGCAATTGAAGGGAGAAAAAAACAAACCTCATTTAATCCCCGCTAACAAATAAACACACATGCGCACACTTGGGAAGGTACGTGCGGTAACACGTGTGGCCTCGGGTCTCGCGGATCCGTCGGGTTTTTCCGATCCCGCCACTTTAAAAACCCGTTGTAGATTTCACGTCCTGATACATCAAGAGGCAGTTATGATCGCGCCTTAAATTCTGGGGTGTTTGCTGGATCCGTCCAGTGTTGAAGGGTTTTCTGTGAATGTATGGAGGCGAACGGGGGCACGTCATACTTTAAATCTCCGTCCGGCCCAAATAAAAGAGGCTGTGGACGCAGAAATGTGTCCCACTGGCTGTAAACCGCGTGACATGACTGCACTGGGATGAAGCCGATCGATCCCGGTGTTAAAGGTGACACGTCTCCCCACATTTGTAATAAAATATTACTTTCATGGGTGGGACTCGACTCCATGTTCACCCCCTTTAAAGCTGCGGCGAGATAAGGCGACATCGCAGCTACAGCTGGGGTTGATCTTTTTCCATTCATTCAGTCATTATCTCCGCTGGAAAGCCTGCACTTGGGGTTGTGGCGGGCCTATCCCAGCTGTGATTGGGCGGGAGGCGGTGTTCACCCTGGACCAGTGAGTTCGCAGGGACGTTCAACCATCCACTTCCTCAATCACATCTTATGTAAAGATGTAAAAGATTCATTCACCCTCTCATTGACACGCGTGGACAATGCAGGGTCTCCAATGAAGCTCCTGCATGTGTTTGGACTGCGGGAGGAACCCGGAGAACCCTGAGGAACCCCACGCAGACACGGGGAGAACATGGAGACTTCACAAGTAAAGGCCCTCTGTTGGAATCCAACCAGGGACCTTCTGGCTGTGAGATGCTAACTCTAACCACCCCGCCGCCATCTAGGTTTTTTCATGTTTCTATATTTTTTTCCTTCCACAATTGAATTTACTCCAGTTCATCGGTTGAAAATTATGGAAGCAAACGTCTCATTCATCCATCACTCTCCAAATCCATAGTTGTATACAGAATGTTTTCATCCCATTCATGCACTGAGCCTTGATGTCAGACAGATTCCATCCTCCACTGAAGTATTCTGATTAGTCGTGGCAGGAATGGGCCTTTATGCTATCCCATAATACCCTGCATGTTGCTCAGACATCAGGTGAATGAGCATTCAGAGTCGTATCGCTGTCTTCGAATGCCGCTCGCTGCCGCTGAACATACGGTGTGTGTTTCTGTAATCACACACCTGCAACAAATGTTGGAGAAGCTGCTTGTTTTCCAATGCGTTCATTTAATTTCCCAGAATTCCGGTACAATAATGCACCGCGAGGCGCCTGTCCTCATCAGTCCTCCGAAAAGTAAAAGGGAAAAACGATTCTAGGATGGGGATGATGATCAAGACGTCGGCGGCGGCCTCTTGTTGCCAAAAAGAAAAGACCAAAATTCACCATAATTTACATCTGTGGTTTCTGGCAGCTGACAGAGGCGTCCCCGAAAACCAGGGAACACAAAGGGTACTTTAAAGAGCAGCAGCTTTGGGGATCACATCATGAATATGCCAGCAAATGTTGATGCCAAACACACAGAACCTTTTGCTGATCCAATAATCTTTGCGAGCAGGTGAGGTCTGGACTGAGGGTCCGGGGGATTTTCAATGGGACCAAGAGACAAGTGACTGGAGGTCGGGGATCAGGAAATAGACACATCCCAATATGTCGGTCTGCCATTGAACTGGCCAATGGAAATGAAGAACCCGGCCATGTCTGCTTGAGGTCATTGAAGAGGAGATAGGAGGCAGAGGCAGAGATGTGGAGGTTCCTCTCTGGAAGTGAGAAGGAGCAGGAATGATTCCATCAGAGGGACAGCACTCGTTCTGGAAATAGAGTCAGACTAAGATGTTTTGGACATGGACAGAGGAGGGATGGAGAAGATCTGGGTAGGAGGCTGCTGAGGTTGGAGTTCTGGGGGAAGACCAGAGAGGAGGTTAATGGATGGAGGGGAAGAGGACAGGAGGTGAGTCGGCTACTCCTTGTCAAATGTTGTTGTGTCAGCTAGACTTGTTTTCTTCTCTTGAAGACTACTGGAGTTAGAGGTTTGCCATCTCCACCTCGACCAACCCCCCGGCACCAGCAGTTACCCACAGAGAACCTGGAACTCTGGAAGCCTCTCGGATAAGAGGAGGAGCCTCTTCAAGAGAAGAAATAAGGTCCAGTTACCACGGGGAGATTTGACGAGGATTAACCCTGGCCTGGGTGACTGAGAGCCTCCATGGGGAAGTTAGTTAGTGTGACAGAAGAGGGTTAGATGGAGGCAGCTGATTGGCTGCGGTGACCCCTGAAGGCAGCAGCCCGACAGAGAAGACTTCGTTATCGGCCGATCCATCGATTTCCATTGTTATGGTCGAGATAATAAGTTGCTGGAGGAAACGTGAGCTGAAAAGTTTGTGCTTTCACCCTCTCATAATTCAGTTTTTATTTAGATTTAGGGGCTGTGGTTCCGTTTCGCTCCTTATATCTATTGCTCAGTCCTGCATCTGATGCAGGAGTGAGTTGAACCCCCCGACTTAGCATCTGTATGTGACATGTTGGGACGTGTGATTCGATATCAGGTGAGAACATCATCTCCGTGCATTCGGGCGGGGGTTCCCTCTTATCAAAGAAATAACTCCGCTGTCTGTCAGCAGCCACGTACGTCTGGACCGCAGCCTTGCCGATCATCAACCGCCGCTCGAAGCGAATGCGCGCCGACTCGAATTCATGCGAAAAAGCGCGTGTCTGCTAACGAAGCCGCCGGTCGACAGCTGATACATGCTTTTTTTCCAAATCGAAAGGCGATTACCTGTCGTAGAGTACCGAGCTCGGTCGATTTGGATGGATATGAATCACGGGGAAGGTTGAGTGAAAGTGCGAGATGATTTATAGACAATCAAGGCGCGGCCGACACAAAGGCCAACTCGTGGTTAATGAGCAGCAATTGGAGGGGCTTCAGGTAATTACACCCCGGTGTTTTTCAGATGCCTATGTTGTCAACACAATCACTGCCCGAGTTAATTCCAACAAATGGGCCCCGTTCTCGCAGACAGTCAGATGACACAACGCGTTTATTCCAACACGACATCCGTCCCTGACACAGCTGGTAATCACAACCGGCCTGTCTGTTTACGCCGGCCGCCGTCTGAACCTGCTCGATCCATTTTGAAAAAAAAAAAAACAGGTTGCTGAGGAGATTGATGTTTCTGTCAATGTTTACTGTGTCCTCTGACGCGCCGTCAAATATGCTGGCAGATGCCGGAGCAGACTGCGAAGCGAGCGTTGTCACGACGACGACGGCGGCGCGGATCCGCTGGGGGCCTCGCGCAGCCCCCGAGCTTCAACCAGGCGTACGGTGGCCTGGCAACCTCGCCTCCAGCCCGCGCACACCTTTTTAATATTGAACATATTTCATTGAACAACAACAAAGCAGCTTCAGAACGGACCCTCTGCGGTTCGCCGAGCGGAAATACTTCTACTGTTTTCAATTTTACCTTTTTAATGGGAACTAATGAAAAGAAATGTCAAACAGGAGTAACTGTCTTTGTAACGTGAGCCGTTGGTTTCCCGCGATGACATGGGAAGGTGTCAAAACACCGGCAAAAAGTGGCACGCTCACACTGCTGCTTGTGGCTCAGTAAACGGACGCTAAGTGCAGGGTAAGTTCTAAATTAAACATTGTCCGCTTGGGAGCCCTAAAAAAAAAAAACAGAATAAATTGTATCCTGATATCAGCGAAGCAGAAATATATAATTGCCACATTTCTCATTTCCGAATGAATGGTGAAAAACAACAATTCTCATTTGTCTGGAAAGGGTGTCCTGGCTGGTGAAACAGGGAAATAAACAAAGTTCCAATAAGTGTCACCGATTCAATCAAGATTGTCTGACTGATGCGATTCTTTATTTTTCTAATATTTAACTGAAAGTACTATGTGATCAAGAGCACCTCACATTTATGCGGTGAGGTACCAGAGGAGCTCGACAGCAATTACAATGAGCAGAAGAAACATTTCCAAATGGGAGACAACAGGGGTTCTTCTGAGTGTGTTAGCCACAGCGGCACACTGCTATTGAAATAGAGCTTGTCGGCTTCCAACCCCGCGTGGAGAGGTGACGGGGTGGCGAGTATTTTTGGTGGCAGGCCGGAGTAAAACCCCTCGCCCTCATGGCGTGGGCTGCCGAACGTAACCCTATGACAGAGAAGATGCCACACCTTGTGCAAGAAGTTGGGCAGTGCCAGCGAGAAATAGTCAAACCAAGTTCCTGAAGAGCAATTGGACTCCTTTTTTTTTCTGCAGTCTGCCGGGTGTGCGGATACTTACAAGTTTCTGGCCGAGTGACAGTTTGTTGGAGCTCTGCCCCTGCAATTACACGGGAAAGGAAGGAGATCTTCGCCGGTGATCTCTGGCACACCTTCATCCTTATCCCTCGTGGAAATAATCAAGAAGGTCCTCAGTGACAAGACACCAGATGCGGGAGAGATTAGTCTGGAGACGCAGAAGGCGTTTGACGTTACAGTGCTGTCTTAGCTGATTGGCCTCTTCAATGTCACCTGGAGGTTAGAGAAAGTGCCTATGGAGTTCCCCCTCACGGCGCCGGCCACCATTTTTAAAAGGGAAGGGACAGGGGGCGGGGTGGTGGAGGACGTGCTCCAACTACAAGGTGTTCAAGCCTCTCAGCCTCCCGGGGACAGCTTAAGCTCAGGTCCCGGACAGAAAATGCCGGACAATGTCAAACCTTTTAGTCAGGAACAACGGAGATTCCACTTAGGTCATGGAACAATGGATGACCGTGTCCACATGTCCACGCATGCATGCATGTTGGACCTGAAAAGGCTTACAATGGGCCACCGGGGTCGTTGCCATGCACAAGCTGATCTCGTCTGCATTCTTGGCGTAGTATAAAGGCATGTCTCCAGTGGGTGTTGGAGTCCATCCGGGCTCACCTTTGTCACCGGTGTTTGTTCGCTCAGTCAGGGAGAAGGGGGCGTCCACTGCGGGGCCCTTTAGATTTCTCCTTTGCTTTTTGTTGATGACGCGGTTTTATTCACTCGCCACAGCATGACCACCTGCCCGGGGCAGTTTGCGTCGGGATGGGAGTTGGCACCTCTGAGTCAGAGGTCATGGTTCTTGTAAAGAAGTGAAAGTAAAAAGGAAAAGAATTGGAGTGGAGGCAGGAGGCAGGAGACAGGAGTGTCTCTTGCGGGGGGGGGGCTGGATCAATTTGTCGTGGTGAAGGAGAAGCAAAGCTTCCCTTTACGAGTCCGTTAATAGCCGTCCTCTCGTGCACGGTCATCAGCCTTGGGTCATACAAAGGGCCGAAATGGCTTCTCTCTGGAGGGCGGCTGGACATGGCCTTAGAGACAGTCTGAGCCGCGCAGACATCCCAAGGGACTTTGGAGCAACGGCCAACGCCATTTAAAATGTATGTTTTAATATGACTTCATTCAGTGCCTCTTTCTTTGCAAAGACCCGGGGGCCTTTGTTACACCGCTCGTCCATATCAAATACTGTGTGTCAGGAACAAACAACAACACAACCGCTTCCCTCGTGCTATCAGCAGCGTTGTGTGCTGGTTCGAAGTAGTGTTTTTTATTTTTGGGCAGAAAATAATTTGTGGCGAACACAGGTGTAATGCTTGTCTATCACATTGAGCACATCCGTGACTCAAGAGGAAATTGGAACAATGTTGAAGAAAACAAGTATCGATCTTCCAATAAATATCAGCCCTGAGTCATGCCGGAGAGGAGGAGATATTAATTGCTGGTCTGCTGGACGTAAAATAAGGCGCAGACCAATCAATGTCTGCTGTGTAGCCGGCGCATAAATAAAATATATTTTGAGCAGATTTCTCATATCCATGTGGGTCAGGGAGCGAAACTGACCAGAGAGTTGTTTCCGTCCCGTCGGGCCAGGAAACACTCCCAGCGACAGACCAAGACACAGCTGCCGATGCCTGAGGCAACCCTTTCCTCCTCACCTCCGGACCTCCCCGCTTCAAAAGTAGGCCATAACTTTTTCTGCATAGCCTGAGATCCATCAGATATGACATAGTGAGGACAACGATGGGCTCCCTTATTTTTACTACTTAGAGAAGTATGAAAGATAACATAGCCCAGGATTAATATGAGTCCTATAGATCTGCTCCCTCCCTGTAATCAAACAGCAATTATTTCTCCGTAGCCCTCGGTGGCACTGAAAGATAGGATCTGGTGTAACCCAAATCCTGAGACCCAAAATAGACCAAAACATAGACACATTAACATTCGGCTGAAATAATCAACCTGACCTCAGTGAAGTCTACAATCAAATGCAGGGTTTTAATACTGCTATGCATGACTTTGCTATGTCCTGTGGATCCACAGAATGCCAACTAAGACCCTTTCACTCTGGCTGAACCTTCTGCAGGTCCCACAACCTTCTCGGAAAATGAGGCTGTCTCTCGGTGCGTTCGGACAGCAGAGGAGGTGTTCAGTGATTGGTGGAGCTCATAAGCCACACCCATTACCAGGTACTTCATTTGGTGACACTTTTGAAAATTATAGCAGTCACTGCTCAGATGTTTTCTTCGGACAGAAGCAGTGAGAAATGGAGCGACGAAAAAGTTCCAAGCTCTTCTGGCCTGCTGCTGCTCAGAGGGGTTTCCAAGGCTCGCAGAGGAACATCGGCATTTTGGTCAAAATAAGTGCGGAGTTCGCGAATGGCTAAAGTACCACCTTACACAGCCAAGCAGTGCAGGGAGAAGATAAAAACACCTCAACCATCTGATAGTACATGGTTATTATTCCATGAACGCTGTGGCAGCTTCACCTCCATGCTGTCCACGTCTTCCTCTTCTTCTCCTTCTTCGGGGGGTTTGCAGTGTGGAGCTTAAGGTGCACATTGCAGACGCTTGGGTCACCCCAGCCCCGACTGTGGTCCCTTACTGCCTGTGAAAATGCACAACAGGAAGGTTCCCCTGGAGGGGGCTACTTCCTGGAACCAAATTGGAGTTGGACAGTTCATGGAAGTTTGTTCTTAGGTCCACATGGAGGTTGGAAGTCGGCAGCCATGTTTTTCTTATTTTTAAATCCTAAACACTCTGGTCATTAGCCTCCACCCATCCATTCCTGTTAGCTTTAAAAACAAGATAAGTTGATTGAAGTGAAGCGACGGCTCCTAGTTTCAGGGTTAAAGTTGTAAAGCACAGGCTCACAGGTGCAGTGTTTAGTGTTCCGTACAGGCAGCAGATGTCCATGAACACTCCTTTCTTTCTTTGCTGAATCTCATTTATTCATCCGCCCAGTGCTCGCGTCCCGTGTTTGCTCCATCCGAAAATCTCCGGTATTTTTCCAGCAATTGCTGTCGAAAGCCCGTCTCTTCCGACATGCAGCCGTTCCTATAGATCTGTTTTTTGTTGTTGCCGCGGACGGCGCCTCTACGGCAAGACAAAAAATTGTTTTAACAGTCGCCAACACCCGTCACGACAACACCATTGACTGTTATTGATTTGTAATGACGTTGTTTCTATAGCAACACCCATCTTTTCTGTCAGTTCACATATTTTCTGCGAGTACACGCCTTTTCTACTCCAGAGATACCGTCAAAGTTGGCAGATCTATGCTCGATGATCACAAAGGAAACATCGACTGACTAGAGATATTATTCTATTTCATTTTATTTTAGACTGACACCTGGTTGCTTGAAAACATGTCGGTACATATGAAGTATTTTTCTCCCAGGCCAACTTTTGCATAGCAACAAACAAGCTATCCACGCAAAGTGATTGCATGGATATTCGTGTTTGTTTGTCTTTTTATAAATATAAACGCTCTTTTGTTGGAGAAGTGGATTAAAGGCATTGAGGGAAGGAGTTCCTCCTGAGAGGCGTTCGGCATTCACACGTGAATGGCTCATGCTGACGTCCCGGTGAGTGAAAATCTCAATGAAGTGCTATTTGTTGAAGACTCAGACAGTAACAGCTGGATGAGTGAAGTGAGGGACGGGGAGACGAAGATGGGAGAAGTTCACCTCGACTCGCCCTCGTCACCAAGGAGCGCCAAGACTTGGAGTTCTGGTCTCTTCTTTGTGTTTTTGTGAAGTGTCGGAAGCAAGGATGCTCTTTGCGACACGGCTTTGTGATGTGTCGCTGAACTAAGAGCGTTTATCGAACGTATCCGAACTTAGCTACCTTGGAAGGGAAAATAACATCCCCGTCACGCTAACATCCCTCTCCACGCAGCCTGCAGTCCGGTCCCACGCGTGGAGGTGAGGCCGGGCTTCAGGACAGGATGATTGCGAGAAGGGTCAAATGCACGTGCTGCGTTTCTGCCATCTCCGCCCGCATTTTGTGCACGTATTGGTGTCGTTAGAGGAGATCGTTAAAAGATCGTAAAAGATCATAAAAGAGCCCGGATGATCTTGTAGAATCTATGTAATTGGATGGTTTGCCAGAGTGATGGCGTCACACCGTCGTTTTTCCAAACTTCTAAACATGTGGTGTTATTCTGAGGAATGGGCTTGCTCAACAGAGTGTGGATCGAGAGAAGAAGAGTGCATTCATTCCTTCATTCATTCATTCATTCATTCATTCATTCACTCATTATCTATATTTCTTATCCTGCTGCCAGGGTTGCAGGCAGGCTGGAGCCGACCTCAGCTGCCAGAGGCACATTTAGAGATACTCAACCATTCACCCTCTCATTCATATGCTTGGACAACACAGGGTCTCCACTGTACCTCCTGCATGTGTTTGGACTGTGGGAGGAACCCGGAGAACCCTGAGGAACCCATGCAGACACGGGGAGAACATTGAGGCTCCAGACAGGAAGGCCCCCTGAGGGAATCTAACCAGGGACCTCCTTGAAGTACAAACCGCTGCACCACCAGATCTGGACTAAAAGATATTTGACAGAATGCTGGCATGGTTGACAAAAGACAGAACAAAAGAGATATTTTTTTCAAATGATTATCTTTCCACTGCTGGACTTTTACAAACTATTCCTTTTCTTATTTTTATCCGTTTTTTCGACATGCAGTCGTTAACTTAGATGACTGATACAAGCCCCACACCCTCGTCAGCAAATCCCGCTGCTGCCGATTAGAGTTCACCTCCTCCCCGATTAGTCCTCGTGGTGTGATGCGTTTGAGTACCGCGTTACGCTCTCGTTCTCGGTCGCTGTCAGATCCTCGGTTTAGTTCTGTTTGCTATTTGCTCGGTCGAGACATTATCTCCTAAGCCCCTTTCACTCGAGCTCGGTGTACTTCATGTTGCTGTGAAGCCCCAGCCTCTTTTCCTTTCAGGCCTCTGCTCTGAAATGACATCCCCCAAACCAGCGGAGTGTATCTCTGCGGCTACAAGGTCTATTTGAATAGCTCGGCCGTCAAAATGAAGGGAACGCTGGTGAAATGTGTCGGGATGTGTACGTATCGGCGTGTTTGTCGGCGGCTCGGAGCGAATCGAGACAGCACGCGGCGTAAATGAAACACTTTTGCAATGAATATCTTTTTGGAACGTTGCAGCCGCGGCTCTGAATATCAATCGAAGGAAACTATGTGAACATTTTCTCAGGCTTGTTTGACGCGGAGCGAAATCACAGAGGTTTTAGCGCAGAGTATTAAGGCGGAATCTCCAAAAACGGCCATTGTGACACAATCTGTGCTGTTTCTTCCTCTTTTAAGTCTTTCAGTGTTTATGGAACATCAGACAGCTAAACAAAGCAACTGAAGTTTGGATCGCAGCAATACTGGTTTGTTTACGTCTCTGTGCGGTGTGCAAGTGAGAGGACGAGTGGTGGTATGTCTGGATGCCACCCTGTGATCAAACTGTCCTGGTCGAAGTCCGCCTCTCAGCCAATCCCAGCTGGGATGGGCTCCAGCCCCCCAGCGACCCCCAGTGCAAGATAAGGGGTGTCGTGAATGAATGAATGAATGATTGAATGAATGAGTGAAAAGGTAAAAACGAACAGCAAGCTGTTAAGTGAAAAGTGGTGAAGTGTGAACTTTGATAGCAACACAGTTGTTTACATGATGAAACTCTAGAGTCTGCTGTCGATCATCTCGTCACCTGCAGGACTAAACCATCCCCGGGAGGTTCCTCCTCAAATATCTCCTGCAGGACTTCCTCCAAGGAAAATATTTAAGAGACTTTCTGCATTAAATAAAAACCAAGCTGCTGGTAGCTTCCTCACAAGAAGCTCTGCCCTCGCCGCCTTGCCGCCAGTCCAGCCCTGTGAGGCAGGCAGGCTGATAAAACAGCAGTGTTTTGGTCCAGTCCGATGACTGACATCCCTTTTGCAGGGTCAGAGCCAATAGATCAGACGGGCGTGTTGGACGCACCATCGGCTCACCGGGAGGAAGCAAAGGCATTGTGAGCCAATCAGATGTCCTCCCTACATAAATGTCCATCCACAAACAGAAGTGTTGTTGGACGCTGCAGCAATGATTGCTGCCATTGATCCCAAACAAAGAGACACTTTGCAGCGCTAAAGCTAGCCTTCGTCGCTGTCGGAAGCATCCTTTCATCACCAAGAGTAAGACTGTTTTTCTCTTACTTACTCGAGGGAAGCAATTTTGTAACTTTGCCTTGTTTTGCAAAAGAGCAGCGCTGCCGGCAGCTGCCGGATCGGCCCGGATCTCGGCTCTCGCACGGCAGCTGTTTTGTTTGCGTGGCGCGCAGCATCGCGGTGCTTGCGATGGGAGACGCGGTGGGCTGACTCTGACGGCTGACCTTGATGTTGATATTTGGTAATCAATTTGCGCTGCGTTGCATTCCTGTTTTGTCTGTAAAAATGCTTCCTATGTGCTTGTAGCGGAGCTTTTCCTATTAAATTTGACAGGCATCGTGACTGTATGTTAACCTGATTACTGCAGTGTTTCGCTGCGCTCAAAAGGGTCACCAGGACTGAATAACTCCTGGATGCAAACATCAGATCTGGTCAGGTTGGAAACTGTACACGTCAGGACTCGACAAGTCAACAAGTCAGGTTATGAACTGTCCAAAAAAAGAAAAAAGGGACTCTTTTTTTATAAATATTTCAGCAAGATAAAATACAATTTTCTTTTCATACAAAAAGTGTGTTTAACGAATAGAAGATTCAATATTAAAAAAAACATTACAATGAAATACTTTTACTCCCTTGCAAGAAAAGTCAATTTTGTGCAGCACGCCTCCAGTGCCTGACAGAGTCTGTTAAACGACGAAAAACTTGAGAGTTGCAATCGGTGATAAACTAAAAGTTGTGTCCAAGAGGAAACGTTTGAACTGTTTGAACAGCGTTAGCCTTTGCTTCGGCCGCCGCCGCTCCCCCTTCTGTTCCGGGGTCACCACTGCACATGTGCTGTCAGCCGCAAGTCATCGACTAAATTAGTCAGGGACTTATTTTTCCATCAGCTCTTTGTGGACGAGTCCTTTCGGCCCTGGTAAATATGTAGTTTGCTCGTGCAGGGAATGTTTTATCTCTCACAGATGCGTTCTCACAAAGTCAAGTCCAGTCGGATTTTATTTCTCCGGCTCCAAATGCCAAGCTGGGTGTCTGGTGACCCCTCCCACGTAGAGCAGGTCTGGACCACACTCTTCAAGATGGTCTGCAGAAACCCAACATTCGCCCCAGCAGCGAGGGCGAGGGTTACCCGGAGACAGCAAAGAGGAAACGCCGAAGCCTTCGACAGATCCGAGCGCAGAGTGGGCGGCCTTCTGCCTCGACCAGTTGGGGTAGAAAGGGAGAGAGGACAGGTAGAAAACAGGTGCGGTAGAATGAGGGTTGCAGCAACGCTCACAGCTCGGAGGTTCCGGACGCATGATGCAATAATGGCTTCAATATTCTTGAAGGAAATAACGAATAATGGCGGGCGCCCCCTGGGAACCTCCAGAAGGAGGGAGCCCAGGACTCGGGTGGCGACGTAGCCGAGGTAAACTTGCGATTGGAGAGAAATAGAAAGAAAAACAACCATCATACGAGTCGGTTACAGGAGCCACCAGCAGATGATGGTACAATTACATAATTACCTAAAACATCTAGTTTGAGGTCTGATTGGTGTGAAGAACCGCAATCTCTGCAGCAATCAGTCCGCACACAGGCATCAATGGTTAAACCGAGCTTCCGGGAGCATCTACCTGCAGTGTATCAGCAGACTCCTGCGAAAGGAGAGTGAGCGGCAGAATCGTGGCAAGGGATCTCTGCAGGGATACGGCTCATTGCATAACGGCTATCATCATTAATTGCCAGCGAGTATCTTGATCATGTCCCCCGAACGCCGAGGAGAATATGCAATGGAGCGGCCGCTTTTATCTACGTCTCGTCTGGCTTCTCAGCACACGCCATCCAGGAAAACAGCGCATATTTAGCTCGTGACATCCACATCAAGAGGAGCCAGCTCAAAGTAGTCAGTATCTGAAGAAGAAAACCCACCAGGCATCTCCAGTTGGACATTTTCCACGCACCCGTTACCAGTGGAGGCCTAATGGTCGACCCAGAGCCCTCTTGAGAATTATACACATCGTCTGTTTTGGGGCGCCCTGGGGAAGAGCTCGCAGGAGGAGCTGGAGTATGTCGGGGGGGCGTCGGGGGTTGCCTTAACTAATCTTGTCAAGCTGCATCGGGTTAAAGTGAACGGATGGATGGACTCGGTCCAATCTCTGGTCAGCACGTCTCCAAGGTCAGCATTCCTCTCCCGGGGAAAAGTGCTTGGGTTTAGTCTTTCCTCTGAGAGTCGACACCCCGCTTAAACGCTCGGTCTTTTCTGGGGGGGCGGAGGTCCGTCTGGACACTTCCTCTCTGAAGCTGCTACCTCAAACGTTTTTATCCGTCATGCGGTTGGTTGACATCATTTATATTCTGCAATAAGGACTTTATTATTTTATTTATCCTATTTTTCACACTACAAGGCGCACTTGAAATCCTTACATTTTTTCCAAAAATGTGCCGTGCGTCTTATGTATGAAAATAGACCTGTCCATTGATATTGCACCTTCTAATGCCGTGTGCCTTATGTATGAATTCTTGATGTGCTTACTGACCTCCATCTAATCTTATATGGTCCACTGCGCTCAAAAATCTGTCAAAATGTCTCAGTGCGACGAAGCCGCCCTGCTCGATTGATCGTAGGACCGTTTCTACCTGCCATAGGGATGTTGTTTCCCCGCTTGAATCTGGGTTGCTACGGCAGACAATGTTAGATCACTAATTATGTAGTGCTGGAATAGTACGTTGTTCCAACCTCAGACTAACTTCAGGTGTCCGCCTTATGTATGAAAATAGACTTGTTCATTGATATTGCGCCTTGTAGTGCGGTGCGCCTTATGGTCCGCAAAAATACGGTATTTCTTTAAGTATTTATTGATTGATTGATTTTCCTGTTGCCATTGCTGTTATATAAGAATGCCACTCACAGTAACACAACTCCAACTACTATTACTTCAAATAATACTCATTATATTATCCTTGTTAAGCTTGTTGAAAGGACGTTCATTGGGGACGAATGAACCAGAGGGTGATTAGTTGTATGTCTCGATGTGACTTCTTGGTGGGAGAGTGAATGCTTGTATGTCTTTCTATGGTTTTTGAATGGGGGAGTGACTGGTTGTGTGAGTGATGATGTGTGAATGAAAGATTGAATGGTTGTACATCTGGAAACGTGTCTGTGGAGGTTCTCAGTCATCCAGGTCAGGAAGAATTCTTGTTGTAATCCTCTTGTGGTGGCAACTGGACTTGGAGTTCTTCACTTGAAGATGTTTCACCGCTCATCCAAGAGGCTTCTTCAGTTCTACTGACCTATGGGGAGTTTCTGAATATAAAACACTCTGAGAAAAACACTGGTGCACCCCAAGGACAAAGCACCCAGGCAGAAGATGGAGAAGGTGGTGTCTGCTGTCACCCACACTGAGGATTGTGGTGACGTCTCCATTGGAGAGACCAAACAACCTCCGCACAAACGCGTGGACCAACACAGGAGAGCCTCCACTTCAGGTCAGGACTCCTCCGTCCACCTGCACCTGAAGGACAAGGACTATTCTTCTGAAGACAGTAATGTCCATATTCTGGCTAGAGAAGACAGATGGTTCCAGAGAGGACTCCAAGAAGCCATCTTTGTACAAACAGAAAGACCATCTGTGAACAGAGGAGGGGCCTCAGACACGACCTTTCACAAACGTACAACACCGTACTGGGATCAACACCAAGACGGATTTGCACACACGGACCAGGACCTTCTGCACCCTCCAAACTACCAGGAAAGATCCACCACCAGAAGCAATAACTTCCACCTGAGCCTCAGTCCATGACATCCAACAGGTCTCACCCCCTTTGTTTAGCTTCACCTTTTCATTTCAGTCCAGGTGATCCCAAAAAAGTTGCTCTTTTGTCCCCAACCAACGACAACTCCATTAGCATAGCATTAGAGCTCGTTTCTGCCCATCAACTCTGACGAATTCATTCAAGAATTATTTATTTATTTCTGTATCTTTGATACTCACCTGATGATGATGATGATAATAATAATAATAATAATAATAATAATAATAATAATAATAATAATAATAATAATAATAATAATAATAATAATAATAAATCCCCCCCCAAAAAAGGCACACGTCAGTCATCCCAGGCAAACATATATGGAGTCATGTGAGGGAAAAGTTTCCAGGGTGAACCTCAGCCTCTGGCCTCTGTCAGATGGGATTGTGCTCCGGCATAAATAGATGTGAGTTCTGGCCACGTTCCCCCCCACTCCGCACTTGTGCAACAGTAGGAACCAGACCGATGCAGACAGTTGGTGGTTGGGCTCCTTATCGAGCTCTTGAAGATATACTGTACGTGCGCTCCCTGGTGCCCAAACAATAAGGCTGTTTTGATGTCGAGCATTGTCTCATGAAGCAGCCGGCAATCTGCTTTTTGATATAAGAAATGCAAATGCGATTCGGCCGCTGGGACGCGAACCGCTCCGCTGCGAGACCGGGAAGAAAAACGCGCAGACAATCAGCGGTTTGACAGATGGCGAGGGAGGCGTCGGGGTCCAGCGGCGTCCTCTGTGAACGCGGAGGCTAAACACGGCTCGCCGAGAAACTACATGTCAGAATCCAATCGGCTCTGCCTCTGAACATCGCGTGTTCGGTTATTGCGATTTTTTTTAAAATTAATTTGCATTGACGATATTTCGCTGGATTATTGCCCTATTTTGTGTGTTCTTTTAATTCATTTATTTATTTTTAATCATCCGTGAACTGAGGATGACCCGGTTGGTTGAGCTGGAATGAAGAGCGAGGGGCGGAAAAGGCTCTATTTAAACTGAGGAGTGATTAATATTAGAATAAGATGAGCTGCACTTGTCAGGGTCTGAATCCGCCTCCGGTATCTGCTACAAATTTGCATCCGACGCCTGGTGAAAATCTATATCTGAGACGAGTCGTCCACGCGTCACAGGGCGCGGAGGACATCGGGTTCATCCCGAGGCCCTCGAGACACCCTGCACATTGGAGAAAGCGCACAAAAAGAAAACACAAGCACACTTATAAGGGCTTCAAGTCCCTTTTGAAAAGAAAAAAAAAAGCAGATCCTGCATCGTGCAGGCGTTTTTATTGCTTCAAATAAAAAAAAAGACCTTCCATCGGACCGCGGCTCTGCTGACTCTCTGATCAGTGTTGATGCCAAAGTGAGACTAATGATGTGCCAATATCTAATCAATCCGATGCTTTGAAGGCACAATTATTGTATTCCCGATCAATATCAGGTCAGGTGGGTGGCGCGGTGGCGCCGGCGGTGGTCTTTGAAACCAAACGCAGCTACCTCATGGATGCAGGAATGCTCGGTACGAGTTTGCAGTCCGCGGGGATGAAGGTTTGAATTACCACGCTGTCGCTGTTTCCCTGAATACAAACATCAACGAGAGCACGGCGGGCAGTCTGATGCCTACGGGTGCGGGCCGATGTGCTGAGGACCATCTCTTATTTAGGAGGCAGGGGATGCAGGACGCTGTGATCTGCATTTTTTTCCTTATATTGCAAAAGAATAAATGAAACGATACAAAGCGCTTGTTTTGCCTTTGATAAAATCGCGTGGTAACCCGGGCGCCGCCGCGGATAACGGAGGGAACGTTTGGGATGATTCGGGTTTGCTCTTGGGAAAGTGGTATCAGGGAGGGCGGCTCGCCTATGGAAGGGCCAGAGGTGAAGCGTGCCAAACACGCTCCGCAACAAAGACGAGTCAGGCTTTTTCCACGCAGGGATCCGGGTCATCCGGTGGCCCCTCTTCCGGCAGCCATATTGGAGGTCTTTGGGCAGCATCAAGTGATTTGCTCTTTCATCCAGATTTTGTTTCTCTGCTAACCCCGACAACCACCTCCCTTGGCCGCGCTGCCTCCCGGCTACACGCTTTCCAGAACTGCTGGTTGCCGTTGCTGAAAATCCGTTTCATTACATCAAGGGTTTCAGTTTTAAGGGTAGTTTCAAGGATCCGCCACTTCACATTGCACTTGGTGAATTCGCCCCCTTGACCCGTATCCTCTATTTACAGTCCTGGCCAAACTCTGAAGACCACTTGAACCATGACCACCTCACTGACTTCTCTCACAGACAAAGCAATTCCATGTGTTTTTCAGCATAACCAGCTGCTCTCTCACTGTGGGAACTTTCTGTCGTTCCCAGAACTTTTTTCAGGAACGATGCTGTTTCTTGGTGCATTGGGACACCAGAGGAACCAGGGACCGTAGACCTCCATGGTGTCCACCTCGTCTTCCTCTTCCTCTTCTTCTTCTTCTTTGTTGGTTTGTTTTGGAGCGTGGAGCAGAAGGTGAACCGTCGCCAATCAAGGCGCAATATTTCATGATCAGAGGTGCAATTATAGCACAACTACCTCCTTGCTTTCGCATGTAAATTTAGTGCTAACAGGGCTAACTTCAGCCCCAACTAAATTGTCCCTCTTACTTGTTAGTTGTTTCAATTCGCTCTCTGTTTTTGTTTCTTTGCTCTTCCATTTATTCTATTTTTTGGCTTGAAACCAGACCTGGGTACCAATTTCATACCACAAACTGTAAGGTGTGCTGCTTTGACAATAAAAGTTCCTTGAATCCTTGAATCCTCGAACGAGAAGGTCCCCCTGGATGAGGCTACTTCTTTGGAGCTGAACAGTCTGAGAGCTTTTCTGTCTGAAAGCAGCCTTTTATGAAAAGTGTTGTTGTCTTGCTTCTTCGGCAAAACGTCGTAAATAATCAAGTATGATGATTGAAGTGAGAAGCTTACGTTATATATAAGCGTCACTTTGACATGCCATCCGTGTGCAAACGTGTTCTTAATGAAACGTAATTACGGCGCGGTTTGTGTCGGATGGACCGGAGCCTTGGCATGTTTTGCTCGGCGGAACGCTTGTAAGACACTCAATAGAACAAGACCGTAGTTAATTCAACGATTATGCTTGTCTTTAGCCCACCATGCCGCGAGAAACTGGCAGCTGTGAAATGGGTTTAGTCCTGGAATGGAGGCAGCCTGGCGAATAACTAACGACATGCTCAAAGTCTGTGTTTTCCTTAACGTTCTACGTCCTAATATGCATTTAAAATAGATGTGTGTTGTATATCTTTATTTGATTTCATGATTGGAATATGTTTCCCGCAGTTTCATCCCGCCGCGTGTTTTCCGCATCCCTGAGTGATCGATAGAGCAAACGTATCCTCGTCGCCGATGCAGTCGAAGTAAATTGTTGACCCGACCGGCGGCTACCGCTACGAGGGCCGCGCTAATGACCGTTTCCGCGGCGCCTCGCGGGGACATAAGAAATGGCGCCCGGCGTCGGAGTCGATCCAAAGGCGGCAGGAAGCTCGTTGCGGCGGCGGCGGCGGCAATCAGGGCTGATTTGTGTGATGGAGCGCTGGCACTAAACGCTGATGGCCCATTTGCTGGTTGATGGATAATTGTAGCTATTAACAACATGACACCGGTCTCACCTTTGTTATAAGACTCTTCTTTGCCGTGTTAATGGTTTCCTCTTGTCCGTGTCCTTGCATTCATTATCAGAAATCCTATCCAAGCGCGGCGCCTTAATGACTACCTGATGGCGTGGCACTCCGCTCGCGCCATACATCTTATTAAGCCTTTCTTTCATTTCCACGCCGTTGCTCACCTCAAGGATATCCTGAAACGGGGGAAAAAAAGGAATGTTTTGAGGTGATTGAAAAGCAACAGCCTGTCTCAAGTAAATCCATTGTTGCTTTATTTGCGTGTCATTGCGCATATTCACTTGCGCGTATTCACAGCGGCGGCTAAGCTACTCAAATGAAAGGATTTTTATTACTGGGGACGGAGATTGAGGCAGATGTAAGCCGGCGATGTCTCCACGTGTCCTCCGGTCCCCACGGGCAGCAGAATGAATTAACACTATCCACCTTGTTCCTGCTTTGAAGCTTAAAAATATATATTTCCACCTTTACAATCTGCATCCTGTCCCCCCTGCGGGACGCGTGGTCACACAAAACCTCACACAAGTGTGTCTCATAATGAATATTTCACCGCTACTGCCTTTGTTTGCCATCCAACCAAGGGGTGGGGGGGTCAGCGCTACCCGTTTTTTTTCAAAGGGAGGAAATTTAGTTAATTAGCTCTGGCCCCCTTTTGTTATGCACTCATTAAAATTAACTCAAACTTTATTTTATTTGCATAACTCCTTAGGATTACACAAACACATATACAAAGAATCAGACTCAGTGCCGCTGATTAATAAGCGTCTCTCGGCGAGAAAGAAAAAAATACCCACACAACAAATGAAAGCCGCGTCCTTCTCATTTGAAGACGCCGTGTGTGTGTGTGCGTGTGTGTGTGTGTGTGTGTGTGTGTGCGTGTGTGTGTGTTTTTGTGTTGGTGGTGGTGGGGGGGGGGGTTGACTTGCTTTTCACCGGCAAGGATCCAAGTCTTTTTCGCGGGGGAGAAGCGTTTGCTCAGTCGCCTTCGCTTGTTGATAAAGACGGCGCCGTGTCAAGACGTTGTTTGATATGTGACAGTCGCAGCGCTCCGGAGTTAATCTGAGGCGTCTTGAATAATTAGGCTCTCTAAATACGCTGACGGCACGCCAACATTTTGACGCTCCCACCTGTTTTAAAATACGGAAAAAGAAAAGAAGTGTGCGATCCTTCAGGGGGTTGTTCCTCCTGAATCTGCAGAAAAATGGAAAAAGAAAAGAACCCTCAGGCAGAAATATTCTTCAAAGTACATCAGTGATGAGCGTTACTAAAATATCCATTATGTGTTGGGTGAACCGTCAATGGTCATGTCTTATTGACAGGCGGAGGCGCCGTCTCCTGCGACCGCAGACTTTAAAAACGCAGACCTTCTGCTTCTGCGAACGTTCGCCTTCTTTTGGACTCGTTCAAGTACAAAACGCGACAAAAGCGTTTTTTGACTGAAAAGAAAGCCAATGATTCCTGGACAGCAGGTCCCTTTCAAACGAGGTCAAACGATATTTCCCGCCACCACCTGTCTTCTCTACACTGTTTATTTTGGATGTACAGCTTGACCCGTCACGCTTATTTTGGTATATTTTGCATAAATAGCACTCGTGCGTACAGGGGCCCCTCGAGTTACATCAGAGATCCGTTGCTACGGACCAAATAAGGCCATTTTCAAAGCAAGGTGAAACGAGCAACGCCATCTCTGCCAAACAGACGCCGCGAAAACGGCACATTCTTCCACCGTGCCCACAAACAAGGTCGCCAGCGATGTTTAACTTCCCACTTCTAACCACTTCAAGTAGAAATATGCCTTTGGACATTTTTACAGGATTATTGCTGTAAAGTCAGCAACGACGGAGGCCCGATGTATTTTATACATCTTGTTTTGCTGCTAATGGCTACATATCTGGCCTCAAGAAGCTATTTTTTCCCATTTCCCTTGGAGTGGAATGACAGTGAAACTCCTGGACGCAACATACTTTCTGTGGTGCTTTACATCCAATGGAGGGGAGTGTCGAGTTTACAGAAAGAGGCGGCGTAGTTTTCTGCTGAGAGGATCCTCGCACAGATCCCAGCTCAGTTAGGGCGGCCTTCTGCCTCCACCGGAAAGAGCTAGAAAGCGGGAGTGTGATGGAGATGGAGGAGGATATGAGAGTTTGGAGGGACAGATGTTCGCTTGCTACTAATGCTGGTGTTGTTAGCAGTTACATGCTAATAGCTAATGTGATGCCATAGTAGCTTTAATAATAATAAAATAAATAAGAAAGTGGACATCCAGCAACCCGAGACATGAGACACTTGGGAGAAGATGGGAGGTTTCTATCAGGCACTGATGAAGTGACAGGACAGGAGCAGCAGGAGGAACCAGAGAGGTGCATCATGGGATGCATGGCTAGGCTAATGCTTCTTCTTCTTCTTCATTTCTTTTGGGCTTTTCCCCTTCAGGGTCTCCACAGCCAATCCACCTTCTCCATCTCAGCCTGTTCTCTGGATCCTCCTCTCTTCATATCCTCTCTCACTACCTCTATACATCTTCTCTCTGGTCTTCATCTAGACCTCCAATTCCAGCATCCATCTACCAATATATCCACTCTCCCTCCTCTGTCCATGACCAGACCATCTCTGACCTTCTCTCCAAAACATCTACCATGTGCCGTCCCTCTGACGGACTCATTTCTGATCTTCTCCATCCTGGTCACTCCCAAAGGGAACCTTAACATCTTCATCTCTGCCACCCTCAGCTCTGCCTCCTGTCTTTTCTCCAAACCATCCATCATCTCTGCTCTCACCACTGTCTCCTCCACCTCCTCCAGGCTAGTCTAATGCTAACTTCAAGTATTCTGAGAGAGGGTGTCTGAGGATGGAGATCTGAGGAGGGTTCCACAGAAGAAGAGCGATCTCGTCCCCCTCTCTGCCTCCAGAGACTCCAGGGTCTCTCCTTCAAGCCGGAGGTCGATGGTGTCGCCTCAAGTTCCAGAATGCGGCAGCCGCTGCTCGGAGGTGTTTCAGCGCCGTCAAGCAGCAGATATTGTTTTCTGTGCAAAATCATGCGGTGTGATGACACCTCACACTTCTACCTCCACGTACTTCAGAGGTGGAGGGAAAAAAAGCAATGATTTTGAAGACGTCGCTCCTTCTTTTTCTATTCTTTCTTTTTTTTTTAACCGCCGTGTTTATATCGGTGCCATTACAAACATATCATTTTTTCCCGGGGTCATATTATCCTCAGGAGTTACTGTTTACCATATCTGTCCTCCGCGCTCTGTCATGAAATGAGAAATAACCCCCACCCCCCGCCCGAAAGTGTCACATTACAAATATCATAGCGAGCTAGCGTCTTCTCAGACTGGCCGGTGATGTATTTGTCGGCCGGCTGCCTCCAGACAGAACCGCGCTTTGCAAATGTAGGCCATGTCACAGGGGTTGCTTTCCTTTCCTTTCCTTTCTTTTCCTTTTTTTTTTTTTGCTTCCCTCTCTCCTCCCCCTAATAACATTTTAAGTCTCATCGAGCGCTATGAAATTACAGTTGCGTTCCAATCAATTGTGTAAATTAAGCGAAAAAAAAAGAAATTAGAGGCCGCGTGCATCGATTCCTGCTATGTACACACTGTCTTGGAGGAATAACTTCCTTTTAATGTGTTAACCTCTCGGTGAAAAAAAAAATAAAAAAATCAATGCTTCGATATGTGACGCCGACATGGAGATCAAGGCCGGCGAAAGGCGCCTCCAGACACCCAACGTATTTCTCTTTACGTCTCATGGGCCCTTGTTCAGCCTCGGATCGACAATCGAAATCAAAAAAATAAATAGATAAATAAAAAGAAGGCAATTACGTTTATGAAAACGCTCGTTCCAATCAATGTCCGCGGCCGATCCGGCGCCGGCGGAGGGAGCGTTGTTTGTCTGCCTGTCTGCGGTGACATGTGCAAAAAAATAATTGCAGCCACTTCATGGGAGCTCTCCAAATCCTCCCAGACAGATGACATTTTTTCCCTGCTTCCATTGGTCTGTGCCAATTTCTTTCATTCTCAGTTAGAGCTCGCCTTTTTTTTTTTTCCCGACCGGGTGACAGTTTATTGATGTTTTGCAGCAGCTGTTATGACATGCATTAATTTTGCGCTCGAGAAGAACGTCCAGAGTATCTACAGAAATCACATTTCTGCTTTTCGGAAGTATCGGGACGACCCGGCAGATTCCCGTCCCGTTATCACCGGAAAACGGAGAACATTTGAGGGGCGTCGGACCTGCTGCGGCTTCCGAAGCCCCATCGGAGGTTCAGCTATCCGTGCATCCATCCGTCTGTCCATGCATCTTCTGCCTCTTATCCGGGATCGGATCATGAGAGGGCCACTTCTGGGAGAACCCCGATTATAAAACGTCATATTCATAATAATAACTGGAATTCAGTGGAAGAGTTTTGGCTGTTAACCACGGGTGGGAATCGAGGCCTCTCACGAAAATCAGGAGTTAGCAAAGTGATGCACCGGGTCGGCCTTTTATACAGCTGCTGCGAGGCGGCGATTTGCATTGTTGGGAGCAAAGCTGGGAATACACAGAATCACACGGCATCGATTTCGTTCTTCATCAGTCTTTGCCGAAGCTGCTCTCTTTATCGGTGGAAAAGGAAAAAAAAAAAGAAGATTCAGGTGATTAAGAAAATATAAAGCGTTGCACTTTCATCCATCAGACTAATAAATACTTTACCCAGATTGAGATCGTAGCCACTTAGCATCTTCTGACGGCTCCAAGCTCTTATCCTTGTTTTAAATCTCCTCACTGGCCTTCAAAATCTGTTTAACTGCTGCGCCCGCTGCTTTCTGCTCGCTATTTATCTCTCAGCCGTTTGTGTTAGGCTAACTTTGATTCCCGTCTTTGATACCACGCTATCAAAGGAATGGATGATATGGAGAGCAGCAGTTGGAAACAGAGCCAGGGGCCGGAGGTGAATCTCCAAGTGAGGGGGCGGGACGGACGCCCTCTTCCAGGAGGCTCTGGATCTCCCCCAGATGACTCAGAATGGGAATTACAACGGGAGAGTTCGGGTAGCGTCCGACGCTCCATTGATTGACATCAGCAAACACAACGCCTGACCTTCATCCCTGCGTCACCTCCTTTCGACAAGAGTCGAAAAAAAGGTGTTGACATAGCAAATCCATGACCACGAAAAAGAGGGCGCTCATATTTCTGTGCTGTCCGTGCTTACATTTTACCCACTGTTTTTTTGTTTAAAGATATATCTTTAACTTGATGGTTTCTAACAATGCCGAGGCTGGCTGACCATCTGACCACCTAACCAGCTAACCAGCTAACCATCTGACCAGCTAACCAGCTATCCATCTGACTGCCTGACCAGCTGACCGTCTGATCACTGTTGGTAAAAGTCAAAGACAGGGGATTCCAATCACTTCTTGGACGGCCGAGGGTAAAATCTACCCGCTGGCCGTTGTAAGCTAAGATAAGATAATACTGTATTGATCCCCAGAGGGGAAATTATTTTGTCACAGCAGCGCAATAATAACAATTTCAATAAATATGAGTATAAATATAAATAAAAGAGACAATTAATAGATAGTCAAAATATATCTTTAAAAAAAATTAAAATAAATAAAAAGAATAGACAGTAAGGTGCGCAACAACAGAGACAAACAGACACTGGAATTAAAGAATAAAATAGAAAAATAATAATAACTAAATAAGTAAATTAAAAAAAACGCAAGGGTGAGAGTAGACAACCAAAAATGACAACAAGGGAAGGAATAGAATCAGAGTGACAACAACAATGACAAGGAGAAACAGGATGCACTGGAGTGACACCAACAGGGAGAAGAGTAGACGGTGGAGTTAGGGCACCACAAGTGTGAGCCGCTGAGGTCGTGAGGTGATGGTAGCACAGATGTTGTGTGCTGTTATACAGTCTGATGGACGTTTTGTCGCGTGAAAGGTTACGGCATCGTCTGATGTTTTCGTCGGTGTCGTGTTTTGCAAAGAGTTAAGCTCTTTCAGGAGTCGTAGACAGAGTGTTTTCATAGAAGCAAAAAGAGAGAAGCTGCCACATGGATCCAGAAAATGTAAAAATTGACCCTGGATTTCGCCCGAGCCCTTCACTTTCCATGAGATTCCATGATAATTCTGAGCTGATATTCGATATAGACTCCTGTGCGGTGAAAGCCTAGGCTCGGTGTAAAGACCTTTACATGCAGGCGGCGTTCTGTTCGCAGCCCAAAAAGAAGATGTTTCACAAAATGCATTTTGACCTTTGAAAGACCAAAGGAAAAGCGAGAGATGGCTGGAGTCCGACGTCCTCCCTGGATTCCCGGCGTTAAGAAAAAAATTCGCAAGGCAAGCAGATCAGTTCATCTAAAGAGCGAGACGTAACGTGAGCGACGATTCAGACGAAAACAACTCCTGAAACCCGGCGGTACTTATCTCGCTGCCGGGAAAATGAATTCTTCTCATGTACAGTTAAAAGCTTATTGCGGAGGAACATACGATTTACATTACAGAAAGGGTATTATATCTCATACTCACTGTCAGCCCAGGAAAAAAAAAAGCAGGATATTTGTATTCTTGCCGCTTGTATCCGAACCCTTTCCCCTCATTACCCGCTGTGGGTTGCTCTCACACGGCCATTTATCACACAAAACCCAATAATGTCCCTACTTTAAATTAGCCCTCTTTGACTAATGGCAGAGAGAGGAACGATGTATCCCGCCTGTTGATATACAGGAGGAAGAAATGCACGTAATTATCAAGTAATTCCGACCTCTTTTCTTGTAAAAAAAAGAATAAAAACGGCAACAAATGCCCTCCGAATTTTCCCCCGAAGTTTAATTTTGGAGGTTTATGCACAGTTTGCGCCCCTCAAAAGGCCTTCTGAATGTCTCGTCAAATGGAAGCTGACTTTTACGCGCTGGTGGAAAATGGCTATTTTCTGACAAAGACCCATTATCGGAGGTGATATTAAAAGCGAGCCGTTGTGATCTGTGCGAGGCGTATTTCCAAAGCATCTGCGCGGGAGCCAATCAAAAGGGAGCGTTTGGATGGATCGCAGAAGCAATAGCCACTTCTCACCGCAGGGACTTTTTTGCAGTTCCCGGAACCTTCGCAGGAACCAGGACGTTTTCTTGGTGCGTTATGAGAGCAGAGGAACCAGGGACCGTGGACCTCGGCTCCCAGAGCCACCTTAGCTACGACTCCGAGCCACGATCTTTGTATGGTTCCATAGGGACTCATAAGCCACGCCTGTTAGCAGATCCTTCTTGCAGCCTGCAAGTAACCTGGTCACTGCTCAGATGTTTCTCAGGGAAAAAAATGGACAGAAGCAGCGAGAAATGGGGCGACAGAGAGGTCTGAGCTCTTCTGGCCTGCTGCGCCTCAGAGGGGTTTCCAGGGCTCACAGAGGAACGTCTACATTTTGGCTAGAATAAGTGCGGAGTAAGCTAACGGCTAACGGGGTTCTTCACATGGCGAAGCAGTGCAGGGAGAAGATAAAAACACCTCAACCATCCAAGAGTCCATGGTTGTTATTCCATACACGCTGTGGCAGCTTCACCTCCACGCTGTCCAGGTCATCTTCCCCTTCTTCTTCTTGGGTGGTTTGAGCTGAAGGTGCACGTGGCAGATGCTTGTGTCACTCCGGTCCATCCCCTGGTCCCTCACTGCCTGTGAGAATGTAGACCCAGAAGGTTCCCCCGGAGGAATGAAGATTCAAGCTAGACACGTCATCTGGTATTTAGAATTCTGGCAGAACCCGGTTTCTTCACTTGTCTCCCATTAGCGATCGGAGTCTGAAAATGTCTCACCCATACTTTGATTATTTCTACAAGCTGTGACAACTCTGTGGTGTTCAAATGACAGAAAATGTCCCCCCGGAGACTTGTAAGGTATTTTATTTCAATTCAGGAAGTAGCTTCCCGTGCGGAAGAGTGAACGTGTCACAGTTCTGCCCGGGCAAAGCCGCCGACCTTGATGAAGAAGCCGCGGAGAGTCGGCGGCTTCGGCGATTCGGAGTAAATAGAAAAAGATGGTTTTCTTGTTGAGTCATGAGAATAAACCAAAACTAGTTTGAAGCACAGAAATGTTAGTGGAGGTTAAATAAAACAGCATCTGAAATGTTCTTCTTCTCCTTAGCGCTGCGGTTTTGCATTCTGGTAAATTATATGGCGACTTAAACAACAGAGCTCCACTTTTATTTACCTGGTTAGCCCAGGTTGGGGTGGCGCGGTGGCGCAGTGGTTAGCGCTTCGGCCTCACAGCACGAAGGACGCTGCTTCCATTCCGACAGGGGACCTTTCTGTGTCGAGTCTCCATCTTCTCCCCGTGTCTGCGTGGGTTTTCTGTGGTTTCAAACAACGCTGTTTGAAACTGAAGTTTTTCTTTCCTCCGGCAGACAATGGATGGATGGATGGATGGATGGATGGATGGGTGGATGGATAGACGGAGTTGGAACAGCCGCTGTGTTTCTGAAGCCTCATTTGATGTAGGTTGCGTTGTTAACTTTTAAAAACTCCCAACCCTCATCAGCATACGTGTGGCGTGTTTCCGTGGATGCAATGGTCGTACCTGCTGGTTTCAGATGCGTGCTGTGCATCACCCCCCCTCCCCTTACCTGGCAGCGCCGGCAGCTAATCTCATTATGGGGATTAGCGTTGGCTCTATGCCCATATTAGCATCATCAGCAGGGAGGCGGATGCTGAAAAAACAAAAACAAAAAAAAAAAACGGCACGGGCTTTGCAGGATTTCCCTCCGCGCCGCCTAGTGGTCAGTTTGAGAATGTTTCAAATACAGCTTCCGTGAGGCAGTGGAGCTGAATTCGATGTACAGCCGTCCCTTTAGATACAAATTGAATTTCTTCCAGAAGTGGGTTCGTATGTTGATGTTTTTTCGTATCTTAAATTAATTTTTTCCCATTTAGAATAACCGAAAACAAATTGATTCGCTCCACCGCCCCCCCCCCCCAAATCACAATTCCCTGAACAAGAAGTATTAATAATGTAAGGAACATCAAAAAGAGAAAAACATGGTTATTGTAAAGTTGTAGTGTTTAATATGAATCCTCAGCTCACACACACACATACACACACACACACACACACATGCACACACACACACGCACACTGCAGATGGAGGCCAGTGTTTACGAACATAAACACTGAACCAAAAACTACACTTACCATCAACTTAACATTACAAAAAACCTATGATGAATATTAGATTGACATTAACTTAATATCACAATTAACTTATGATGGTTATTAGATTAAAATTACATTAACATTACAATAGACTGATAATGATTATTAATTCAAATTCATTTGCCTTAATTAACTTAAATTTTTCTTTCAAATGTTAGTTTTCTTCACTAGTTTTTCTTTTTTTGATTCATTTTCTTCTGAATCAATTTCGGTACAAAACACTCTTTTGTTTGCTTTTGCCTGTTTTTTAGAAGCAGTGAGATGCGCCAATTCAGAAGATGCGGCGATGTCATGAAGCGAATCGGAGTTGTGGGAGCTGGCTCGGCTCGGACCGCGACGATTTCCACTTTTGATTTTCTCGCACTCGTATTCATACCATGAATTTTTTTTCCGTATTTCAAGGATAAAATTTGCTGAAATCGCGCTTCGTATCTGAAAAATATTCATACATAAAGTGATTTGTATCTTAAGGGGCCGCCGTATGATAATATATATCCACATATGTAGATATATATATGTTAAAGGGATTTAAGAATGGGTCAGATGTTTCTGGGGACCTGAGTGAGCTCCAGCTCAGACTGCAGACCCATTTATAACTTCCTTTATCAAGTGAAACGTACAATCATCACGTCTGGACAATGTAGGGTCTCCGGAGACCCTCCTGCATGTGTTTTGACTGTGGGAGGAACCCGGAGAACCCCGAGGAACCCCGCGCAGGAGAACACGGAGCCTCGTCATTCCTGTGGGAATCCAACTGCAGACCTTTTTGCCGTGAGGAGGAAGCTCCAGCCGCTCCGCCACTTCCTAAATGCGCATCATCGATTTGAGCAGTCCCTTTCATTCCAGAGATGAAGAGGAGAAAGTCGTCCTCCGTCCCCCCCCGCGAGGTGCCAAAAGTATTCGCAACTAATTCCGGCTCTCAAAATACTTATCATTTTCCTCAGCCGAAGCACTGGGCACTCAGCGGTGAAGCCGGCGGTGAATAAAGCCGTCAGTTTTCTTGTCTTAACTACTCGGTAAACTTATTTAACCTTCCTCCTCTTTGATCATGTTCTCCTCACAGGAGGAGGCCTCGGTGGCTTCCCTGACCGACGACTAATGATTAGAACTTCTTTAAATAACGTCAGAAAATCCCCGGCCCATTACCCCCCCCCCATCCGTTCTCTCCTTCTATAATGACAAATCTCAGACCTTCAGAGTGTACACAATTATTATTCCTCTTTTCTCCCCCGAACCCGCCGAGACGTTTCCTGGGTTGTTTGATGAACGAATCCTCTGTGGTCTTTTTTTTTTTTTCTTTCCCCATTGTACCTCTAAAATAAAGCGTAATTTAAATTAGGTTCTGCTTGGTCTCTCATGTCTCCCGCCGATCCCCGACTCCACCTCCTCCACCTCCTCCACCCCCCGCTTTCTAATTGAGAGAGCCTTCTTCTCCGCGACCCGCTGTTTGTTTCCTCTTCCTAATCGCTCACATCGGGACGGTAAAATTTGGCCAAGATTTCTCTGCTTTGGGCGGTGGGTGGGGGGAGGCGTGCTTGACGTAAAAAAAAAAGAAAATGTAAAAAAATCAGCATTTTATTTTAAATCGCAATCGGTTGAATCTAGTTGCCATGGAAACCGGAGCGGCGTTGCCTCAGATTCCGTTCCGTCGCCGGGTGATTTTTAGCCAACGGGATGTCAGGGGACAGCAGGTGAAAGCGGAGGGCTTAACTGACAAGGTCGTAGCTGTCGGGGGGGCGGCGTGGGGGGGCTTTCCGGAAGGGAGGTGACAGGATGACTTGATGACGGGGGGGGGCAGGTGGGCGGGGG
>CAAKHD010032048.1:9849-36407 GCA_901007705.1 Fistularia tabacaria | reverse complement strand
GGGCGCGGGGGGGGGGGGGGGGGGGGGAGCTTTTAGCTTAGCTTTCCCGCAGGCAGTGACGGACCACGTACGGGACCGGTGTGATGACGTGCACCTTCGGCTCCAGCGAAGAAGAAGAAGAGGAAGATGACACGGACATGGAGGGGGAAGCTGCCACAGTGTTCATGGAATCACAGCCATCAGCTGGTTGAAGCCAGGTACACATTAGCCGTTAGCTAACCAGACGTTCATTCTGGCCAAATTGTAGATGTTCCTCTGCGAGCCCTGGAAACCCCTCTGAGGAGCAGAGGGGTTTCAGAGAGTTCCCAAAGGAACATCTGACCAGTGACCACGAGTTCTTTTAAAAAAATGGCGCTCTGCCGGCTGCAAGAAGTTTCTGCTAAGAGGTTTGGCTCATGAGTTCCACCAGTCACAGAGCATCTGTGAGTTCCTATGGAATCGTAAGAAGACCCTGCCTTGGAGCAGGAGCTATGACGGCTCTCGGAGCTGAGGTCCACGGCCCCTGGATCCTCTGCTGTCTGAGTGCACCAAAGAATTTTGTCCCGGCTCCTGAGAAGGAACCAGTGATTCATTGTTTCTGGTTCCTATGGAAAATATCCTTGTTCCTAAAAATGTTCTCAGAACTGCAAAACGTTCCTCCTGTGAGAATGGGGCGAAGGAAAGTGCATGGGTGTGTTTACAAGCCGATGTTTTTGGAGCCAAACGCCTCCTCCTTTTGCCTTTTTCTGCGTGTTAAAAGACAAATAAGGGTTTGAATTCTTTGGGATGGAAGCGTGGCAGCAAATAACCGCGGGGTTAAAGCCATTTGCCGTCTCCTGAGTAGGTCAGAGAGTACGTGCGGCGGCGCGGCGCTGCGCGAGCACGCCCCATCAAAGCGACAGAACAACACGTCACGGGTCACTTGGCAGGGGTACGTTAATCATACGTGACTACCCAGGTAGCATGATGGGAAACAAATTGAGTGTCATCTCTCGCCAGAGGACAGCGAGCTCCTCTCTCACAAGACAAGCATCTCCCTGGCGCTACACCAGAGCCCTGGCGCCCACGCCTCGCGTCCCGGCTGCAGAGGCGACTTTGACATGACAGTCGGTACACAGGAAAAGTGGACGTTGATGAATGGCCGGGGAAATGTTCCCCCTTGCAGGAATGCAGAGGACATCATTATCTAGAACCCGGAGACGCGGCGGCAGATAGCGACACGGTCAAACATGAACATAATTTCCTGTTAATTACCGAAAGGGAGCGCGGGGCTAAAAGTTTGAGACCGTCCTCCCGAAGAGAAAAAAAAAAAAAAAAAACTTAGACATGCTAGCTCTGCGGGTGACCCAAAATAACCCTCCTTTACTGGACAAACGGATGGACGGGTGTCCTCTGGAATCCAGGAAATAGACCGCGCCCGTCATATGTGCTCATCTATAATAAGCGCCATTCAAAAATTGCCAAAACACTGAAATGTGAACACGATATGAAAGTAAAAGCTGCACCAGGCCTGCTTTTTGCAGGAATGACAGGGTGACCATCGCCAATGCTGAGCCAACTGTTCTTTTATACGGCTCTGCGGCTCTGACGGTCCAAAAATAGGTTTCTGAACGGAGAGCGAATTCATGCTGATTGTCAAGGAGGCATATTGTCTGAGGCCGCGTTTAAAGGAAGTCTGCACACCCGGCGCCGCCAGCAGGTGTGTGTGTGTGTGTGTGTGTGTGTGTGTGTGTGAGGGAGCCCAGTTCCTTTCCATTGTCTGATTATTTTTGGGTGCAGGTAATTATTTAGTGACTGTGAAAACAAATGCCGTGTTTGGTCCAATGAAGTAGCCCGACCTGTTAAATTGTGCTACGATATATTTGCAGGAAGTCAGCCTCTACGAGCTAACATAGACGTTCCTTGGCTATTCTCGCGATCTCCGTCACTTCTCCCTGCTCACCCGCTAGCTGCGCCCCAGCAACAGTAAGCAAGCCTCCCTAAAGCAATTAGCTTGGTTACATTCACAGCATTACATTCACAGGGATTATGGGGTACCGAACCCCGTCATACGGGCTGTTCGGACCCTGTATGACCGGTGTCATGGTGGTTCTCAACGCCGGATGTAAGTCGGATCCGTTTTCGGTGAGAGTTGGACTCCAGGGCTGCCCTTTGTCACCCATTCTGTTCTTGACTTTAATGGAGAGACTTTCTAGGCACAGCCGGGTAGTCGAGGGGGTCTGGTTTGGTGGCCACGGGATCAAGTCTCTGCCTTTTGCAGATCATGTGGTCCTGTTGGCTTCATCAGGCCATGATCTCTGGCTCTCGTTGGAGGGGTTAACAGCCAAGTGAGAAGCGGCCGGGATGAGGATCAGCACCTGCAAATCCGAGACCGGAGTGCTCGACCGGAAACGGGTGGAGTGCCCACTCCGGGTCGGGGAAGAGGTCCTGCCCCGAGTGTAGGAGTTGAAGTATCTCAGGGTCTTGTTCACGAGTGAGAGAAGGATGGAGCGGGAGATGGACAGGTGGATCGGTGCAGCGTCTCCAGTGATGTGGACTCTGTCGTGGTGAGGAAGGAGCTGAGCAGGAAGTCAAAGCTCTCAATTTACCAGTGGATCTACGTTCCTACCCTCAACTATGCTCACCAGCTGTAGGTGGTCACCCAAAGAACAACATGGCGGATACAAGTGGCTGAAATTAGTTTTCTGCGCAGGGTGAGCTAGCCATCCGGGAGTAGAGCCGCTGCTCCTCCACATAGAGAGGAGTCAGATGAGGCGGCTCGGGCATCTGGTCAGGAAGCCTCCTGGACGGGGGAGGTATTCAGGGCATGTCCATCTAGGAAGACACCATGGGAAAGACCCAGGACACACTGGAGAAACCACGTCTCCAGGCTGGCCTGGGAGCACCTTTGGGTCCCCCAGAAGAGCTGGACCATGTGGCCGGGGAGAGGGAAGTCTGGGCCTCCCTGCTCCGACTACTGCCCCCGAAACCCGACTTCGGATAAACGGAAGGAGATGGATGGATGGACATTCACAGCTGGGTTACATTCACAGATGTACTGGAACTGTCAGCGCTGTGATGAACATATCTTAAAGCTAGACAACCTGCGCAAACACAGGATAAGCGTTTATATGGGGATGTCCGTATGCTTAAGTTAAATCATTGGTTCATTATCCAAACCTCTCATCCTGCTGGCTGCTGGAGCCAATCCCTGTCCTGATGGGACGAGGGGTGATGTTTTTGGACTGTGGGAGGAACCTGGAGAATCGAACCGGGGACCTTTTAGCTGTGAGGCAGACGTGCTAACCACCGCTGAGGATAAGATCGCCCAATGCTTTCAGCACAAATAAATCTGGGTTGTTATTTCTTTGTTTGTGTTCTTTCGTTGTGTTGTCCCATCCCACCCTGGATGCTGTAGCTGGTCTGCAAACGCTGTCCGTCGCTGAGCGGCGCAGTCTGAGGGGATGCTGACGCATTCGTGTTGTTGATGCGTTCAGTGAAATACATCAGCGGGCGATTTACACGAGGCTCTCGCTTTTGTGCGTCCCCGAAAGATTGGCGGTTTAGCTGTACAAACACGTCTGCAGCGCTCGGGAGATGTGGATAATCTCTGTGGATGAACCGGCAGAGACAACTTTAATCCCGACATCTGGAGAACAGAAACCCTCAGGATGGTTCCTACGAGCCCATTATGCAGAGACCTAAACCGTCCTTAACTTCCTGTCAGCAGGGTCAACGGCAATGCAAACAGCTTTTTTTCTTTTTTTTTTGAAGCAACCGCCATGTTTTAGTATCACATGCTGATTAGAGCCTCCACCTCACAGCCAGAAGGTCAGTTCTTCCCGGATTAGCACCTTCTTGTTGCTTGCACCTTCGGATCCGTACTTTCATGTCACATCTTAGACAAAGGTCATTGAAAATTCTATTTTAATTGAAAAAATCATCCATTCTTTTTGCAGGATTGCAGGGCTGCTGGAGTTTATCTCTGCTGCTATTGGATGATCGACAGGTTCACTCTGACACACAGGCATTCACCCTCTCATCCACACGTCTGGACAATGCAGGGTCTCCACTGAAGCTCCTGCATGTGTTTGGACTTCGGGAGGAACCTGGAGAACCCTGAGGAACCCCACGCAGACACGGGACAGGAAGGAACCCTGTGGGAATCCAACCAGGGACCTTCTGGCTGTGGAGCAGAAGCGCCAACCGCTGCACCGACGTGCCCATTTTAAGAACACTTTCCACCTAATTGGTGAAATAGGAAGGTTGTCGGTTCGATCGACGGCTGCTCCTGCCTACGTGCCGAAGCTTCCTCAGGCGAGACGCTGAGCTCCGATGGTCTGCTCATCGCCTCGCACGGCGTGCCCGTGTGAGCGATCGGCTGAATGCGGTCCAGAGTGTAGCGCTTGGAGACCGCAGGTCGATGAAAGCGCTCTGTAAGTGGAGACCATTTGCTTCTCGTATCTTCTCCTCCTTTTGGGTCGCCACAGCCAATCATCTCCCTCTCCTCTCACACCAATAAACCTCCTGTCTTCTCCCCCTCCATCCATAAAACTCCTGACCGGGCCTCCAGCTTCAGCATCCTTCTACCCAGATGCTCTGTCCGTGTCCAACATCTCAGTCTGACTTTATCTCCTGAACATTTAGCATGTGCTGTCCCTCTGATGGCCTCCTTGCTGATCCTCTCCATCCTCCTCCCTCCCAAAGAGGAACCTCCTCATCTCCATCCTCTGAGTGTTCACTCCCATCGTGCAGCTGTGTGATGACGATGCGCTTCAGCTGGTCTCTCGGGGGCAGGAGGGTAAAACCTCTAAAACGATCCAATGGGGCGCAAAATACTCTTCATTATATTATGGTTTTAGCTTGAAAGATAGTTTTTAAAGCGGCAAAATAAATATTCCGCCGGTGTCTGCCCGCTTTCCTCGAACCACCTGCTGCTCCCCGAGCTCAGGGCCGACGCCATCAGTATTCAGCGCACCTTCCCCCCATCCTGTCGTCTCACACAAAGGAGCCCTAAGGGCATTAGTGGTGAACCTCCACCCTCACGGGACCTGTTGGTCCCCATGACACCTGTCTGCCTTGGGTTGACCTCAGTCAGGCTATGGATCACGCTACAATGCCTCCGAGTCAGAATCTGCCAGCGCAGTCAGACGCTGACAGTCAGGTACCAGCAGCTGACACGCAGTGGGCTTTTGAACACAGCGGGAAAAAAAAAAAAAAAACAGGTGAAGAAAAGAAAAGCTTTCCCCCGAAAAAACGAAGCGAAAGCATCGCGAGTGAGATCATATTTATTCGAACGAGTCTGGTCACTTTCACGGTCTGATCGTCTATTGATTGTAAAGCCCTTTAGCTAAGAGATACACTTAATGGAATTAGAAACTTTTTTTCTCTTTTCCCCGGGATCGACTCGGGAAAAGGCCATGGCCGCGGCTTCGGGAAAAAGAAAAGTGGCAAATGAAACGGCGTGACAGAAATTTCTGCTATGACAAATCAATAGGTAGCGACCTCTATTGTGTATTACATTGCTCAGAAAAGTAAATAATGCTTTTCAGTCGGGCGGCACGGCGGTCAGAGCTTCACCCTTGCAGCCACAAGGTCCAGGGCTCCTTCCTGTGTGGAGGCTCCATGTTCTCCCCGCGTCTGCATGGAGTTCCTCAGGGTTCTCCGAGTTCCTCCCGCAGTCCAAAGCACATGCTGGAGCTTCCCTGGATGTGAATTCATGCACAGCGGTCCTTCAGTTTGGTCTAATGTTCTCAAATATGGCAAACAATAACACTGATTTTTATATTTACACATATTCATACAGGTCGGATTTTCTCGAGACAAAGTCACAATGAGATGTTTGGACATCAGAGTTGAAGATGTGGATGTTCCTCTTTGGGAGGGAGCAGGATGGAGAGGATCAGGACGGAGTCCATCATAGGGACGGCACATGTTTAATGTCCTGGAGATAAAGTCTCACTGAAATGGTTTGGACATGGACAGAGGAGAGACAGTGAAGATCTGGGTAGGAGGACGTCTGGAGACAGGAAGACCAGAGGAGGTTCATGGAAGGAGGGTTAAATGGAGGCAGGTGATTGGCTGTGGAGACCCCTGAAGGGGGCAGCCAGATGGGGAAACAAGAAGATGAAATCTTTCTTTTGATATGACGCGTGGAGTCGCTGAGCAACAGGAGCCACAATCCCAGCAAGAGATTCATCAGTAGAATAATTGACCTGTGTGTGTGTGTGTGTGTGTGTGTGTGTGTGTGTGTGTGTGTGTTTGTGTGTGTGTGTGTGTGTGTGTTTGTTTGGGATGGACTTCACTGATACCACGAGCCACGATCCTGCTCAGGTGATAGCCTGATCCCTGCAATGTTTTGCGTCGGCAGGATAAGTGATTTGTTCCAGGAGTCAGGTGTCTGCTGAGAGCCCAGCAGACACGTTCCACCTGGGACTCCTCCAGGTGGAACAACCAACACTCGAACCCTCAGTCAGGTTCTGTACACGTTACGGGTTTGACCCCGTTCACGACTGTATCGTTTTAGCACGACACGGGCTTTCAGTTCTCCGCTCACTCTGGAGGTGCTAAGTACTCTCCCCAGGATACCGATTACAAAACCTCTCAGTTCACCGAGTAAAGTCCCGCATATCTTGTAATCCCGGGCCGTTATCTAAAGTGAACGGCGGCCCGTGAAGTCAAACACATTTGCAAGAGTTTCACCGGGGGGAACTTTTCTGCTGATAATGCACACTTTTGACTGGTTCCACGTCACGTTCAGAAAAAAAAAAAAAAAAAAAAAGAATAAAGAATGGAGTCACTTTCATGGCTAACTAACTGCACATTGTAATTCAGCGGCGGCTGCAAGGGGCTGCGAGGGGCAGCTCAGCCCACGGCCACGTCCGACAAATGATGCAAACCTTCCCCGTCATTTGTTAAGTTTGCATTATTTTTTATTTATTTGAAGTACAGGGACACTGAGCTTTAACTATGTAACTGATATACAGTAAAATATATTTCTATATACAGTATGCTGCATGTCACCTGATGACTGGGACAGGCTGCAGCCTCCCTGCAACCCTAAGCGCAGGATAAACGCTGTAGATAAGGAATGAGTGAATGTATCGAGATGGCAGCTGCCATTGGAGGGGGACCGGAAAGCAGCTTATCATTGGGCCTCGTAAAGACGCTCATTCACGTCGAGCGCAGACCTGTGGTTATTCAGGCATCACATGGAGACGGAGACCGTTCCCTATCCTTGTGTGGAGAACGCGGAGCCTTTGCCCTAGAAAGGCCTCCAAACGCGGACCTCCTGGCTGTGAGTTGTAGCCGCTGCGCCCGAGTTTAGTACGGGATTCGTTTCCCAGTCCTCTCCTGCTGACATTGACCCCTGGATTACAAGTTTATCGTGTTTTTTTATTTTTTATTTTTTATTTTATTTCTTATTTTCTGGTAAATCTGCTGCGGGGTTGCTGCGGTTGTGACTCCTCCCGTCCGTGGCCCCTCGACGGCCGCAATCTGGGAGGCTGCTTTTAATTAGAGCGGGCGTGCGGAGAGAATATAATTTCGGGGGGCGGGGGGGAGGCTTATCAGCTCAATGCAGCTGGATACAGCGAATTTATCACACTTGCTTCCATCTCCTCGATAAGGTCCTCCTCCTCGGCCCGGTGTACATTCAAATAAGACGGCCAGCGAATCCCGGTAAGCCGCCTGACAGATTGTTGTTGCCAATGGAGCGCCGCCAGCGGCTCATGAGTCATTCCCCGCAAACCCTCGCACCTTCCCCCCTCCGTTCTTCACTTCTCCTTCCCTGAGCGCGAGAGACGGCGGCGGGAGATTTCCGCCCCGGAGCGGAAGGCTGACGGTTGACACCTATAACGGTTGACATGGCATTCGGCGTAAAGTGCCCTCTGGCGACCACGCGGGCCCGCCGCAGGCGCTACCAGCAGGCCGAGGGCGAAGAGACGCTTCATTCACTCGTGACGACGTCCTGCCCAAGGAAATGATGTTTAAGGTCACAATCAATTCACCGCAGGTGGAAGTCGCGTCTGCGGCCGAGACCTCGATGGGGGCGGCTGCAAAGACGACAGCGAAAGTGGAGATCAGCTGCACTACACGGCCAAAAGTATCAGTTCACCTGCCTTGACTGGTAGATGAACTTCGGTGACACCCCATTCTTAATCCATAGGCTTCAGTAAGACGTGGCTCCACCCATATGACCATATAGCTAATATTTCCAGGTTAGCCGGGTGCAAAGTGGCCAAAGTAACGTTGACGGTCATTGAGTGGAATCATCTGTTTTCCCGACGGAAGGTGTCACACACACACTTCTCTCAAAGAGCATGTAGACACACACACACACACACACACACACACATGCAAGTCATGTGATCCCTCCGTCTCCTCTCTGGTCTCCACGGGACAGGAGTTCATGTGGAGGCGTAAACAGTGGAGGTTGCTGGCATCTCCTGACTTATTTATGTCCTTGCACACCTGAAAGAAGCGTCTCCTCAGCAAAGGGGAGGTCACATGACTCAGGCTGGTGTCTGACTAGAATGAAGCGATCAGATAACTTTCAGGATTGTCTGATAGCTGCAAACCAAGCTGCTGCTACCAGCAATCATCATATTAATAACAAGAATAATCAAATGGACGGCACAGCGGCGCAGTGGTTAGCGCTTCCACCTCACAGCCAGAAGGTCCCAGATTCCCACAAGGGGTCTTTCTCTGTCTGAGCCTCCATGTTCTCCCTGCGTCTGCATGGGGTTCCTCAGGTTTCCTCCCACAGTCCAAACATAAAGCAGGAGGTTCTCTGGAGACCTCACATTGGCTGGACAATTGGATGAGAGGGTGAACAATCTTGTGTTTCTGTTTTTATTGTCAGGAAACTTGTTTCCAGCACGATGAAGTTCTGGCTTTGCTCTCCAGAGGTCAAACTGCCTGGGTTGATAGTTTGACAGGGTGTTAGTAGAAGATTAATAGTTAAGTATGTAGAGACAAGACGATGAATAATGAGCATAATGAGGGCGCATTGGATGTCCAAGGTGAGAAAGTGCAGGTGGGATGCAAACAGTTGAGTTCAGCACGGGCTGTGCTGGACGGAGGTTCAAGAAAAGTGAACTTTCAGGTCCATCTAATTGTCCTGAGGCCATACACGGTCGTCGTCTCCTGTCCAGTGGTTCAGGAGTCTAACGGCAGTCGGCTAGAACGAGTTCTTCAGTCGAGACGTTCCACATTTCACACTCCTGCACCTCTGGCCCGAGGCTAGGAGTATGAACAGTCCGTGTTGGGGGTGGAGGCGGTCCTTGGCGATGGAGGCGGCTCTCCTGTGGACTCTGTGGAGGGAGATACTCTGCTTCCTGGTCATCTTCTCCACAATCTTAACCACTCATTGCAGGCGGTTGTGCTGCCGTGCCTTACGGAGACGCGGCTGGTTCAGCAGCTGTAGAAGCTGATGAGCAGCATCTTAGGAGACGTGCCAAAGTTCCTCCATCTGCTTGACAGCGTTTGGTCGTGTGTCCGTAGATGACGTTTGAATGAGAGGGTGAGCGGATGTGCGATGGACCCGGGCTGAACACCGGCTCTCGTCCAATCACGGCTGGGATTGGCCCTGAGGGCAGGACAAGCAGCAGATAATGAATGAATGAATGAATAAAAATGATGATGACAACAAGGGCACCCGATGATCGAACAGGTCTGTTGGGAAGAGGAAATGTCCAAACTTATCCAAAATTAAACACACAAGACTCCATAGCTCTACATAAATACAATAACAGAGAAGCAGAGTTAAAAGAAGATAAGAAAAGACAGCATTACAGAGCAGCGGATGAATACCATAGACAGAATAAGGCTGGAAAGAGCCAGAGTTTATGTGTAGATGAGATTGCAGCGGCTATTTTTAGGTCAGAATACAGGAGCGTGGGTTTAATTCCAGAGGAGGATCCTAACTGGATGCAACAGGGCTGGAAAACCTTCTCTGATTTGTGGCTCAGACTCAGATTCCAATCGAATCAGCGTCCCAGAGCCCTGGCAGCGGCTGCACAGGAGCAGAGCAGGGGCCGGGAGCCTCGGCGGGGATCGATAGTATTTCAGACCTTGAGCGGGAGAATAAATCCAGACACATTTCAGACAATCTGGAAGTATCTTAGAGGACTCTAGCAGCGCTGGCGTCCATCGTTTTTTTAATTGAACCAGCACCTGGTGTCCCATTGGGCTGGAAAGCATTGCCTTAGAGAAGGACGACAACATTAAGCATGCTAACTATGCTAGCAGCTAGTCATCTGAAGAACGTCAACACAAGTGCGTGTTGTCTACTTGCATACATGTTTGTTATTGTGACTGTTATTATCATTATTACTATTATTGGTAGCTTTATTATTATCATCTTCGTCTTCATCAAACTATTATTATTTTATTCGTCCTCCAAAGGTCCAGCCCTCTGCTCCGTTTGAAACCCTAAATGAGGCCCTGCAGCCCAAACGCTTGCTTTTTCTTTGCTGTGAGTTTTTATTTCCTCTGTAACTTCCAGCTTTGTGCAGATCTCGCCAACCTGCCAGCCTATTTGTTTGTTAGTTCATTTATTTATTTGTCTGTCCTCTCCTGAAATTCAAATCACACCCGTGTGATGATTCATCCACACGCCCGTCCGGATCCCGCCGTCCACCGCTGGCCTGAGTGGAGGAGCAGCAGGAGCGCGAACGACGTGAAGCCCCGACCCTCAAAACACCCCGCCTCTGAAATGCTGACATCCAGCGCCGTGTCCTGACAGCCGTGCGTCTCGTGTTCCATCGCAGCGGCGCCTGGATCTGCTTGTTGCTCATCAGCCGGCGGCTGCAGGGGAGCCTCCGGCGGCTGCCGCAGCTCCGGCCGAGCGGATCCGCTTTTCCCTCCAGGCGAGTGTGAGAGAACCTGAACACCCGCTTCGGCGAGAGGCGAGAAGCGGTGACGCCTGGCGTCTTCTCGCAACTCGGGCTCCGTCCAGAGGACGGTTAGTAGAACAGGCATCCCTTCGAGCAGAAGGCTGGCGGGTCGATCCCCGGGTCCTCCCGTCTGCGTGCCGCAGTGCCCCAAGGCCAAGGCACTTTCTCCCGAAGATCTTGTTAGCTTCTTGCATGGCACTGGTGTGTGAACAGGAGAATGTGATCCGACCACAGGAGAAGATCACGCTGCACAGCGGTTAGCCTCACAGCGAGAAGGTCTTTGGTTCAATTCCCACAGGGGGCCTTTCTTAGTTGAGCCTCCATGTTCTCCCCGTGTCTGCATGGGTTTCCTCCGGGTTCCTCCCACTGTGCCCAAAAGTAGGAGGTTCAGTTGAGACACTACAAGGTCCGGACGTGTGAATAGGAGGGTGAATGCTCGTACGGCGCCATAGGATCAGCATTATAGATAATGAATGAATTAATGAATGAATAAATGAAAGGTAGAGAGAATGAGGGAGTGGCATTGATGTCACCCCCAGAAATGATCCCCTGAACCTCCCTGTCTTCCTGTCCCTCCGGCCGTCTGCTGAGGGCTGTTGCATGGAGAAGTGGAGGTCCTGACCTGGGAGTCTTTACTGGACAGGTGAACGCCACGCTCGTCTGGACGCCTCCTGTTGCGGCGGCGCAGCGGCGGCGCCGACCTTGTGAGTGAATTAGTCTGACCTCCGGCGGGCCGTGTTACCCTCGCCAGCAGTGAGAGGAAACACTCCTGTCTCCCGCTCTGATGAGTCTAGAACAGGGTGTCGCAGAGATTCATTCACCTCTGACAGAAAGACACAGTCATTCATTCATTCATTCATTCATTCATTCATTCATTCATTCATTCATTCATTCATTCATTCATTCTCTATCACAGAGCCACGTATGGAGACCTGCTACCTTCACCCTCTCATTCACAGCTCATCTAGAACCTGTTTTGCGCCACGTTCCGGTTAAATGTCAGACAATATTTTCACGGAGCGTCCTTTAAGATGTAGCGGATAAATGCAACAAAATAAAATGATACGACCGGCATAAAAAACGGTATTTTCTTAATCTAATAATGAAGGTGAATCCGCAGTCCGTGCAGCTTTATGAGCAGCGTCCTGGTGACGTGGCGGAGTGAGAAAAAGTTTTGAAGCCTTCATAGCCTCAATAGAGAGCCGGTTGCTGCATATTGTGCAGAGCAGGTTCAACGCGTGCAAGCAACCTGTTGCAATAAATCCAGATTTCAAGTAGGACTCCTGCTATTGGCTGTTCGATGCAGCTTTGTTTTTCTCTGAAGTTGTCGGCTCGTCTTCTGTCTTCTCACCGGCTCTTTTACGCTGCAAAAAGAAACTTTCCAAAGACCTTTGTTTTTTCTGTTCATTCTACTAGCTTTGGGGTTCAAATGTAACAGTAATGTGCTATGTGTTAGCGGCCAGCGCAGCCCCTTTAAGAAGGTAGAGGATGTAGGTAAGACATGAGGGCAAAGCAAAGCATCTGGATATGTGTCCACAGTGAGTCGTAGACAGATGTGTCGACAGAGAATCCGCTCTTTCCCCAAAAATAAAACATCCTTCACTATCAGGTCATAAATAAAACGGAAATAATGTAAGTTATGTATTCTTTCTGTGCGGCCCGGTAACAACTGAGCCAGGGACCGGAACCAGGCCCTGAGGAACCCCACGCAGACATGTGGAGAACATGGAGACTCCGCACAGAAAGATGTGAATCCAGTAAGGGACCTTCTGGCTGAGAGGAGGAGGCTCCACCCAGGGCCCGACCCGTGTCGAGACCTCGCACCTCATTATTTTTGATTAATGTGCGTGTGGGAGTGCATTTACACACGTAGCACTGCATTTATTTCTCCAAAGTTGCATTTGTGTGACGGGTGGAAAGGTTTTGTATCCTGCACGTTTTGCGCCGGTTCCCAGGGCCGATTGGACGCCCGAGGGAGGGGAGGCTTCGGCGCCGCGGCGTTGTCGCTGATTTTACACTTCGCTTGCCCACGCGGCTAACAGCCAGATAAAGCGACACATCTGTCCGAATCCCCCCCGTACCTACGACTCGTCCCTCAGAGGACGAGGCGGCCGCCCGGGGATGCCGCGATAATTGCGATGCAAAACGCCGCCAGCCTGCAGAAAACGCATGAGCGTGCTGGAAAAAGAGAGCGAGCATGTTTTTTAGGCCAGATATATCACTAAGTCATGTGGGGCCGCAGTGAAATGAAGATTAATGGGCGATTAGCGCCGTGTCGGCGGTGAGGGATCCCACTGTTTGGCGGGGCATGTAAGATAGGTGAGAGGGTGGAGGAGAGGACCAGGTGGCATGGATGCACAGCCCCCCGTCTCTGGGCGCGCTAATGCAGCGGCTTAAGATCCATCCCGATTAGCAGTCAACTGGGCCGTTGGCCCCCCTGTGATGAAAAATAAATGAAAAAGCTCTTTTTCTTTCAAAGTCTTTCAAAGTGCTCGACTCCAAAACTTCAATGTCGGCGCTGCGGCGTCCTTGGCCGACACGGGCTGGCCGGGTGTTCCGCGTCTCCGATGCTCTCCCGCGTCACGGGGACTCCGCGGGACCGCGGGAGACGGTTTCCGATCTCCGTTCTAACGAAAAAAAACTCCCTTGGATGCGATTCCGAAAAACTAATTTCCGCGAGAATCCCTGTTCTTGTCTGAATTAGTCTTGGGCGTTTTGGTGATTTCAGTGAACGTGATTGAAAAGTTCAGTCTAATCTTTTATCGGCCCCCGAAGGCCAAGAGCGAAACATGTATCTCTTCAGCCGAGTTTAAGAGCTACTGCTTTGACAAACTCAAGATACATTCGATAAAGCAGGAAAAAATAAAATAAAACCTGCAGCGGTTAAAGCTTCAGCCTCGCAGCCAGAAGGTCCCTGGTCGGATTCCCACAGGAGGCCTTTCTGTGTGGAGCCTCTATGTTCTCCCCGTGTGGGCATGGGCCCGCCACGTCATTTTATGTGGCCCGCGAGAACGTCTTAAAAGCTCTGAATCTTAAAATAAATAAGTCAAACGCCTGCATTGACCATAAACTACATTTCCCACAATTCATGCCGATCATGTGACCCGCCAAGCGATGGCATCCCGCCATCAGATTGCAGTGGATCCACGTCAATGCCGTTTTCACCAGTGTCGGTGGTCAAAGAGTCCAGCCTCAATCACAATCTACGTCGGCATTTCGACACCAAACACGGAGCTAAGCATGCCAAAGTTAGCCTTCCAGAAAAACAAACAAATTGTCCAAGAATGAAAAGCCAAACTAGGACGGCAGCAGAATGTGTTCATGAAAGCCGCATCCAAAAACTCTGCAGCAGTGAAAGCTAGCTTTATTTTGGCTGAAGAAATCAACCGAGCTTCAAAGTCTTTTGCACATTTGTTGGTTGTACTTATTCTGTTCTTCTGCTCCTCTCAGTTGTGACAAAAAGGGTTTGAACAAAGTTAATGTCATAACTTGTGTTGGATGATATTTTTCTTTTTCCACTTGGAGAGTTTGATCATTGATTGATGGAGTCATGAGGGTTTCTTAAGCTAACAATAGAAATAGAAATACAATATAATCCATGCATATGCAACATGTTGGATTTGAAGGAGTCATAAATTCAGAGTTATTGAACATGAAAGAGTAGATACATTTATTTTAGATTACATTTTGTTTACATTTATACTGTTACTGTCACTGGCCCTTTGAGGGCAAGCATGATACCAATGTGGCCCTCAGTGAAAATGACCCTGACGGCCCTGGATTAGTGTCTCTAGATAGTGTGGGGATGAGGGAGTGCGTTAACATGGCTCCATATGATGTACAGAAGAAAGAGTGAATGATGGAATCTGCTTCTGCCGGCCGGATGAGAGAGTGAACGGTGCCGTGTCCCTGGAGGGGCGGCGTGACGCAGGGGGTCAGAGCGGCCGTCCTTGGAACCGAACATTCCTGGTCGGATTCCCGGCTCCTCCTCGCCTGTTGAAAGCGTTGTTGAACAACACGCTTGGACCCCTCGCTGCTCCCCTGGCGCTGCTCCTTCGCTGCCTTCTGCTCATGATGGGTTCAATGCAGCGGACACATTTCGCACAACATATTCTTCTTGACATGAGAGGAGATGAACTTCAATGATCCCATGGTTGGGAAATTGTTTCACAGCAGCAACAAGACATTCACTGACAAGCTAAAGACAAATTAATAATTATTTATTTTAATACTTTATTAATCCTTACAGGAAATTGCTCTCTGCATTGAAGCCGTCATGGATGAAACATCAGCGGCGCCAGGGAAGCGGTTAGGGCTTCGGTGTCTTGCTCAACAACATTTCCACTGGCTTGGAGGACACGGGAATCCAACCAGGAACCGGGAACACCGCCCGTAGAAAAAGACTTCTTAAAAGCTAATTTATTTCTTCATTTTAAATTTATATAATAAAGGAAAATTAAATAAAATTGTAAAAGTACAAAGTATAATCTGAGGAAAAAAAGTCTATACATATTTACCAAAATAAATATATCTACCAATATTTCTTCTTCTATAGGAAGTGGGGATGAAAGGGTGACTGGTTGGATGTCTCGGCTCCAACAACCACAAAATCCTGAGTGCCGGATACACAGCATCGATCATTGAGAAAGAATCCTTTAAGACAATCACTTTTCTTCAGTGTGATATGTATACATGTACACTGTGTGTGTGTGTGTGTGTGTGTGTGTGATGTTATATCATGTCTGATCCAGGGCTTCATCAGGAACCCATATCTAGTTGGCCGCTTCGCCACAAAGCAGTGAGTGAGTGAGGGAATGGCGGTGGAGAGTTATAGCGCGGGGGCTTTATGAAAAAACGGCAAGATGTATGAAGTGAAACAGATACTGAGAGGCTTCCAGAAAGATCCATTGCCTCGGCGGCTGAGGCGCCATCGACAGGCTGGTGTTTGATTTACACGCCGTCCTGCCGGCTTTATCACCACTTTGCTGCTCTTTCTTTTTTTTTTTTCTTTTTTTTCTGCTTAAGTGAAGGACACATAAAAAAAAAAGAAAAAAAAAAAAGAAGAAATCCCCAAACATCTCGTCGTTCTTAAGGAAATTAAATGACAAAATGAAGTGCCGGGGATGAAGAGGGAACAATCGATCTCCCCGTGTGGTTTTTTTTTTCTCTTTCTGTGGGACGGCTGAGGACGGGCCCGCCGTCGCTGCCGCTGCGATGAAGGTCGTAAATTTGCTGTTTCTGCTGAAACGGGTGTTTCTGAATTTGAAAAGCGTGCAGAGCAGCGGATAATGCTGCTCGCTATCATTTATTTTTTGGGGGGTCTAATTTTTAGAGTCTTGGTTTTCACACGGTTGCTACAATAATGGCGTTTTAATAATAATGGCGCCAGGAGGGATGGGATGTGAACCCATCATATATCATATAATTGGCATATAATATATATTATTATTATTATTATTATTATTATTATTATTATTATTATTATTATTATTATTATTATTATTATTATTATTATTATTATATGATATTCAATTCTCAGCCTTGCTGTTTTGTCTTTTTTCTTTCTTTCTTTTTTCTTTTTTTTTTCGTTTTTTGTTTTTTCTTCATTTCGTTGTCTAATTTGTCCCTGTTGGGGTTCACCCTGCTGCCTATTCTTTTTTTCCATAGATATCTTTTGATCTTCGAATTGTCTCTATTATTTATATTTATACTCGATATATTAAAATATGTTATTTATATATATAAATGATATATATTATATATTTATACTTGATATTGTATTGCTTTGACAAAAGAATGTCCCCTATGGGATCACTAAAGTATTATCTTATCTTATCTTATCTTATCTTATCTTATCTTATCTTATCTTATCTTATCTTATCTTATCTTATCTTATCTTATCTTATCTTATCTTATCTTATCTTATCTTTTCACAAGAAAGAATCAAACAAATAGTCCTGATGTGATTGTTGTTTGTGACATTTGGAATTCAGAGAAAAAACACTGAGCTGTAAATAAAACATATTGTACAAAATTCAAAAAACACTTTGAATATTTTATTATAATTATGCGCTCCATGTGGTGGTGGGCTGCAGCGTATCCCAGCTGTCATTGGGCAGGAGGCAGGGCTCAACCTGGACAGGCCAATCACAGCGTCATGGATAAAGACATCCAACCATTCAGCCTGTCATTTGTACATCTTGACAGAACAGGGTCCCCAGTGGAACTCCTGCAGAACCCGGAGAACCCTGTGGAACCCCATGCAGGCACGGGGAGAAATATGGAGCCTCCACACAGAAAGGCCTCCAGTGGGAATCCAAACAGGGACTCTACCTTCATTTATTTTGGTTGAGGTTCTCAAACAAAGAGGAAGCTGTCTTCTCAAATACATTAAAATTAGATACTGTGATAAGATAAGATAAGATAAGATAAGATAAGATAAGATAAGATAAGATAAGATAAGATAAGATAAGATAAGATAAGATAAGATAAGATAAGATAAGATAAGATAAGATAAGATAAGTCCCCATAGTGCATTTTTTTTCCCTTGAACCCCCAGCTGGCGCGAAGGGGGCGGCAAGGGGCACTGTTTGCAGAAGATTTAGCCCCTTCAGGATGGAGGGATGATGGATGGAGGGACGCTCTCCATCCATCAGGGCGCCGGCGTCACTTTCCAACAGGCCCTGTCAGTGCGTCCTCTTAAAGGGGCCGAGCGCCGCTCTACCCGAGGCCCCATGATGGATATCATGGGAGGTGACGGAGCCGGGACCAGCGGTGTGTTGGCGCGTCGCTCACAAAAAAATGAAAAACGCCAGAACTTTAAACACATAGTGGTTTTGTTGTCCGTCTGTCGGGACGAGCCACGCTGGCCGCCGCCCACCGACACTCTCTTCACCCGACGCTTACTTTTCTATATTTTCCTGGGCCGCGGTGTTTGAAACACCGAGCGCTTTTCAAAGACAATGCTCAGCCCTCTGAAATTCAAAGTGGAGCTCCGGTACCTCCCGCCCGCTCACCAAAGAGTGTCCTCATCCCTCCATCTCCAGCTGATTTTTTTATTAGAAAAACCCCAGACTCATAAAAATTCCTTTTGAGGAGGGTTTACTGTGTTTCCCCATATTGATAATGAGCATTTTTTTCCCCTCTGCCTTCCTTTTAAAGCCGTATCTGAAATGCAGTTTGAAGTCGCGGTTGTCCGGGGGAGCTGCGGTATCTCCACGCTGCGCCGGCGTTTCCAACTTGTCAAATCAAATCCGGACTGAGAATATCTCGGCTAATGTTTTCCGAGCGCTAACAATGATATGACACGCACAACAGTTTATCATATTTGGTTTTAGATGGGCCGCCGCTCCCGTTTACTCGACGGCGTTTTCCTAGAATCCCTGAGATACCTCGTCTTGGTTGAAATCAGGAGCTTTTGTTGGTGCGTTCCAGGAACCCTGTAATCTTCATCCATCCCGGCAAATAGGATCCACCGCCATGTCTGAGATGCATAAAGAGATATCAAGAAGTCCGTGTGAGGTGCTCTCTGTGATTGGAAAGAAAAGAACACGGGAGAGGCGGCTGTGCTCCTCCCATGAAAGTTGCATGATGCTTTTTACAAGTGTCAGCAACACGTTCCTCCATCGACGCCTCACTGTTTCACGTTCACTGGGAAGCTAGTCGTCGTCCGGGGCGGGGGGGGGGCAAATATCACGGAAAAGTTGAATTATTTAGCGCCTCCCCCCTAACCTGTCAACGCCAGTCCGAACTTGTGACCCCGTTCGGATGGCGGCAGCCATAAGCGCTATATATACTCCACTGGGGGTTTGTTTAAATGCTGCCAAATCACAACCCCATCGTCTGATGGCCCTTTCCGTGGAGAGCAGGTCTGGACCACACTCTGGGAGATGATCTACAAGCCTCGGGGAGATCCCAGCCCAATGCGGAAGGCCCTTTGCCTCGACAGATCAGGGTAGAAAAATGAACTTCAAGAACATCAGCAGAGCGAACAGCTGCATGCAAATAGCTGACGCGATACAATGATAGCTTTAATATCTAGAAGGTAAATAACGATGAACGCCTGGTTTTATGAAGTCCTATTGAGTCCTCGAACCCTGATAGGAGGAGGTTTTAATTTTGTGGCCTCTAAAAAATGCGATTTACACTTGGCCGTCTCTCAGAACTGCGCACATCCCGCTCATCTCTCGCGAACCGTCGCCGCTCCTCATCGATTTAATCATTCTGAAGGCAATAAATGTAATGTTTGCAGACACAAGCGTTCTGTAATGACATAATTTAGTGTTTTGGCGTTTTTTTGTGTGTGTGTGAATTGTCTTCTTGGTTACGGCTCATCAAGTTCAAATAATATTACGAATTGTCTCCTTTGCAACCACTTTAAATGAAACTCTATTGATCCCTGAGGGGATTCAATTTGAGTCTCTGTGATAATATATTGTTTTTTTTCTCTATATGATTTATTCACATCATTTCCATATTGTGTAAACAAATAAAGCATCGCGACCAGAAAGCAAACTGGAAGGCCAGTTTCAAATCAGGAGGATCGGTTTGTCTATAATTAAGCGTTAAGAGAGCCTCGAGGAAGACCTTGTTTTTAATGTGACGGTGAAGGACGTGTGGACAGGAGGATCCCTCTGATGGCAGAGGACAGGGAAGTCCAGCGGGTATGTAACAGCAGGTCAAGAAAAGTGGGCGTTTGGGAGGAACAGGCTTCACGCCTTCCTTTCTGAGGTTAGAGTTAGCATTAGCCTAGCCCCTTGATTGCTGCCGTAGCCTCGCCCTGCTTTGGGATATCCCACGATGCACCTGGGAGTGCATCCCCCCGTTCTTCCTGGCCTATCTTCAATCCCACATCTTCTACCGAGTCCTCGGGCTCTAGCGTTGGACAGTTTTCCAAGGGGCGGGGCTTATTTGACAGCGACGCCCACCATCATGAATTATTTGACAAATATTAAAGTTGTCATTGTATTATTTCCGCTTGCATATAACTGTTAGCGCTACTGGTGCAAGCATTAGTGACAGACTCACAGTCTGACTCGGATCCCGGAGTTTCTTTCTTTCCTCTTCTTTTTTTCCTTTGGTCCATTGTTTTTTCGTTTTTTTTTCTTATTTTTAATTGAGACTATCCTGTGTGTGTTTTTGTTTCATCCAAATTGTCCAAATTTGCATTCTCTTGTTTCTCTCGAATTTCAAAAGCCTCAGATCTGCATTTGCCAGACATCGTGACAGGGATGAGACAGCCGGCCTCCGCTTTGGCTATGAACCAAAAAGTAAAACGCCGGGGCGACACCCAGTGACGGATTTTAACACTAGCATTTATTGTTTTACACTCGAGTTAAAAATCCAACATATCTACTTTATTTTGTCGTGATTTTTCTTTTCTTTTTTCTTCTCAAGGTATAAATGTCTACTTTTTCAATTTCATTTATCGATTTCTTTGGTCATTTTATTTCTTTAGTTAAGGTTGCTTTTGGTTTGGTCCAAATAATTTTTTTTTCCATTCATAGATTTCTATTTTTGAATAGAAATAAAGCACAAAGCTTGCTGTCGTAATCAATTCCACGGCCGTCTTTCAGCTAAATCTGATCCCTTAAGAAACTGCTAATCCTCAAATCTAATAAATAAGAGGAAATAGAAAGCTGGAAGATGAATATGTTAAGTGCTCCTGAAATACCACTACTACTACTACAACTACAACTACTACTAGTACTACAACTATTACTACTTCTACTACTGCCGATAATGATAATGTTAGAAATAATGATAGTAACAATATAATAATCATGATAATTTTAATTCTGAAACAATTCAGGATCATTAAGACACTGAGCTCTTTGCACTTGAGCTGGCGATGAAGTACACAATTGTTACCATGGTTACTATTGTAAACCATTGAAGTTGAAAAGAGAGTTGGAGTTCACACTGCCAGACTGCATTCATTTGTTTGGATTTCTTTTTTTTGTTTGTTTTGATTTTAATGAGGACTGAAATACGGGGTCACGTATCCGTCTTCTTCATGCGCCACTACTTCCCGTGCCCCGCCTCCTTTGTCTCATTGGCCGTTCTGATCGGCTTTCGGATCAGAATTAAGAATTCAAACGTGTTTGATTGACGGCTGCTGGCCACATCCGCTACCCTGAGCTAGCCGCGCCGTGCGTCCCAACGGGGGTCTTCCATCCCCGGCTCCACCTGCCGCTTCTTCGTGGCAGGTCATGGCTTGTCCTCAGTTCCGATGAGCGCTGCCGAGGAAGAGGAGCGGGAAGTGTCTTCTACGGAGCGAAGATAACCGGCCGATACGGATCCGCGGCGCCGGGCTTGCCGTGAGGGGGGGGTGCGATCATGAAGCATCATATTTATATTAATGAGCTAATTATGAGGCTGCAGAACCTGAGGATTCTAACCATCACTATAAAGTTAATCTCACCTTCCTTTTTTTTTTATTCATTTACTGGCGTAGTGGTAATATTTAAATCCAATGCACACAGGAGCCCCCCGATCCCCATATTCAATTTCCTAGTTTACGGAAAATCTATGAGGTGCGGTCGGTGGGAATTAAGAGGCCTCCAAATTCCACTCAAGTGTAACGTTCTCTGGAAAAAAAGAATAAGTACATCAAATAAGAAATGAACCTCGACTTCCGAAAGCATCGACTTCGGAGTTTTCCGAGATCCGAGCCGTGGCTCAGTGGAGTTTTTGCTTTGTGATCGGAGCCCAGATTTGAGTTAGCAGCGAGCGGGATGTGCCACGTGGACGCCGCTGGCCGTGAAGTGACGTATAAAGACAGTGGGACGTGCCGCCCGCCACTAGCTAGCCTAGAGAACGTCATGGAAAGAGACGAATGAGGTGTGCGAGTGGGGGACTCGTCCGTGCAGAGGTGGAAAAGTTGTTGTGGGTGAGATACGGTGAAGGAGATCATCATCGGTGAGACGGCAGGACATTTACGGGGATTTGATGCAGCGGACGGCGGGAACATCGGCGGACGAGGCGTTTGAAGAGGCGTTCAAAGCCGGTTGATGGTTTTAGAAAGAGGAGCGGCTTCACTCCGTCCATAAATGAAGGTTAGACATAAATTGTAGCAAAGAGTGCACGTTACCTTTCGCAGCACATTGTAGCGTTAAGTGTGCAGTGAGCAAGTTAAGTCAGGGATGGAGCACAAAACTAAAAACTCCTCCAACCTCCTTCACCGATAAATCGTCTGTTTGTCTCTTTTAGTATGTATTTTCCACAGTATTTGCCATTTATAATGCATATTTTTCGTATTTAAAACACGTAACAAAACAGGGGATCTGGACAGATTAACAGCATCTCAACTCATTTCAACGGGGGAATTTAATTTGATATATGAGCTGCGAGCTGGGTCACAGAACCAGATCCGGTCCTGGCGAGCTGGGTCACAGAACCAGATCCGGTCCTGGGTCGAGGCGTGACCGTCAAACAGAAATAGGAGTATGAGAGAATAAACTGGCTGAATAACCTGACAACAAAAGCAGAGTAAATATTTTATTCTTATTGCTACCCAGCGGCGGGATGAAGCCCAGCGTCCGCTCGGGAGACGTAAGTTTTATATGTTAGGCCGCTGTGGTCCGGACAGACAGGAAGTCACGAGGCCAGTCTGCGGGTATTCACAACCCTCTCACTCCGGACGATAACCGTCATTAACGGGGGCGACGGTTCGGACTGCGCGGCTGCGGCAGCGAGACCCCCCATCCCAAGCCCCGTGCCATCAAAACTGGGATGAAGGACGCGGGAAGGGCGGGCGAATTCCTCCACCTGCTGACAAAGGGGAAAAGATGATCGCTCTAAACGCCCGGCACTAAATCTTTCACACTTGTCAGGTCCACTTTGTCCCGGGCCGGCGGAGCCGACCCCTCTCTCCCCGTCAGCAGGGACCCGGCCTTGGTCAACGGGGGAGGGGGAGGATGGGTGGTTGGGGGGTGGGGGGGCAAGACCCCCGGCTAAATTTATAACACACATTTGCGCCCCGTGGCCTCAAATCATCCAAACATATTGCAGAGGACACGCATCTGGATGGCCGTATTATTGCGCTAAAAGGTGCTCTCTTGTCTAAACGCGTGTGTGAGTGTGTTTTCTCCCCGGAAGGCCTCGCTATGCCGGGGATCTGTTTTACACGGACACGAGAATCAGGTGCTTATCAATCTCACACCGTCAGCGCTGAAGGTATCTGGATTCATACGTTCATTCATACACGTCAGGGTCGGAGGGAGGCAGTAGCCTGCAGCCATTCACCCTCTCATCTCACCATCTGGTCCATCAACTGTAAAGGTGTCGCTCCTAAATCTGTCGTTTCCGCAGTAACAGAATTATTGATGAGAGCTCTCCGCGTTGATCGAATGATCGATGGATGAATTCATCCATTTATCAAACTCTCTCAGCGGCGTCACCTGGGAGCCCACAGGACGAAGAACAGACGGGAAAAACGTTTTTAGAAGGCGAAAAGAAACGGAGTTTTTTCGCATCTTCCACACCTGCGTGTTCACATCCTCATGCGTCACGACTTCAGAAAAAGAAAAAGAATCATAAATCCATATCTTGCAGCTGCGGTTTCTTTGTGTGAGCGTCACCTTGAAGCCCGGGCGCTATAGTAAGATGTTCGCTTATGTTAACTTCCATCTCCCGCGGCGACCGTCCCCCCAAAACTATTATCCACATGGGCGCCATTGTGATTGTCACAAGGTTAGATAGCTCGTACAAATGAATAACAAGCTCTTTGAGGCGTACGGGACGCCAGACAGGGCAATTTCACACCGCCGAACGGGAGCGCGCCGGTTTTGTGTTACGTAGGTCGGACGGCGAGGGCGGCAAGTAGGTCAAGGCGGGGGGGGGTGCTGGAGGTCGGCGCGGTTCTGATACGCCGCTCGCGGCCAGAGCTGAAAGGGCATTGAGCTCCGACACCCCAGGTTTATTTCTACGAGGCGGCGATAAGTGAAAATGAAGTTGTTGTTGGTTTTCTCCGGGAGGAAGATTGATTTGTTTACACCTTTGTGTTTGGGCCTCTGAAGGGAAGCCCACGCCTCCTATCTGCCGCCGCCGGGGCGGCTAGAACGCAGCCCTATCTGAGGGCGTAGAGGTTTGTCTGGGGATGAAAAGGACGGCCCGGAACAAACCTTTACTGCTATTTACATTTATCCAAATGTTAGAACGTTTAATGAATGTCAATATGTTTCTACACTGCAAGCAGTCGTCCTGCTGGGGGACGGACCAGAGGGCAAGAGCAGGTCAGGTCAGGGTTTACTGGCTGCAGACTTTACCATTAGTTATAGGTACATATCTTTCCATCTATCTATCTATCTATCTATCTATCTATCTATCTATCTATCTATCTATCTATCTATCTATCTATCTATCTATCTATCTATCTATCTATCTATCTATCTATCTATCTATCTATCTATCTATCTTCCTATCTATCTATCTATATATATATATAAATTAATATATATATACTTATAGATATGTGTGTGTGTGTTTGTTTCATGTCACCAAGTAAAGAATTTCCATTTTTTTCTATGTAATGAGATTTTCTTTGAACATTCGTAATTTTTTTACTAATCATTTATTTCAGAGATTTAGCTATTCATTTGTCTAGTTGACATGTGATTTTTATTATTTAGCCATTTTTCAACCTTTATCTACTTTTTACTGTCACTGTTAGCATTATCGATTACATTTTTATATTTTCAATCCTTTTTCGTTTAATTATTTGTTGATTGATGTATTAATGTATTCATGTTTTTTGTATTATTTTAATCATCCAAATCCAGACCAGTGTGGGATAATGGGTTGTCAGAAAAGTCATGGAACTGCATATTGATGCCTGTTACAAAAAGGTTTTTCGACAATAATGAAAAAAAAGACAAATGAGAACATATGTTTGACCTAAACTATGACGAGAATAATTCGCCTGTCAAGAAAGAGTAAAAGAGAAGGGACAAATATATTTGTTAGCATTTGAAATCAGAGTTTGCGGCGCAAACTAAAGTCTGCACGTCGCCTGATTCCCATTTTGGATGAATTGTAGTTTTATTCTGCTGTTCGGCTTCAACATGTCAGTCTGACATAAAGACCACTCGATTTCTTTCACCCTCTACTTTGACATTTGTCAAGCTGATTCCCAGATTCACGTGTTTCCTGTCCCGCCACTGAACGGTAAATACCTTTGCGAGTCTTTTTTTCCGGCTCTTTTTATTTCCCATTACAAATAAACTAAAAATTAGGTCTCGGGCCCCCCGTTGTGGCTCCGTGATTGAATAAATATCCCTGTTTTGCATGAAGCCGTCAGCACTTTCCCTTCGGCCTGTCAGAAAGTCATCAGGGTCGCACCCCGCCTTTATCAGCTCCCCACTCAGCAGTGCCGCTGATAAATCCCTCTTCCTCTCACCGTGCCGCTTATCACCGGCTCTGCCGCGATGTGGCCACAGCACATACAGAGAGAAAAAAAAAAAATCTCTTCCACTGAGGAAGGGACTTCTGCAGATATGCCGGGAATTTTAATTCACCTCGGCTGCTTTTTCTTTTTTTTTTTTTTTTTTTTGAGCCTATCAGCAATTAAAGTTGCCGAGGCATCGTGTTGTTGAGTTCTCATTTCTTTTCTAAATATATATTTGAATGCACGGCTGTGACAGGATTTTATATCTATCTATGTATATATATATATATATATATATATATATATATATATATAAAAAAGTCATTTTGTCATTCTTTCATTTGCCACTCAGGTCTTCTGCATAGAGCCGATCTTTGTTTTTGGTGCAGGAGCAGAAAGAATGTAAAGCTAACGGTGAAACAAAAGACAGAAACAAGCGTTCTTTTTTTCATGGAGCTGACCAGTATTACGATACATTTGTTTTCATAACAAATTGTTTAAAAAAAACATCCAAGGACTCAACTAATGACAAGCGGGTCATGACAAAACAGCAAAGTACAAATGCAAATATAATATCACCATTATTATTATTATTATATTACTCTTGTTATTTTTTTATGTTGTTTGTGCTTTTTATCAACATGCACCTTGAAAACCAATTGGCTTATTATAATATTTGCCATATTCATTATTCATTTATTTATGTATGTATTCATTTATTCATTTCATAATTATGTTTTTGGGGTGTCATTATATAATGCAACATTATTATTATAAATTTTATTATTGTTATTATCATTGCTATTTTTGGTGTGGCTGTTTTTGTTAGAAAGTCTCATTAAGAAAACGGTCTATATGTTTATTTATTGTTTAATACAAATTCAATTTAATAGTAGGAATTTTAGCTCTGGACGTAGTCGTAGTAGCAGTAGCACTGAGGAACATCCTAAGCTGCACTTTCAAAATGCTTCATTCTTCTTATCTCACGATTATTAATATTCATTGTTATTATTGCTCCGATTGTACTCAGATATGTCACAGGCAGTGATTCATGTATTGTCCTGAAGAGGCACCTGTGAGCGCTCGCTTGTCACTCACATTTAAAAACTAAGATGAAGATGCTCTTCATCTCCATCTGTTTTTTTTTTTTGTTTTTTTTTGTTTTTTTTCAAGTTGTTGTCTTTGCTAATCAAATGAAACCGCTGCATCCAGACCGACGTGGTCTTTCCGGCTGCTTGCAGAGCAGAACCCCCCTCCCCCCCCCCCCCCCCCCCCTCCCCCCCCGCCCCCCCCCCCCCCAACATCTTGCCCCTAAC
>CAAKHD010032030.1:57800-77927 GCA_901007705.1 Fistularia tabacaria | reverse complement strand
GGGTTTTCAAAAAAAAAAAATTTTTAAATTTTGTTTAAAAGGGGGTAATTTTTTAAAAGTTTTTAAAAAAAAAAAAAAAAAAAAAAAAAAAAAAAGAGCTTGTTTTTTTTTTTTATTGACTCTGGAGCACGAAAACATTCATCTGAGGTTTCTGGATCTGAAAGTGTTTGATCATGAAAGATGTTCTTCAGCTCGATCAGCAGGGCTTTGATAAATGCCAGAGGACCGAAAGACTTTTCTTTCAAGCCGTTGCCAAGCTATAGAATGTTAGACTGTAAATAAACTATAATTATGCTAATGCGACCAGATTCCTAATTGCCGCAGAACTAAGTTATTCCTGTTCTACCCTTGGGGATAGATCAACAAACTACTGACTTACAAATCATTGGTAGTCGAATTTCCCACAAGCGACTTGGAACCCTTCACGCCTACCAACCATTTCATTAACCGCAGCTAGAACTTGACTGACACGGCCTGTCGTCATCTAACGCCAATATATACTTTGGCACCGGCAAAAATATGGCCTCCGATGTGTAGTCGGGGTTTTTTTAGAAGCGCGCAGACAGTTAATATACATAAGCTCCTTTGCTCCCCCTTTGCACGGAACTCCCCGCAACAGACGCCCAAACATCCCGGCCTATGCCCAATCTCCAAATGCCGAAACGTACCGAGGGCGCTGGGGGGGAATCGAGTGTGAAATGGCCTCTACTCCAAAGGTTTTCATTCGAGCAGAAACGCACAAAGTCTCACCGCAGCGGCACGAGCCAGGCGGTCGAGTGGAGGGAGAGGGACTGAAGGTGAGGAGAGAAATGAGGGGCTCTGCTCGGGTTCAGACGGCTCTGACACAGACAGAGAGATTCATTTCCTCTGTGACAAGTGTAGCTTGGCTGGTTAGACATGTCAGACATGGCATGACTTATCCAGGAAGGGGACATGAGAGAGGGAAATCTTGACCATGACGGGATTAAAAGAAGCTGCGAGGAAGGTACGAGTCGCCGCCTGGCGCTTCTGGCTACCGCTTTCAGGCTGTTTATGATCTTCTCCTGTGCGCACATGCAAACTCAGTGGAAGAAAAATGGAAACCAGCATCATCAGACCTGCGGAATTTTATCTCACCCCAAACAGAAGCCCTGCCGTTACCTGCCTGTCTCAAAAGCGACAACGGCTTCTCACCCGGGCTGATACCGACACATATAATAGGAATGGACGAGAAAGGACTCAAACTCTGGTGCCGATTTTATCTCGTACAATGAGCGAAACTGTTCAACCCCTCACAACTGAAGAAGCCTCTCGGATGAGGGGCGAAACGTCTTACAGTGGAGAAATTTAAGTCCAGTTGCCTCGACAAGAAGCCACGACAAGAACATTTCCACAGGCGTTCAACCCCCTTCTTTGAGTCAGGAACTTCCAATGTCAAGGGGAGACCTCTGCTTTTGAGATCCCGATGTGGCGCAGGGACGAGGGATTGCAGAAAAGGTTCTCATCCAGGTCCATCAGTTGGGTCGAACGAAGGTTTCTGCGTTCATGTGTGTGTCATCCAGGGAGCAAAGGGGAAAAAAAACCCGAGGGACTTGCAGAAACTGAACCCAGCCGACACGTTTAGATTCGCCGAGGACGGATTACAGTAAGCTAATCGTGGCGATGCCTTGATTCAAGGGGGTGATTGGCACCGCCAGCAAAGCTCCCTGGTGGTTTTCATAATCATTATATTTAGCTGGCAATTGAAAAAGCAATTACGGATTCATTGACTGCTTCAACTTCCAGGAAGAGATTGAAGGTTACTTCATTTCCTCGGTCATTGAAACTAATCAAAGCCATGTTTGCAGATGTGGTGTTACAGCACAGTAATGCATCAGGGGCTCCTGGGACATGGATGATTTTCAGTCATTTAAGCTGCATTTTTCATGAGATCATTCAGGACGGTCATTAGAAGAAAGACGCCGGGAGCCGAATGGATCATCTCAGGTCCAGGAGTTTAAAAATATAAAGCAGAAAAGCTTTTGTGATCAATCGGATTGATCAGAGATGTGATTATAGAGAAAGCACTTTCCCCCCGAAGACTCTGTGAACTCAGTCTGGCCATAAATTCACATGAGCCTTCCCTGTATTTGTTGTAAATACTAGCAAGTGGATCCGAGAGAAAACTGAAGCTGCTCAGAGGAAAGTTTGAAAACCAAAACACCTGCTTTGTCTTTTCGGGTTTAACTGCAGCGTCCTGGGTTTGGCTCATTTAGGGAAGATTGAGCTCAGGATGGATGGATGGATAGCTAGCTACCTAGCTATCTAGCTAGCAAGAGAGATAGATAGATAGATAGATAGATAGATAGATAGATAGATAGATAGATAGATAGATAGATAGATAGATAGATAGATAGATAGATAGATAGATAGATAGATAGATAGATAGATAGATAGATAGATAGATAGATAGATGATTGATGGATGGATTCATCCATCCATCCTTCCATCCCTCCCTCCATCCATCCATCCCTTTTCTCCACATTCCCCACATTATTTACCATTAAAACTAAAAACATTACACTATCCATCATCCCCTCCTCCATCCATCCATCCATCCATCCATCCATCCCTCTCTTTTCGCCACATTAATTCCAGCCAGCCTCTGAGAGTCAAACCACCCAAAGCAGATCCATGTTGGACCAACCAACGGCGTGACCGTCCGTCGAAGCCCAGGGTTCCCAGGGCTGCATTACTGTGGTGTAACTGAGGGAGCATTCAATAGAAAAAAACAAAAACGGCAGAGGTTCCGCACACACGATAGCAGGATTTGCCGATAGTAATGAGGCGTAAGGAGAGGCTTTAATTTATGGTATTTGTTCCAAATTGATGCTCGGGGCCTGTGTTATCCAAGTGGGTGCACAGATGTTAATGGGATGTGCAGAAGCAGCTCAAGCCCGGTGGGCGGAAGCTTTTCGTGGCCAAATCCAAATGAAACAAATAAATAGGAGGAGGGGGGGGTTGTTATGGGCAAGTAATCATCATACATCAGACAAGTACCGGGGACCTTACAATGCGTTCGCACCTCAGCGCCTCTGAAATAAGGAAAAGTGGACGGCGGCAAAGACTCGAGACGGTTTATCACTTCGTGTCACAGCTGAGGCTGTTTGTATCTGCGGTGTTTCTAATGCATTACAGTAGAGACATCACCTGTCTAACAGTTACTAAGGCCTCGGCGGAATTGTGCATTATCCCTCACGGCATCTGACTCGCACACCTTAATTGGGTGTTTTGTGCTGAAAATAACCTGCCCTTGTTTTCTTTCCATGCATTTTAGAGTTGGAAAGACAGTTGGCGACGACCCGGGAAACACACTCTGTGTATTTCCTACTTTCTTTTACTGCCCCGAAACATATCAGAGGCACGTCGCGATTGCCTCGAGAAAAAAGACATTGGCCGCGAGTACCCAGCGTGGCAGATCATCTGTCATTTCTGCTCCCCCGGGGATCGGCCTGTAGCAAGTTGTTTGATTGATTAGCATCATTAAATATAGAGTATTGGGAAAATCCAAGTTGATGTGCTCTAAAATTATGTCTTTTTGTGAAGACATCATGATATGTAATTGTATTTGTGTAAAATGCATCTTCATACTTACAGTACCCTTCAGTTTCATATTATCTAAAGGAAGCATTGCAATGCACCAGTTTTATTACAAGTCATTAAGTATTGCATATTGCTAGAAAAGCATACGACAGGGTGCAGAGAGAGCAATTATGGTTGCATGAGGAGGTCTGGAGTGGCAGAGAAGTCTGTCAGACTGGTGCAGGACATGTATGCCAGCTATGAGACAGGGGTGAATCTGTGAAATCTGTGCCCCCTCTTATTTGCAGTGGTGACGGACTGGCTGACAGATGACGTTTGATGGGAATCTCCATGGACCATGATGTTTGTAGATGACAATGTGAACTGTAGTGGGAGCAGGGATTTAGAGATAAATTTAGAGAAGTGGTGGTATGCTCTGGAAAGGAGAGAAATGAAGGTAAGGAGCAGCAAAACAGAATTCATGCGTGTGAATGAGAGGAACCCAAGTGGAACATTGAGGCGACAGGTAGTGGAGATACAGAAGGTGGAGGATTTTAAGTACTTAGGGTCCAGAGTCCAGAGCAATGGAGAGTGTCAGGGGTGATAAAAGAGTATTAGCCGGAGTGAAAGGAAAAGGTGTACCAGACAGTGGTGAGACCAGAAATGCAGTCTGGTTTAAAGACACTGAGGAGAAGACAGGAGGGCAAAGGGAGAGGGAGAAGATGTGGAGGTTTTCTTTGGGAGTGAGAAGGACGGAGAGGATCAGAAATGAGTCCATCAAAGGGACAGCACATGTGGTCAGATGCTCTGAAGATATGGTCAGAAAAGCCAGATCGAGTACACGTACAGAGGAGGGATAGTGAAGATATTCATATCAAGATGCAGAGGTTGGAACTGCCAGGCAGGAGGCCTCGGGACCAAAGAGAAGGTTTATGGATGGAGTGGAAGAGGACATGATGTCCTTTGGTGTGAGAGGAGAGGATACAAAGAATGGGGGAAGGTGGAGAAAGTCGGTTCACTCTGAAGCGAGCGACCGAAAAAAAAAAGATGTATATTGACAACTCCCTTAAATGGCCAGATGAAATTTCAGTCTTTTAACAAGTCAAATAAAAGACACGGATGGAGAGCCGGCGAGTTTAAACTGCATCGTTCAAAGCTCAAACTCAAGATAAACTAAACTCGTTGCCTCCTGGCTCCGGGTGAAGATGGTGTCAGCCCACTCAGACATACTCGCGATAACGAAGATCGAGATCAAGCCGTGCTTCATTCGGGTGCTTCACTTTCGCCGACATTCGCGCGAATGAAAACTCGATACGTCACCGATCACGTATTACCTCGTACTCAAACTCCTCCGTCCGCTCTCCATCGGCCTGCACGGGGGAGAGATAGTCTGGGCCGTCGTAGTAATCCTGGTCCATTGTGTGAAGAGAATGGCAGCTGCAAGAAGAGACACAGACAGCGAGGGTGGGGAGGATGTTAGAAAAGAGGAGCGCAGTTGACGGTCGGAACCACCCTTTTCTCTTAATTTCTTTCAAATGCGATCAGCACCTTGAAGATGGAGGGTTTCCTCGCTTTTGTCTTAACGGAACTCCAAATCAAGGATTTGTCAGGGGTCTGAATTGCAGCCGGAGTGTTCGCGGTATTGTCACGTCAGTCGCTTCCCGCTCTTCACAGAAAAATACAGCGGCCCCCGTCCCCATCAGCGGCCAACGGCGGTATCACAAAAGAGAAGAAGAAGAAGACCATTCCTCGGAGCGTTGCCGGACCGACGTTGTGAAAGATTGCGGGGAGAACGTCGGAATGTCCTCGCGCCTCCTGTTTCACGCATTCCATAAAGACGGCAGTCGTACGCTGAAAGTCCAAGCGTGACAAACACCCGTCACACCAATAAAATCAACTGTGTGGCGCAGCTGATCTCAGACCAGGGGAGGGAAATAAGGGCCAGGACACGGCGGTTACTTCTGGGCAGAGCCAGCGGCTAGGAGCTGCCCGCTAGGATGCGTTGTAGAATTTTATTAGCCCATTTGGTTTAATCACCTTGTAAACCTTCTAAGAAAATGGGTCCTTGCTATGATTGTTAGCGAGGCACTGCGGGGATGCGATGTGATGATTGCACGTGATATATATGACACACGTGGAATTTATTTCAATCAGGTGCCGCCTTATATATATACAGCAGACACGCTGGTGCAGCTGAAGAATTTGAATGGCGATAAAGGGAAGTGATGAGGAATAAATTATCCGCTGCACAAAACATAGTTTTCAGACTTCCCTGTTTTGCTCTGAAGCTTCAATGCTGCTGTTTTTCTAAACGCATCCACTTCCCAAGAGGTGGCATCTGAATATTCCTACCAACAGAACTTCCCTTGTTTGCACTTTGATTGCCTTTTTAGGCGAAGAAAAGATGAAGTAAAACGCCGGGAGCGGAAATAATGAACCGAGTTTCTTTTGTAGTTCCCCGGGAAAAACCTCCCGTTCATACTCGAGATTTTTCCGCCTCTCTGTCACAAAAACAAACATACCTCTGAGGGATCGGGCCACCCAGAGTTCAAGCTAGCACACCTCTTATCCATGCGTCGTTATCAAATAGGACGGGTGACGATGCAACGTGGCGACTCGGGATGCGAAGCATCGCAACGTAGCCTCAGCCTTTCAAATCAACGAGCCCAATCGATGACGGATTTGGGGTTGATCATCAAATTCACCCCAAAGACAAGCTCGCTGGACACGGTTTCACACACACCTGAGCTTCGTCTTTCTATGATAGTTCCGCTTAACAGCACAGGAGTGAGCCTGAAAACTTCTTGGTCTCAGACAAAGCATGAATAAAAACGTAGCAACAATTAGCATTCTGCTGTGTCTGTCATTGACTGATTTCAAATTCAATCGATACAGGAAACCACTGATCTGCTTGAAAAGATTGAGTTTCCGTTGAGGGAAGCTTGAGGTTCACAACCATTCGGTTTAACGAAAGCATGAAGGGGTTCAAAAACGGGAGCTCAACGAACCTGTCAGAGAGCAGGAAGGGACAGACGTCAGGCACGGGAGGGGTTGACGGCCGGAGTTTTGCCAGCGCCATGATGTGTTCAAAGGTGATGTCCGTCTGAGTGCACACGTCCACCACACGGATTTCCTGAGGGGGGCCGTGGGGCCGGCCGCTTGGGGTCCGCCTGATGACTTGGACCACCAGTGGGTCCTTGGCAGAGTGGAAGATCTCCCCGGGGTCTTCATGGCTAGACTTGGACAGCTCCTTCCCATTCACCTGCAGAGGACGGGGGAAACCAACTTTACCTTAATTTACTGGGGGTAGATTTCTAACCCCTTTTCTCTGGAAACATTTTAAGGCAGCAGAACTGCTGTCAGGTTTAGGGCTTCATAAGATTCAGTGAACAATGTACCATAAATAGCTCAAGAGAGGAAATAACCACTGGACCATAAAAAAAAAAACGCATTCCATGCTGTTCACAAAGACAGTACACACTGCTATGACAGTTCCAGAGTAAGATCTGCGTATGTATGCGCAGACGATGACATCTTTCAGCAGACTTCGGGTAAACATCTACAAATGGTATTGGTGGAGGAGCGTGTGAGTTTGAATTCAGAGCCCAAACCGTTTCTTGTCCATCACCCCTCCACCCCCAAAAAATCCCCCTAAAGAAAAATTGCCCGAGATTTCTTGCATATTGTGCACTGCAGCTGGCACGTATGAAGAAAACCATTGGTTCATTTAGTACAAGTAATTCATTGCGGGGAGACTGTGGCAGCAGGAACACCTCGGGGAATGTGCTTGGGCATAAAAGCTGAAACCAGAGATTATAATTTAGATTACCATGGAAAAAAAAAAAAGGTAAAGAAAGTAGACGAGGTCAATCACACTCGGAGTTCTTTTGAAATCTCCTATTGGACAAAGCAGCAAACCGGAAGGAGCTGAAACAACAGCAGAGGCGGAAACGCTTCGTGACATGGAAACCGCTTTACGGTCCGGCGGCGAGCGACCGACTTCACACCGGAATCCAGCTTATTGTGTAAAAATCCGTCTGCCGAGTGTTAAATGAACATCACAAGCGTCAGCGGGGAACCACGCAGCAGACATTCCACCCACCCCTGGCTGCTGACACGCATTTCAGAGAAGTTACCGTCGTGGAGCAACGACTCCATGAATTTACTTGTGTGTTATTATTCATTTTTTTGTGTTTGTTTGTTGTACAAACCTCTATTCAAACCTTAGCACGTGCAACTCACCGGTCCTGATGTTGGGGAACTGAGTTGAATCCGTGGTGTGGACAAAGGTCAGATACGAACCGGTGAAGTCAGTGTGTTCGTCAGAAGGGCTGCGCAAAACGGTACGCGTGCACCTCCTGGGATGCAAACAATAGACTTCTCTTAGCGGCGGTAGCGTGCGGTTGCGCCGCGGCCCGTTCCCCCGCCTGCCGATGCGACCTTTGTTTGTGGCGATGATGCATTAATCACCTGAGCAGGCAGTAAATTGGGTCAAACCCGCTCCAGTGCACCTGCAGGGCTGCACCGCCCAAACCTACTTTCTTCCTATTCTGTTTTTTGCCACTCAGCATTTAATTAGACCTCGGTACTCTATTCTAAAAAGGTAACCATGATAATTAGCTTAGACAATGTATTTCCTTTAACCCCCTCTTCCTCCTTGTTATGTCTCCCTCTGCAGCTCGAGCCCTTGAGCAGGGGCGCTCGGCGAAAAACAAAGGAGTCGGAGCAGATGAATGAGGCAGCCGATGGCGTATGACAGTTCTGTGGGAACCAAAAAAAAGAAAGATCAAATTTCCCCAGCGCTCCCTCTGGAGAGACTGTCTGGGGCAGGCTCCTGCTCCTAGCTTCCCTGCTCGCTCATAATGGACATTATGAAATCTTAGAAATAAGATTTTTTGTTTCTAAATATCACTTAAATTCATGGGAACAAGGTGGTTAAAATAACCCTGAATCAACGGAGGCGTATTAAGTCGCCGTAACTCCAGCATGGAGATGTTGTTATCCCTTCGGACGATGCCCGCCTCGACGAGGGCGCCGATTCTCGTAGCCCCGTGCGGATCCGTCCGATCGAATCAGACGTGACAGATGGCGGGTACGTGTACGGGTTCGGGCCGGAGCTTCTGCGAGACCCCGGGGTGTTTCCGCGCCGGAAACTCTGCTTTCGGACGTGGGACTTTCAGGAAAACTGTCGGGAGCAGCCGAAGCCGACGGCTTAGTGCGATATTTGGCCCCTGGGTTTATTTACACAGCAGCTTCAGTCTCAGCGACTAAACTCGTTCATTGAGCATTCGCCGTGTTGTACTTCAGCGGAGTGCAGCCATTTGAAATTTGCACGGATTTTAATGCAGTCGTTCACACGTTATCCGTCATCTCCAAGTACGCGTGCAAACATGCAAATATATACTCATTCATAAACACGTGCTGGTAAACAAGGTCTGCCGCGACAAATGACTTAGCGGCGGTGTTAATCAAGTTCAATTGCTGCGTTTTCCAAAACGGTTCCATATGTAAAGAGCCGCGGGCGTGAGTTATCCCGCCGGTGTGGAGCAAAACAAAGGTGATTATTCATGGGAAATCATTTGCCCGACAATTGGGCCAGTAATGGGAAGCTGGAAAGGAAATGGACGCTGGAATGGAGCGGCCGGACCCAGGAACATCTGCTGGCTGTTTGAACGTGGATACCCAGCAGCTGCGGCCAAAGGAGAAATGTGTTTTTCTTTCGAAGGCCCCGGAAGACCTCTGGATTTCTCAACAGCAAATACGGCCGGCCAACGTGGTGGACTGTGACGAAAAGATGGAACCTGTTTCTTTCTTTCAATTTTTGTCTGTGTCAGAGTGGACGTGGGCAGGGTTGTACGCGTCGCATGGCTTCATGTATCGATGCAGATGGATGGCTTTTCCTTTTAAAAGCGGAATATCTTTTAAAATTCCGTCTCACTTCGACACCACCCGGGCATCTTCTTACCCCTCAGGCGGAGGCTTGTTGTTCCCGCCAATCATGCACTCCCAGGGTTGCCTTTCCCGGCTTCCGAACCTGGAATCCAAGGAACGTGACCCTGCGGTTTGTCGGCAGAAGAAAGAGAAAACCGACGCGGTGAGGAGGATTAGCTGATCGGGTAAACTGTAGCTCGGGAGCTCCTCCTGGCCTGTCCAAGTGCTGTTGAGCAAGACATGGAACCCCTGGGTGTTCAGAGGGTGCTAGTCAGCGGCTGCCTGCTGCTCATGACGGTTTCGTGCGGCGGATGACTTTGGCCGATGACGTGCTGAGTGTACCGTCAAACTGACTGTGACTAAACAAATGGCTTCTTGTTTTTCTAGCAAACGACAAAGCGCCCTGGAGCAATCGAGGATCTTTTTTTCGGGGCAAACAATGCACAGAAACCCAGATTATCTAAACATGTCCAGTCCTTGTCAAATCCTTTCGTGCCATACGTGCATACAGTAGAACCAGAGAAGCCGGAAATCCAGCTGCCCGACAAGATATGACCCGGATGGTTCGCAGCCTCCACGGACTCCATGTATGTCCAGTGTTGCCGAAACCGTGACAGCCTTCCCGTGGCAGGAGTCAGCTGATCGAAGCTGTCACCGCCAAACAAACAAAAACATCGTCACCCTTTCCAACTCCACAAGCGCCTCACTGCCGGGGGGCAAAGCTGAGTTCCACACATGTACCTGCCGCGTTAAGGGCCGACCCGGGGCGCCTCTCCCGCCACTGCTTTTGTCTCATCCACTGCTGCCTCCCATCAATATCTGCAAGGATCAAGGACAGAACGCAGTGACAGCAGCAGTAAAGTGGAGCCAGTTTATCTGCTTGGATGTCAGCTCCAGCCACATCTGATTCTTCCTCTGCCGGGGGGAACTGTCTCTGTGGCACCAGGCACCGGCGTTGCTGGCAGCTTGCGAGGGATTACGGATAGAATTGATTGATGTACTTATTTTGCTAGGGGAAAGGCAGCCCCAGGCAGTAGACTGTGATAGTCCATTAGCTTTTTATGCTTTCGAATTAACCGCATATATTGCTTTATGGCCGGCGTGTAGCACTTTGAATCTTAATGAAATGTTTTTGTTTTCAATTTTTATAGTCCCGTGCCGTAACACGAGGAGAGCGTACTCCTCTCGTGTTGCGGCCGAACTGAAATGAATGACGCGAGGTCGTCCTCGCTACTTCGGCTACGCTGAACCCATAAACGAGGCTTTCAGCAACAGAAAGAGCATCATATTTAACCGACGCGTGTAACCTTGGGTTCAGTGTTTAACTTTTCCGCACGCAATAAATCTGCACGGAGCCTGCATCTCCTGCGTGGCAGCTCCTGCAGGTTCAAGTGGCAGCCTTTTGTTGTTGGACTTCATGCAGATGGAGCGCAGGTAGGTGTTCCGGCCCGCCCCTCCCAGTTCTGCAACAGAGCTGCGACGGGAGAATCCCCACGGACAGGAGTATTGTCATGTTGATCAGCCGACTGGCAACAAGCCTTGTGGAAAAACAAAACCAAAAAGAAAAACTCAGTCATTTATAATCTATACTGCTCATTCGTCGGTCGGAGGCGGGGGCTATCGCGGCTGTCATTGGATGAGAGGCGGGGTTCACCCTGGATCGGTCGATCGCAGGGCTACACAGAGACACAACCATCTCATTCGCATTCGCATTCGGGTCCCACGAACGAAGCTCCCGGAGGAACCCCGCGCAGACATGGGGAGAACGTGGAGACCACACACAGAGAGGCGCCCCTGGGTGGGAATCCACTCAGGAACCTTCTTGCTGTGAGGAAGAAGAAGGGTTCACAACCGCGTCACCCACAATGATGAGCGTCAGGCTAAAAACTGGACCAAAGTCAGCCACGATACGGGCCGTGGGACACCGTGACTCGAGCAATGTCCTGGTGTTGTGGAACTTGGAGAGAGAGGGAGCGACGGTGAGTACACGCCGCGGGGGAAATCTTATAATCCCCTCAACATCTCTACATCAGCCAATCTGCTGGCCTCCTTCAGCCCCTCCAACCACATAAAACACACTCCACAAGCCCCCTGGGTTATCTTCACATTAAAGGCCCGGCCCAATGCTGCTGGGGTTTTTTATGTCTGCAGAACATTTGATTAATTCTGCCAATTTTCTCCTCCCAGCGCCAATCTCGTGCGGAGCTCTCCCTTTATTGCACGGCCCATTCCAAATGTATCAACTCTGATGCAACGCGCTCTAAAATTCATTGTCCACCTTTTTACATAGGTTCCATGCTCCGCTGCAATTTTTCTCCGAGAGGACGCCCGTTCTAGGCAAAGGCAGCGAATTGAGATTTACGGCATGAGTCACGGGTTCACCGACTGTCCGACCCGCATGGCCCGGAGAAGAGTAGGGGACCGCCAAAAGGAGGGCGAGGGTCAACATCGCATCGCGTGAGCTGACGACCCATCAGCACGCACGCACTCACACACACACACACACACACACACACACACACACACACACCGACACACCCGTAGGCTGTCTATGCAATCCTGCATTTGAAACCTTCCCTTATTTTATTAATTCATCAAGGGAATAACCACCGACTGCGAGGCGCGGGCCGATCCGACGACTTCGACCGGATTACGGAATTCTACGGCAGACTCTGAACATGACGCCGTGAATGGTAAGTTAATAAGCTTGTTCAGGGTTAATGGCATATGCAGGGTATATTTGTTGAAGAGATTCAGAGATGCTCGGTTAATCTCTTGCTTAACTCTGTGATCCCGTCCTCTCAGAGTGAGTTTAAATGCAAAATAGAGGGAGGAAATCGAATTAGGGTAAAAACTGCACTAAGGTGAATGAATAACTAATGGATGAACAGCCTCCGCCTTGGTGATAGCTGGTAATTGGTATGGGGTTGGTGGGCCGGGGGGGCTGAATGATGCTTTGCGATGTGCAGATCAGCAAAATGGTCTCGCTGGCATGAACAGACATTGCGAGGAGTAATGGTGCCTTCCATATGCTGACTGGAGAAAAATCAAGGGGCTGGTGTCACGGACCGCCTCTTCGTGTGCTGAACGCGAGCCAGACGAACACCAACGACAAATTAGACTTCTGTTTTTATAGCAGCGGGTCGGCACCGGCGCCGTTTCGGTGATCGGTTCCTTCCCGTCCCCTGTGAGCGACGCCGACCAGCCCATGTTCCGACTCAAAGGCAAAGAGTCGAACGGACCAAAGAAGATCGATGAGGACGTCAAATAAAACGTCTCAATGTGCCCGTTTAATTTTCCATTGCTCAACGGCCGTGGCCGTTGAACAACAGCGGTCCAACTTGTCAGCGCAGCCACGAAGGACTGCCTGCAGGTATATGACTGTTTCCCCGCCAACTCTCCTTTTGCACCGTCGCAAATTCAATTCCCACTGCACCTTTCATTCACTGTCATTTATTGTGCCTGTTTATTTACTGTTTTGTTCTCACCGATTTCCTTACATCGCTTCTTTGCACTGACAATGTAGCTTCCGACGCTTGCCTTACCGTACAGGAGACAATAAACGCTTTGAATTCTTGAATGAAAGCGAACATAAGATGATACCAGCAGAGGATTCCAGCAGGAGCCGTGAGCGGTCTTGTTTGCGGCAGAATTAAAATGCCTTCCTTCTGGTTTAATCTGCTCACCCTGGCAGCGGAGGCAATTAATACTGGACAAGCTCTATTTACATAATTCCATGCAGCCTTATGGCCACAACAAAGAGCCATTCCGTTCACCCCCCACTTCTGGGGGCAACTCTTTGTCTTTCGGGGGCCGGTCGCTGGATGTGATGTGAGAGTGGAGGTCAGGCTGAGACACGTGGGGCTCTGACAGCGCAAGTAATAAAGAGGGGAGGGTTTGAAAGGTCAGTCTGGACCCCTGCAGTGAGCCATCGATCTGCCTACTAGCCATTAACCAGGAGGCATACCTGGTGGGCTGTCGTAATTAAGGAAAGAAAAAAAAAAAGGGACAAAAAGGACAGAAGTAAAATAAATGCCCTCCTCACCGCGGTCGCTTTTTCTTTTCCTCCAGACGACACAGTGAAACATCTGAACCACCACGAAGGAAAACATCAGAAGGACCTGGCTGGCCGGCGGGGTGATCGTGTCCTTGGCAGCTGCCATGGGATCCCCGCCATTCTAAACAACCCAGCTCCGCGAGAAAACGAACCGAATCGCTTTTCTTTTTTTTCTTTCAGCACATCTGTGTTTATATTTCCAGAAAGGAAGAGGGGAAGTGAGACACAGGGACGGCACAGCAGCGTGGTAATCATTGGCAGCGTAGAAGCACAGTGGACCACACAGGGGGAGGCAACCGAACTCCACCGAAGCCCATCGAGTAAATGTGAAATAATTGACTTGAGAGCGCAATGCCTAGCTTAGCATTACAGTATCCACTGAGATGCTTTTGAAAGTCTTATTGTTGTGTCACTGCCGCGTGCTAATAAAGTAAACATTGTTGCTTAAAAGCAAATTAAGAGGCTTAATGATGTTCTTATGCAGAATCAAGAGAACATCCAAAACAACAGGTCATAGCATAGCAACTCACGGCAACTAACATGATCAGAACTTCCAATGAAGTTTGTCCAATTAGGACGGGACTTGCAAGCAGTCACTGATGAAAGTACCAATGAATTGTATGCTTCGCAAAGAGCCTGGACACAGCGCGCCATTGAACGGGAAGAAAATTATCTCGGGAGAGTGATCACAAGAGTAATCAATCGACTTCCAGGAGGCCCCCGGCTTTGTTGATCGAGGCCGGTGAAAGGTTAGGCGGCTGGAAGCCACGCCTCTCTGTAAACCCAATCGAGTCACTTTGAAGCTCCAAAGTCAACTTACAGAGCTAAAATGCCAACGAGGGGAAAATGTGGAAAGGTTGCACGTGTCAATTGTATTGTCTTTTTAGCTCGTCATCAATGAACCTTTGGCAACCGCAAGTTTAAGATTATTTCAAGTCATCAACCTTTTATATCAGACAGTAACGCTTAATATCGATGGCTTTCCATCTCTGTATAGGTGACATTCAAGACCTGCGCCTTTGGGACAGCACATAAGAGACCTTCTCCACCTTTCTCAGATCACCCTTAGAGGTCACCAGACGTCTTCATTACCGCAGAGGCTTGGAAGTCAATCTTTCAGGCAATGAGTTTTTGGGAACACTGGGAAATTAGCTACCGACGTGTCTCAGAAGAACAAAAAACAAAACAAAAACATGCCACAGTTCTTCGACTCCTATGGGTACCCTCCCATCATGGGTCGCCACAGCAGATCATCTACCTCCATCTAACCCTCCCCTCTGCATCCGCTACTCACACATCAACCAACTTCCTTCCCCTCCATCCATAAACCTCCTCCCTGGTCTTACTCCACACCTCCTGCCTGGCAGTTCCAACCTCAGCATCGTTCTATCCAGATCTTCTGCTTGACTCACTCACTCATCATCTTCGTCTTTGCTGCCTCCTGCTCCGCGTCCTGACGTTCTCCCAAGCAGCTTTAGTAAATATTGTTTCAAGTACAGCGAAATAATCAACACAATGGCGTGGAAGCCATGTCTCAATGTCAGCAAGCTCCAAGTCGAATGCGACACATTTTGTCTTGCACAAATGCCGATACGTATCGAGGAGAGTTGAGACATGCTGGTGTTAAACGCATACCATGTTTGGATATGTCTAGTGGACATATCGGACCAGTGAAAAGAAACTGACCAATGATTTTTATTTAATTTTATAGCAAAAACATTGTGTGGGAAGGGATTTGGACTGCCTGTAAACATTAAACACAGTCAGGAGGTAAGTTGTGTTAAGCTAAATGTTATGCAGTGATAACAGGGCATCTTCAAACCTCTTTATACAAGACCTTGGCTGAGAAATGGACAGAAATGCATTCTGCTTGTTTAAACACAAACAACGGGTCCATGAGTTACATCAAATATTCACCTCCGTTTTGTTTTCTTGTTCATTTTTGCAACGCTCAGTTATACCAGCAGCGGCTCAACGCCCGACGGCCGAAGGATAGCGGGCTAGGACAGAAAAGGAAAACAAAATGCAACGCTTGGAGGATAAACCTGCCTTCTGCATACACTCACCACATTCCCTGCACTACCTTGGCATCATCTATTCATTAAACCTAAAGTCAGACAGGACAAAGGCTTTCAGCTTCTAGCTGCAACAGATGCTCCTCTTTTGTAGTTTTAACTTCACGCATGCTTAGAAAATAATGTTTTTCTCAATATACATTTGGATTGAGTGAAAACTTCGAGCTGTTAAATCCACTAAATGATCACAATCTGCTTTAGTAATGTGCACACATCCCATTGCAAGTTGACTGGGAACTCCAAGACAAGTGTATAGTACCCGCGTGGCTGGTCAGACTGGTTGTCTTGGAACCTGACACTCCTGGTTCAATTCCCCAGCTCCTGCTAGCCTTCCTGCTAGCCTGTCAAAATGCTGCTGAGCAAGACACCTGACACCTGAGTGCTCCCCAGCTGTCTGTTGTGCTGCGTGCACAACTGAATGTGACTAAATCAAGGGATTTCTTGTGATGTGTCCACGTGTTTGCATACAATCACCAGGTTTTTTGCGGGTGAATTGCTCGATGTGTCATTCTGCATTTTAAAATTTCATATATGTATTTATTTACAGAGGAGGGATAGTGAATGTATTGGTGGACGGATGCAGGAATTCGAGCTGCCAGGCAGGAGGGCGAGAGGAAGACCAAGATTTATGGAGGTAGTGAGAGAGGACATGAAGTTAGTTGGCGTGAGAGAGGAGGATCCAGAGAACAGGGTTAGATGGAGGAGGTTGATTCGCCGTGGCGAACCCTGAAGGGAAAAGCCCAAAGGAAAAGAAGAAGATTTATTCACTGTCGGTAGTAGAGGTGGACGAGCTCGCAACATCAACGGATCTATATCGTCTCCAAAGTCAACTCAAAGCGCTTGATCGGTTAAATGTCGCGCTGATTCCACGGCTGAGTGTTCATTTGACAGCGAGGCCAAGAGTCCCCGCGGGAAACGAGTGACCGCTGATGGAAAACGCAGCAGACAATGACAACCTGGCGATTCAGAACTCCATGAAACACCTGTCGAGACACGTTTGTAGCGTTTGACGCCCGACAACCGTAAAGGAGACGTGGCTCTACGTTGCGTTCGCGAAAAAGAGTCCACCTGGATGGTTTGAATCTATGCTAACGGTTGATTAAAACACCTGGTGCTGTTCTTTGTTCGAGCGCCGCATCCAAGAATGAGCGAGATGATCTGAAGGCGATGCGGAGCAAAGTGAATTAATTGTCGAGCCGTCTCTTGAAGCTCCTCCAAACCAATGAATAAGAAAAAAAAAAAAAACGAACATACTGAGTTCGTGGAGAGAATCCAAGCGTGTGCGGGTCTATTTCCGCATCTAGAGGAGTACCAAGGCGCCACTGATCGGGCGAATGTCATGGCGGCGGGTAACGCGAAAAATGCGATGCATCTGCGGTGGCGTTAATGGTGGGAGGCCGCGCGAGTTTCACGCTGTCACGGGAAACATAAGTAGTGCACGTTCGTGATGATAAGGCCGCATGTCTGGTGCCTCCTGTTCCGAGAGGCTCGGGCTCCTCCAGCTAATGGCCGTAATAAAGGATCGTTCATGCCGAGGTCCACTCATTTATTCTCATTCCTGGGAGTACGAGAGGAGCCGCTACAGCGATCAACCTCTGCTCACCGGTTCATTCCGAGACAGATTTATGGTCCCGCCTATGTAATGGATGTTCGTCGCGCACGCATTTGATTGTTCCCGCGCAAAGTCCGTTTTGTTTTACATGGCGTCATCCCCCCGCAACTGCGAGGCCAAGATTAAAATTTAATCGGCTATTAGACCAAATCACAGCCTCGGAACGGATCCCGGGAAAGCGGTACGCGTACAGCCAGAGCCCACACCTGCACTGCAGACGCTGCGGTGGGACCGCTATCGCTTCTGGCTCCCAGACAGGAACGGGTCACTTGTGGCTGAGAGCCGGACACTCTTGCCAGAGAGAGGTAACAGCTGCTCTGCCTCCCCAGTAGAGTGCCTTGTACGAGGGGTAATGAAGCCAGCAACAGGATGTGAACACTGGAGGGGGATGATGGGAACAAATGCCCCGATGGTGCACTCGAAGATGATCCCTCTCCAGTAAATCCAATGCTTTTTTTGTGTTCTTCTGCAGAAACCCCCCGAAATGCAATTTAATTGTTGGACAAGCTTTACTGGCATTAACGGCACGGAACTTCGACAAATGTTCGGGGCGATCCAATGGTAATCGCGAAATCAAGGACAAAAAAAAATAAAAAAATCCGGGAAATGCGAAGCTTCGACGGCGCCAAAAAAATGCCAACGTTTCCAAACAGACCAGTTGCCCCCAGTGTACTCAAGGTGAAGCGACTGATTTAGTCAGACGTAGCCTTGTTGACAAGCACAATTGCTCAACACAACCGACAGATGCTTAATGAAGGTACAGCCCGGTCACATGAAGGTCTTGACAACACTGAAGCACCGGGGGGGGGTCCTCTTTTGTTACGGTCTGCCCGACACTGCAGAATTGGCACTGAACTGGGTTAGGCTTCCGCTTTGGCAGGGATGGAAGCCCCATGTGGAGCCGCTATAACACAAGAATGAGACCAAACGGTTCGCTCATTCATGGGGGCGGGGAGTGGGGGGTGGGGGGTGGGGGGCGGGGGTGGATGACGAGGGACATCTGCTCGACATTTACCTCGTGTTTTATCATCAAATGAGCGCAAATGCTCGAGCCCAAAGTGTCCGCTCACCGGGATCTTCGGATAACAAATGCGAGACTCGGAAACAGGAACGGCGGCGGCTATGGATGGAGGCAATTACCGGGTGTAACAAATTATGAGCCGCATTGAGAGTAGAAATTAATTTCTGCTCAAAACATACAGACTGGTGGTGCGGTGAGAGTCTGTCATGACAAACACTAATTGGTTCCCACAGCAGTGGGGAATCCTGTGGAAGCTGAAACGCATCTGGTGTCTCCAGTCTTGCCTCCGACTGTTGAGTGCGTTTATTTCTCTGCCAAGCGCTAACATTTAGCACATCGGGATACCAGTGGGTTGAGAGGCACAGTCCAGATGGAGAGGGTACGAAGAGAACGACCCCGACTGCTTCACTCTGACAGAAAAAAAAGCCTTGTTGCCGGGAGTCATCGAGTGTAAACACCAATGTTTGCTCGCGATCCAGTATTTGTATGGACCGATGATGAGGTGGAGCGGCTGCTTGCAGTGACCCTGAACTCCAAGGAGGGTAGATTCCAAGAAAATGGCTACTTTCAGAAGAAGAGGACGACGACACCGACCACATGGAGATGGAAGCTACCGCAGCGTTCACGGAATGATGGCCATGGACTATCAGGTGGTTGAAGTGTTTTTATCTCCGCCCTGCACCGCTTTGCCGTGTGAAGAACCCCCGTTAGCCGTTAGCTAACGCCACTCCATCTATTCCGCACAACATGTAGATGTTCCTCTGCGAGCCCTTGAAACCATGAAGCCATTTTTAAAAACGATGGTTGTCGCTCTGGACAAAAATGGACCGAAGCCGTGAGAAATGAAGTATCTGGTGATGGGCGTGGCTTAGTTCACCAAGCGCCCGATCTCCACCAAGCACCTACTTCATGTGACTTCCCATGGAACCATGGACAAGACCCTGCCGCGGAGTAGGAGCTCAGATGATTCGAGTTCCTGAAAAGGTTCTGGCAACTTTTTTTTTCTCCTTTGTTTGTTTTCTGAGGAGAAAATTATCCAGGTAATGAGGCAAAGTGTGAGCAAAAGTGACTGCCTGCTGGGAGGAGTTAGCCTGCCGGCGGGGCAGAAACACCTCGAGGATGTCAGATGGCCTGGTTTTAAATAGGAGCAGAGTCACCTGCTGGCCCACAGCCTGCCGCCGAGAAAGGGATCGCACATCGCTCGGGTCCACGTGCACGCACACATTATTACGCGTTTCCTCTTCGTTAAATCTACGTTGAATATCAGTCCAAATGATCTCTATGAGTCACTGGCAACACCGTGCACTTCATGCGCAGTTTTTCATCCATCCACTCGTTCATTCATTCATTCATTCATTCATTCATTCATGCGTACTTCATACCGTATATCCTGCAGTCGGGGTTCCAGGGGACTGGATCTCATCCCAGAGAGGCGGGAACTAGTTCTAGCACCCAGAACTAGTTCACTACCTGGTCACCGGTTGACCAGGTATGAAGACACACGACCGCTCATTCACACGTCTTGACACTGCAGTGTCTCCAATGAACCTCCTGCATGTTTTTGGACTGTTGGAGGAACCCGGAGGAACCCCATGCAGAAACACGGGGAGAACATAGAGACTCCAGTCCAACCAGCGAACCCCTTGGTGTGATGGAGAGCCTCTAAACCATCTCCAGATCTTCCGTTTGTGACTTCCAAACCCGTTCTCCTGCAAGGAATAACAAGTAAGAAACATTTTCCCCGCGCAAAGGGTGGATTTCCAAGGATCTCTCCATAGCTGAGGAATCCACTGGAGAAATGGAACACACGTACGCACACACACACACACACACACACACACACACACACACACACACACACACACACACACACACACACATACACTCGGAC
>CAAKHD010032030.1:42005-54067 GCA_901007705.1 Fistularia tabacaria | reverse complement strand
GGGGGCGCGCGGGGTCCGTGTATAAACACCGACCCCTCCCCCCCCCCCCCCCTCACACACACACACACACACACACACACACACACACACACACACACACACACACACACACACACACACACACACACACACACGCGTGTGTTAACTTCTCTGGCTGCATAGCTTTCTGTGTTTTCTCTGTTTATTAGCATGATCATAGCATTGGATGCGTGTGTGTGAGTACATTCATTCCTTCATTCATCATCTGTACTGCTCATCCCGCACTTGGTGGGGTCACGGGGATGCCGGAGCCCATCCCGTCTGTGATTGGCCGACAGGCGGGGTTCACCCTGGATCCATCACAGGGCCACATATAAAGACATACGGCCGTTCACTCTCATTCGCAAGTCCGGACAATTTAGGGTCTTCAATGGGGAGAAGATAGCCATTGACGCACTGGGAGAGAGAATAGCTTCGTGGAGGGTTCACGTTCTCCCCGTGTCTGCCTTGGGTTCCTCCGGGTTCCTCCCAGAAACATGCAGGAGGCTCATTGGAGACCCGACATTGTCCAGATTTACGAATGAGAGCGGATGATTTCACGTCTCTGCCAGACGTATGAAAGACAGAGTGAATGGATTCTCACTCCCACCGCGTCAAGCTAACGGGGAAAGTTCCCTTGCCGTCATCTACCGACGCATTGGACACCTCTTTCCCCTCACTTAGCGACGACCGCGGAGCGCCGTGTCAACATCAACATCTAATCTAATCCTAAACCTCACTGGAATAAAAGCCGTTCGTCCGACGGTCAACGCATTGGGAGCGAGACCGTGTTGACTCCACACAGGAAAACCTCCCTTGCGGGAATCCAACCTCCTCGCAATGAGGCGTAAGCGCGAACCGCTGCACCGCCGCCTGTGTGTGCGACACAGAGAGGACGATGCCGCCTTCCATTCCGACCGCCCGGGCGAAGAGCGATCGGGTTTGTTATCGGTTCGATGACGAACCAAAAGCCGCCACAGTGAATATACTGTCGATGACCCGAGAGGAGCGAGACGTCCAACGGCCGGTTCAATTAACTGGATGGGCGGAGGAGCTGCGGTGGGACATACGTTTTCCCGTGACGGTCTACTTGATGACTTTTGAACTCGAGGATGGAGTTAATCAAACAAAACAATCCACGGTGGCACCCTCACCCTCCTGGATGTGAGCAGATAGAGCCCCCGGTGGACGGCCAGGGGAACCACGGCTTCTCCTCACGGGCCTCAGGGTACCATCGAAATGGAAAGGTAGAAAATTTGAGACGTGCGTTTCACGATGAACGGGCACTATTGGTGAAATATATCGGCGCAGATGGGAGAACATACGGGGAGATTAAATGTCATTAGGAAAAAAGGCCGTGGCCGGCGCAGGAGCGGACGGAGACTTGATATGTGGCGGGAAAAAAGGTCAGCCGGTTCTTATTGAGATAAGAAACAGATGAAAAGGAAAAGGTCAATTCATCAGGTGCCACTTAAATCCGCCTGCTGATAAAACCCATCATCTTCACAACTGAGAACAAACGCGGCATCGTCTGAGAGACGTAGCGAGGAAGGTTCCCGAGGCAGGTCGATGGCCGCGCCTCGCCAACAAACACGAGATCTTCTTCTAATTGTGAGAATAAACTTTAAAAAAAAAAGACATTTTCAAAATGCGTCGCGCAGCCCTTCCTGCTCACGGCGAGAAGCTGCCGGCTCGGATTCCCTCAGAGGTTTTTTTTTCTGTTTGGGGTCTCCATGTTCTCCCTGTGTCTGCGTGGGTTCCTCCAGGTTCTCCAGGTTCCTCCCCATGTCCGACCACATGCAGGAGGTCCTCTCGCCCAATCACTGCCGGGATAGACTTGGAATGAAAGCTGCATTGCCGCTTCGCACATTGCTTTTTGTTCCTGCTGTATATTTGATAAATATATATCTACATTTTTGATACTACTTTTATCATTTTTTAAGTTTATTTTATTCTATTTTATTCCTTTATGATTGTTCTTTGTATTCTTTGTTGCTGCAGCCACATAATTTCCCAATCCTGGGATCAATAAAGTACATCTGATCTAATCTTATCTTATAAGCAGTATAGAGAAGTAATGAATGGAGAAACTTGACGGTGTTAATCTCGCTGGTGCAGTCAGAGTTGCGGCTATGCAACAACCTCTGCTGGACCTTCTATCATGTTAGCGATGGAGGAGCACCGGAAGCAGCGGTTGGAGAAAGGTCGGATCAGGGCCTTTTTTGCGAAGACCACGAGGAGCTCATGGAGCCACAACAACAATGTTCATGTTTTCATCCGCCTTTAGGCGCTCGTCTGCCTTTGGAGGCTCCGAGCAAGATGGATGGGACTATCATTTGAGCACAGACAGAAAGCCTGGCGGGATCACATTAAGGGCTAATTTCTTTCCTGGGTGGACTCTGGATCCATCTCCTCCTCCTCCGTCTCGCCTTCCATCTCTTCTAATGGTCCAGAGACATCCTTCAAGAGACATAACGGGACGGACGGCGAGATGGATGGCGGGATGGGAAGCTGACAAATCCGGTGAGGGTGCCGAGGAGGTGGTCGGGCTCCGGAGCGAGGTTCGACCTCCTTAATGTGCCGACACAGCTGTCGGGAACACACACACACACACACACACACACACACACACACACACACCTGCATGCATACTCGCATGCGTGTGTGTGTGTGTGTGTGTGTGTAATATTTTACCAGCAGCACATGTGTAACCCCCCCCCCGCCCCCCCGGCCTGGATCTTGTTGAGAGGTAATGTAACTGTATTTCATCTAAGGGGGTTCTGGACCGCTGAGACGTATAAACAATGATATTAAAAGCTTTAATTAATCTTAAATTAGCAAAAGCGTGCAATTGGTTTAACTTTTTTTTAATTTTTTTTTTACGAGTCTCAAGTCAGGCTCAGACACAAGCGCTGTCAGTCCAGTGTGCATGTAACGTATATGTGAGACCATTGAGTATTCAAAGCGTGGAAAATGCTGAAAAGTTCCAAAAGATTCAGTTAACCGAGGCTGTCAATTAACATCTTTATCGAAAACACGACCACGTCGTTTCTATACATGGCCGCTTCACTTTTTCCTTCTTGGGAATGGCAGCGGTCGACTGACGGTCGAGGAAAAGCGCATTTCCAACACGACATGGTGGAAAAAAAAGTCCCCCCGCGTTCATTTTAAACCCCGTCTTGACTTTACGCTGCTACGCTATAACGCCGCAACGCGGAAAGTTCGTTTATTTGCGCGAATTTGAGCGAAAACTCAATTTGTTCGTTATTAATCAATTCGTTCGGAAGCCCGGGTTCAACCGAACGTGCCTTCGTCTTTCGGGCAACCGTCAAACCGCCGTCTCTCTTCATATTCAGAGCTATCCGAAGGTAAACTGACAACCCTGCAATGTCGATCATTTAGCCCGTCAACAATGTTAGATGTACCTTCCTTGTAGCTCATGTAGCTGGAGGGAGCATCTTTGTGTCTATATCCCCACCTATTGGTTACATGTTGTTTTTTTAATGTACTTTTGACAAGAAGAAGTCAGTCGTGACATTTGTCTAGTCGTCTGTGAATTTACCAATTTAACGGGTCACCTTTGCGATCATCGCAAAAGCTGCCCCTCCTGATGATTTTGGCGGGAGCCGCCATCGTGCGGACGGATGATCTTCCAACCCTACCTTTGCCGTCGACCAGACCTAGCGACGTGACGGGCGCCCCCGAAGGTAAACGTGTCTGACGGCGCTCGGCGAAGGAAACGAGAAGCGAGCGTCGACGTCTTTTAGCACCCGTGGGTGTCTGCATCGCCATGACGATACAGCGCGGCGTTCGTCCCAAGAAGCAGCCGAACGATACGACGCGAATCCAACTGCGGGGAGGGAGACGTTCTCGTGCGCTCGAGAACTCCGGGGTTGCCTTTTCCAGATGACCTCCTGAGCACGTATTCGTTTGACAGGACTCGCAAACCTGGCCGTGACTCCTTCGCAGAACTCCCAGTCGCGGGCGGGGTGGGGGGGCTCGTTCGGGGACGATTAAGACCGGAGGGTTGTAAGTGGGCGCCGTGAAGGGGGGAAACTCATTACCTCGCGGAGCTTCGGCGTATCATCATTAACGGTTCCGCTATGACACTTTGGAAGTGGGATTCTTTCTTCTTATTTGAAATTTAAAAAAAAAAAGACTGTGGTTAAAAAAAAAAAATACCGTGAATGACACACAGCGCGAGGGAATCTTCCCCTCGCCACATAACTCCGAGCGCCGTTGCGTCGCCGCCTGTCATCAACATCTGCCGCGCCGCTAATTAGCCCCCTGAAAAGCCACACATCACCGCGTTTCGGCGGCGCGAAGACAATGCGTGACACCCGCGGGAGGAAAGGAGGGAGGGAGGGAGGGAGGGAGGCCTCGGCGGGTTTACAAATCGGCGAATACACCTACGCGATGTTAGCGTTAGCATTAAGGAAGCCGACCCGGGGAAGACGTCCGGCCGCAACCAGGGGGCCCCGGCGACCGAAACGAGAGACAGGAAAGATCGGAAGGCGCTGACGTTATCCCCCGAAACGCGGAACAATGACTCAATCGGCGAGGAACCGGAGAGCGAGGGAGAACTTTGGAGAGCGGCTCCTGCGGTACGATGAATGAGACATGTCAGCGGCGCGAGAATAGATCCGCGCCGCAAGAGGTGAGCACATTTCCATGCAGAACACCCACGGCCGGGAGAGCAGAAAGCGGGGGGGGGGGGCCTTCATAAATCCCCCACCGCTCCCGGGGTCAGGCAGGCAGAGAGAGCGTCAAAATTGTTTTCTGGGCGTGAAGGGAAGGGGAGGGGGGGTCGGACTCCTGCTCCTGGGATCGGCCCCTGTCGCAGGCCGCTCTGTCACACCGGGACGCCGGCGCACCTCCTCTGGCTCATATGCCTATTCAGACACTCCGCATAATCCAACAAGTAGGAGCATGTGTGTGTGTGTGTGTGTGTGTGTGTGTGTGTGTGTGTGTGTGTGTGGGTTGGGATACAGAGAGGAGTGAGATTCTGCAGCCCCCCCCACAGGAAAGGGACTCCACAATATTTCTTAGCAACTGAGGCAGCAGGAGGTGCAAAAGCCAAGAAAAGGGCTATTTTTAACACCAGGAGATGCACTGGGACGGCTATGGGACCACCAAGGCCATCTTGGTATTATTATTGTCATTATTCTTATTATCATTATCATTATTCTTATTCTTATTCTTATTCTTATTCTTATTCTTATTCTTATTCTTATTCTTATTCTTATTCTTATTCTTATTCTTATTCTTATTCTTATTCTTATTATTATTCTTATTCTTATTCTTATTCTTATTCTTATTCTTATTCTTATTCTTATTCTTATTCTTATTCTTATTCTTATTCTTATTCTAAATAATACTAAATGTTGTTATTAAGATTGTATGTCAATATTATTACTGGTTTTACTGTTGTAATAGTTCTTTATTATAGCAATATTACTACTACTACCAATGATAATAATAATAACAATAATATTAATAATAATATCATTAATAATAATCATATTATATGTGTTATTTTGAGAAGAGGATCATTGGAGAATCAAAACCAAAAATCAAAATTCTAAAATGCATTCATTCAGCTGCGATACAGCTGATCCTGCTCTCAGAATCAGTGTGTGTGTGTGTATGTGTGTGTGTGTGGGGGGGGTACAACCGTTCACCCCCCTCGTTCACACGTCTGGACAATTAGGGTCTCGAACGAACATCCTGCGTGTTTGCCCACTGTGGGAGGAACCCGGAGAACCCTGCGTAGACACAGGGAGAACATGGAGACTCCACACAGAAAGGTCCCAGTGGGAATCCCACAGAGTCATACACTATGCCACCATGGCGCCCAAATAAAAACATTTTAAATATCTTGGCAAATGCGTACGAAATAATCACAGCAACTGTTTAAAACACGTGTCAAACTCAAGGCCCGCGGGCCAAAAGTGGCCCGCCACCACATTTTATGTGGCCCCCGAGAACATCTTAAAAAGGTCTGAAAATAAATAGGTCAAGCCACTGACCAGAAACTTCATTTCCCACGATTCGTGCCGATCATGTGACCCGCGAAGTGACGGCATCCGGCCATGAGATTGCAGTGGATCCACATCAATTGCTGCAGATGGAAGGCTGTCTCAAGGAAGATGGGAGGGGGAATGCGTTTGTGCTTCGAGGGGAAAAACGGTACGTCTTTTGTGATATTAGGCTGCGCCGGTGGTCTCAGAGTTCAATCCACGTCGTCAGCTAAGTACGCTAAAGCTAGCCTTCCAGGAAAACGACAAATTGTCCAAGGATTAAAAGCAAAACTACGACAGCAGTGAAAGCTAGCTTCGATATGGCTGAAGAAATGAAAAAGGGTTTATGTTGGAACAGAGCAACTGGTCAGCATCATTTTTTTCATCCATGCAAATGCATACGTCACATTTTGGATTTGAATGAGTCGTAAATTCAGAGTTATTTAACATTAAGGAGCTGTTATATTTATTTTACATTGCATACAGTTACATGGATGCTGTTAGAGTTACATGTGGCCCTTTGAGGACGAGCGATCTGCTGATGTGGCCCTCGGTGAAAATTAGTTTGACACCCCTGGATCTTCATCCCGGATGCCAAGCGTCATTGCAAAGAACTTCACCTGGAGCGTTTTCATATTATTCAACTCCCTGCGAGCGACACGACTAAAGCTTGAAGGTAAATATCCCGCGCCCGCGCGATGGTCGTATGATGACGCACTTCCTGCCGGAGGGGGTTCTTCCGGGGACGACTCGCCGGTAAAATCTGGGGTTAAATTCCCACGAGTCCCGGTCCTGAGCAGCAAAGACGAGGATCCCGACGACCTGCGTGCTCGTGGAGGAGGCGCTGGCTGTAAAAAAAGTTCCCGGGAGACAAGGAGTCACGTGACTCGTGAGAATTTCCCAGGCCTGGATGCCACCGTCACACCTCCATCGGGGAGCTCCAGCCTCGAACCCCTAACCACGGCGGCGGCTCACCTGGGCGATCTCGTACAGCAGCTTGTAGTGCTCCTCTCGTTTCCGTAAAGTGCACAGATTGCAGCCCATCGTAGTTGCCGTGGAAACGCGCCGCGCGTCCGATCCTCCCCCCGGGCAGCGGTGCGGACACAGGGGGTCGCCCTCCACGCCGGAGCGCCGGCTCTCATCAGACGGTCATGGGGGTTAGAATCTGAGCGACGTGGAGGAACCTTCAGCACCGGCGGCTCTCCTCTCTCTCCTCTCCCGCTCCTTCTATCTGCGACTCGTGCCGGCGGAGACACTCCCCCTCTCTCCTCCCGACCACACGGGCGCCGGCTCATGAATAATGAGGCCAAGCGGCGTGATATTCATGAGAGAGGCGGCGTCGGGGAGGCGGGAGCAGCGGAGAGAGCGACAGCGCGGCTGCACAATGAGCTCCTTTGTGCGAGCGGTTCCTCCGAGGAGGAGGAGGAGGAGGCGGCGAGGAAAAAACTCCCCGTTCAGAGATTTTTAATTCCGGATTAGATAATCCCAGGGAAAAATGTCAATTTCCGTCTCTGTGAGGCAACATCGGACCCTCACGAGGGCTCCGAAAAACAAGATTTTGTCAAATCCGCCGAGCGCCGCAGGTGTCCAGGGGTCGCCGATCGGAGATCCCGGGCTTCACGTGCATCCCGCCATAATTGCGGCGGAAAAAAACCCCCTTCCTCCGGCAGGAGGCTCGACTCAAGGGCAATAATTGTTAACAAATTGGCCTCCTCCTCTTCCTCCCCTCCCCCCGACGGCGGGGTCGGCCAAGCACGATACAAATAAGGGGCAGATGAGCGCTCATCAGCAGCCCGTCCTTCGGGGGACGACGTAATCCGATTTTCCCCGGCTTCAATTTGGCTCGGCTGCCCCGCAGGCGAACCGCGCAGAATAAAACGCATCCAGGATGAGGAACACCTCCGTTGGAGACGCTGCACGTCAGCCGGTCACCGTCGCTTTATTTTGGACGTTGCATCCGGTGACCCCTGCGGATAGGAAGGTCCCCCGAATGGCCTTTCCTCGTCGGCCGTGAAGTAAGAGCGACACAGGGGAACCCGGCGGCGGCGGAGCAGCATTTTTCGACCGATGTTCCTGGGAGAGCCCGGCGAGAGCTCCTCAGGGGGTTTTTACGGCGGGACGCGCTACTGCGTTTTCCAATGCAGCCCTGCGGCAAGCGGTCAGGGCATGAAGGGGAAGCGGAGCTTCACCTGTCGTGCTGCAAAATAAAAAACGTGAAATGAAACGTGGAATGAATTGCAACGATTTGTGTTATCAACGTATTTTCACTATGATTCGATCCTTTTCAGTGACTTCTCGAGTCACTGAAAAGAAAAATCGACAACTTTCCCGATCAACAACTGGGTGGAATCTGAGGTTTCTGTTTCTCAACGTTCCGCTAATATCACGTTTATGGAAAACGTATGATCCGATGCACACCATGACCTTCTACGGCCTGTCTGACATCTTTCATGGAAGTGTGTGACAGAATTATCTTCGCTTATCGGGACAATACACCGGACAGAAAAGTCAAGGAGGTGAGGCAAGCAGCACTGTGCCTCACCTGAAGGGGGCGCACGTGAGCTATCAGATGCATGTTGCTGCCATACTTTTATCAATAATAAAGGATAAATTAAAGATGAAGAAGATATATTGAAGAAAATACAATAAGTAATAATAAGTAGGACCTTCACAATAAATTTATTGTGGAGAAAGTATTCGTATTCAAATAAAGGCAAGACCACAAGTGGTTTTCAGATTACTAACAATTAGATTGGATGACATAAAAAATCAAGTATTTGAGGAAAAAAATGAACCTTTCTTTCTTGTTCTCCCGATGAGCAGCCTGGATTAAACTGAGCAAAGCGGCGGAACTGAAATCTGTAAAAACAACTAAAAGTAAAAAAAAAATTTAAAAAAAAAAAAAAGAGTTCTCAACATGTAGACTTTTATTTGTTGACAAATAATGCAACGTTTTTTCTGGGTCAAATTGCCGTCGCCGTGACGGCCGTATTTTTAGGCCTCTCCAATCGCATTTCTGACAAGATGATATTTAGGCGCTCCCTGAAGCTCCAGAGGCCGCGTGTGAAATGTAGGTGAACCCTGATACCAACAAAATCAGTGTGTGTCTGTGCATGTGTGTGTGTGTGTATGTGTGTGTGTGTGTGTGTGCGTGTGCGGGATGATGTCATCAGCCCATTGATTCCCAGTGTTATTTACACTTTATATCACAATTTGCCGTCACGTAAAATGAGTGTTTTTACCCCCTGACCATTAAGTCATCCAATTAAGCGAGGCGGGTGAGGTGATTGGATGACACACCCACAAACACACACCCACACACACACACACACACACACACACACACACACACACACACACGCACACACCGAGCAACTGTGTGCGTGGCTTTACCGAAAGATACGAGAGCAAACCGTAAGCAGGGTTGCGTCTTGAAAATGTTTACTTACTTGTTTTTTTTTACCACGGACGATGAATTATTGAGGAGCCTGCCATCTCTAATTCATGTGGGAATGCGACCGCGGATATAAATAGCGCATTGGCGGCCGTCCTGCATGATAACGCGTACTGGTGGACCCGCTGCCTGAAAATCCACCCGTGTTTTGGTTTTTATATCAATGCAAATTAGAATAATTAATTAAGAATTACCGCGTTATTTTGTCCCGGTGAATTCATTATTAATCATTCTCTGATAATACGACGCCTTTTTCGGCGTCTCGCTCTGCTAATCAATCGGGAATAATGACTTGGTTCAACACCGTTGATTAGAAAGAGCCGGAACATCCTCAGCTGAGGGATGATAAAACACTTCTTTAATGTGCTTTCATTCTGACGCCTTTTGTTGATGATTATTTTTATTTTCATAAACAGATAAACAAATACTTGCATACAACAACACACAACCGTTCACCCTCTCATTCACACGTCTGGACAATGTAGGGTCTCCAGTGAACCTCCACACAGAGAGCCCCCAACCAGGGACCTTCTTGCTGTGAGGAGGAACTGTTAACCCCCTGCTAACCGCTAACAGCCAAACGCCTTGGGAGGAGAATTTAAACCCGGCGGGAAGTTAAAACTGTCAAAGTTCTCAGATCAATAAAAGCACAGAAAACATGATTAATATGCATCAAATTAGATGAAGGACAGCGAAAGACTATAATCGATGAATGCATGAATGACAGAAGACGATGAGATCCAGTCTGTCGAGTGAGGATTCCTTTCAAGGCAAGTTCTTTTATAAGCGTCAACGCCGCTTTTGACCTTTTCCGATACTCAACGCCGCCGTTCCTGGGTGCGTTTTTGCCACAAATGAGCGTTGAAACGTCGCGCCGACTCAAACACATGTAGAAAAGACGCGACCTTTTCAGCGTTCGGTCCGATGCACGGGCTCCGAGGAGGAACGGGAACAAAAGAGGCAGTGAATGAAATGTACAGCCGCCGGCTCTGCGGGGCGCCGCCGTCTGTTTGCGCAGCCAGTCATCCGCAGGCTGCAGGCGCTGGGGCCTCCCTTAACGGCTATACACGCAGGAGACACATGACCTCAACAACACCTTCGGGGCAGCAGAGACACACAACCGTTCACTCTCTCATTTACACGTCTGAAATTCACCCTCTCATTCACGTGTCACATAAAGACAAACAACATTCGCACTCTCATTCGCTTCATAGAGGGACGTACAACCATTCACCGCTATTCACATGTTAGATAGAGTCATACAACCAATTCACCCCTTCATTCATACGTAGACATGCAACCATTCACTCTTTCATTCACGTCGTCGGGAGACACAAAGCCATTCGTCCGCTCATTCACACACGCGGTATACATACATGAACCCATTCACGCGTCAAATCGAGAGAACAATTCACCCTGTCATTCAAACCTGTTGTACAGAGACATGAACCCAGTCCCTGAAATTCACCCTCTCATTTACATGTCATAAAGACAAACAACGTTGACCCTCTCTTTCACTTCATATCGAGTCATGGAACCAATTCACCCCTTCATTCATTCACAAGACATGCAACCATTCACCCTGTCATTCACACATGCAGCAAAGAGACGTTCACCCATTCACCCTCTTGTTCGCATCTGATGCAGAGACGGACAAAAATTCACTCTTTTGTTCACGCGTCTTAAAGCAGGCATGTTCAAAGTCCGGCCCGCGGGCCAAATGCGGCCCGTGGTCCAATTTACACCGGCCCGCGGGCTCTGTCATGAAATCAATAACATGCGGCCGCCAGCATTGCTGACCACAGTATAAAACACAGTGCACAAAAAGCTATTTTACATTTATATATTTTGTTATTTTCCTGTTCACATGCTTTGAATTTAGAAGATCATAGTGAGAATTTAATAGTGAATAATATGTAATGTTTCAAATGAACCTAGATATAGTTCATCTTTCTGAAAGTTTTTCCAGACAGACTTTTCCCTCATTTTATGTGGTATCCAAATATGAAAGACAGAGTGATTTTGGTAAAAACTTTAGATCTGTGTGTTCTGTGTTAGACATGAAAAGTATGCCATTTGCAATAAAAAAAAAAATAAAATAAAAAAAAGATGAAATAGCTCATTTGCATTTCATGTTAACGGTTCAAAGAATGTCAGGCTGAATGGTCGGCCCTCACACGTTTTCACCTCACCCTCTTTGCAAAACGTTTGGACGCCCGTGTCTCAAAGAGTCTCATCTCGAGACATAAATGCATTTATCCTCTCATTCACACATGCGGTGTGGAAACATGAACCCATTCTGCCTCTCATTCACACATCACATAGAGACGTACAACCCCGACCGCACCCTGAGGACCTCCTGCACCGCACTTGTCAGGTGGCAGCAGCCTTCATGCAGGTCCTGAGAAATGACGGGGACGATGTGGTTCCTTGCAATTTAGCCTTGATGTTGTTGAACCCCCCCCCCCCCCCCCCCCCCCACACCCCCCCCCCCCCCCCCCCCCCCCCGACGGAATATACCTGATTCCAACTCCCAGAGCAGCCGCCCCGCGCGGTAGCCTGTGCAACAA
>CAAKHD010032030.1:29785-41709 GCA_901007705.1 Fistularia tabacaria | reverse complement strand
TGTGTGTGTGTGTGTGTGTGTGTGTGTGTGTGTGTGTGTGTGTGTGTGTGTGTGTGTGTGTGTGTGTGTGTGTGTGTGTGTGTGTGTGTGTGTGTGTGTGTGTGTGTGTCCGCAGACGATCCCCTACTTTGGGCCTATTTTCGGGGGGGTGAGGGACGGCATGTCCATCTACATCCAGGGCTCCGTCCCTGAGGAGGTCACCAGGTAAGTTGAGGAGGCCAGGAGTTCACCTTCTCAAACCTGGCTCGAGATCCCCGGTTCCTACTATGTTCTGCAATTCTGGACTGTCTGGTTTTTCACTGTCGCCATGGATGTTATTATGTACACACACCCACCCACACACACACACACACACACCCCACCCCCGCTGCCACGGCGTGATGAATAGTGATGATTCCAGATGCAAGAGGAACTGGACCGAGACGTATATCTGTAAATCTGCGTCAGACGTCTGAGGTTTCCGTGTGTGCTCCTGTCGCTGGAGGTGTTTAATCATATTTGTGTCCGCAAACAAGCCCTCTGTGCACCCAACCTTGCCTTTCCCATCATCTGACATGTGGAACAAAAAGCTCTCCAGTAGAATTAAACTGCACCGGCAGCCGGCTGAAGAGATTTCCCGGATAAATGTTCGTTGGAAAACAGCCGCAGACCCCCGAGGATGAGTTTTATGTCTTTGTCAGAAATTAGAATTGATGGTTGATGTTTCCTCACTACCAAAGCTGCAGCTTCCACCGCCGTTTATCGAGATCCAAAACGCGACGTGCGGTGAGGATCTTTCATTTCCTGGCGTAAGAACACACAAGATCAGATGGTTCTGATCCTTTGGGTCCCTGCGGTTTGGGCTTTTCCCTTTTATTTGCAGCACAAAGAGACGGAGGATGCCAACCTGTGTGCGGAAACTCGTCAAAATTTGGACATAACCTCGTGTGAGGCTGCAGAGTTCCTGGCCTTGTTTCTCCCTTACCCAGTGTGGGGATGCAGGTGGTATTGCTGCTGCGGCCAGCCGTCACCGCTCCCGGTAACCTCCGACTCCATGCCTCCCAGAGCTCAGGGCCAGATGGCTGTCAGCATTCCGTTCACGATGATCTCGGCAGCCTCCAGCCGTCCCCTTGCTTGACTGCCTGCGGTACACCTTTGTGCGGTACCAGTAATCTCTGGTGTCCTGCAGCTAAACCTAGATAGCGTCGACCTCAGCTTCGGAAAAGTTGGTCGGCCCGGAAAACAAATCTTGGTCAGTCGGATGAGAGAGAGAGCGAAATCAATTGTGGATGGTTGAAATTCTCCCTAATGTGGAGCATACATGTCCAGCCTACTCTGCCCGCCGCTGGGCGAGCACTGGTCAATGCCTTTTTGGTGGTGGATAAGGGTATTTTGAATCGTGAGAGGAAGAGGAGGCGGGGATTATGAGAAACAATCAACTCGAGGGGACACTCCGCTTCTGTCCTCAGATGATTCTGCAAAAACGTCTGCTCTTCCAGGCCTTGTCCTTCACAGGGTCATTTGGGGAACCAGGAAGGTCACCTCATTTGAAAGCTGCAATATAATCAAATGCGGTTTCGCGTGAAACCCCTTCCGAGGCTGCCAATTCTACACCACAGCTGTGTTTGAGTCGGGCCAAACGTAAAAAACATCCCCAAATAATTACAAACCTACACACAATAATTACCTGTCCGCTGCACCCTGGGCTTATTAGCTTTTCTTTCCTCGACATTTTGCTTTTCCAGCCCACACGCCCTGAGCAGAAACATCGAAACACAACGCACGGCACCCCATATCATTAAATCCGCCGGCTAAGTGGCTCAGCAAATAGCTGATGACATCCACCGGCCTGAGAGATGGAGGTGCTTCTTAAGAAGAGGAGAAAGTAGAGATGAACACTAGAACAAAAGGCCAAGTAGGCGAAAGAATCCAACCATTAGTGGGCATTTTACACCGGAAAAATATCTTCAGGTCATACCGCATATATATATATATATATATATATATGGAGAGTTATTATGAAGTTATATCAGGTATTCAACCGGATCACACGGCAGATGTATATATATCCTTTTTAAGTGCGTGTCCAAATCTAGACCAGTATGACACTCGCCACGTAATTGCGGTTGCAGGCGGAAAGAAAACAATCAGTTGAAGGGCGTTTGTTGGCTGCCGGCAGCTTCATCAAATCATAAAAGTAACATATTGATTTAATAAAGCAAACCGACATTTTCTGCTGTTGTTTTTATTCCCCGCATCATTTTCAGTCTGTTCGCTCACAGCCAGCGCACCATCTGCGACGCACCGGTGAAATGACTGCGGCGCTGAGGTTCAGTGTAATCAGTGTTCGACTCGTTCCTAATTATCCGGCGGCAGCGAAAACAGGTCTAGAGAGTTGAAAGTAAACAACAACAAAAAAAAAAAAAAAAAACAGATCTCAATCACATCTGCCCAATAGTTGAGATTTTCTCTGCATCAGCCGTCGCTCCTTGTACTATAATTTCTGCTATGATGCTTCGTCGAGTGCTCCGGGCCGTGCACTTTGCGGGCTTCACTGGTGCCCGGGATTGGCTTAGAACGCGCCAGAACGGGAATGGCCACAGATCCGATGGTAATTACAGACCCGCCGACGGATAACACGCATATTAGTCTGGAATTATGATGACACCCGGGGGGGCGGGAATGCTATTTTCTATCGTCCTGATAAGAAAATAAGTGCAAATGACAACCCCCAGAGAGGGAGAGGGGGGACGTGAGTGATTTAGCATGCCGCTTTGCGCGCCGGCGTCTTCGGTTTCCAATTTATGGGATCGGATCACTGTGCGATAGGTGATGTTTAAGCGAGCAAGTAAAATCAGAGGCTGTCGGCACACAGGACACATCCCGACCATATGAGTGTGCACTTGGAACTATTAGTGGAAATTGTATGTAACGTGTGCATGTATGTGCGCAATGTATGTCCAAATCTGGACACTTTCTGCAAAAGCCTTTTCATATCGTCATTTGAGAAAATGCGCAGGTTCTCATTTTGAAGGAACAAGGAAGTGCCCGATCGTCCAGGTCGCATTCACTCATAGGATGAATGGATAAGGCATCTCAATGTCAAACGTTGTTAAAGCAATGACCTTTGTCATCGGGGAGAGAAATGAAATGGAGGATGCGCCAGGTTTCCCAGACACGATGTCTGAAAAGGCAGTTTATGGAGTCTTTATAGCTCCGATGCAGGTCTGCGCCGGTTTGAGCCTTGTTAACAACACTGCATTTTTTTGCATTAGTGTCTGTTTTATGTCAGTTATGTGAGCATTTTCAGAATAATCAATGTGTCTGATTGATTATTTTCGATGATGAAACCGAATTTCTCATCAGTGACTTCATATCCACAGCTTTGAAAAAGACAAGCAAGAGTCCTTGGAGGGATGGGAATAATTGGTGCATTTCTCAAGGAAACCTGGGAAAGCGAAACTCCCTGGAAATGCCTGCCAACCTGAGAAAAACAACTTCAGCCTGTCATCATATTGCTCTCTGGCAACCGCCGATGTACAAAACAGGATTGTTCTCAGGTTTTGCACGTGTGCTGCTTTCTCCAAAGGAACTGCCCCGGGGTCGTAGCCGATAGGAAGGCAGACAATCAGTTTCGTTCTTGCAGTCGGCGTCCGGGGGTGGGTGCATTCGTCCTAATGGTCGGTTGGAAGTAACAAGCACACAAACGATCCACCAAAGATACTTCGGTTTAGCATCAAGGCAATCCAGGGGGAGAGATATTGTTGACGCGTCACGAGGCATATTTTGATATAACAGGGATCAAGTCTCCAATAGGAGGGTTGGCTGTTTTCTCCCCCGACTCCTGCCGTCTGCGTGCAGAAGCGTCCTTGAGCAGGACTGAAGCCACAGTTGCTTCCGGTGGACTGGTTCGCGCCCTGCATGCTCGCTCTGCCACCATTTATGTAGACAATTTACCATGATAGTCATCACTATGTGCATAGATTTGAATGGCATGTCCTTGCTCTTACTTGTTAGTACAGAACGTATATATAATATTTGCTGAAAATGAATAAATCTCAATGTATTACTTAAAGGTGGTTTTTCCCACTGTCATTGGGATGCGCCGTGTTATTTGATTTATCTCTGACTGAAAGACATCTGATCCTCGACAAGAAGTAGATCATTTTTCATGGTTTACTTTTCATTATTTACATGAGTTTAGTATCAATTCTAAATATGATCAGTCCTCTTGGTAACTTGAAATAGTTTCCAGTACCTACCTTGAACATATCTGTTTGAAAAAACGAAGCAAAGACTAAGTAAATCGAAACAAAAATTATCCCACACGATAACATGTTGGAATTACACACAAAAATACCCACAAGGCGGCAAACCTTTGTGTGTTAGGACAGGGATTTATTTATTATCAGGGATTTATTATTAGCCTAACAATCCCCTATTCAAATACCACCTCAGGAGAGCTGCCCGCATTAACATAACCACGCACGCATTAGCATAACAACCCCATTCAACGCAGTGCAGCCCAACGATGCATACATTAGCATAGCAGCATAGCGCATCCCATTCAACCTGGACCTGTGCCACCCCCCCCCCCCCAACCCTCGCACTTATACACCGAACACCCCCCGTCGTCTGTTCCAACTGGAGAGGTCCTCTGGGAAAACTCACGATTCCTACCTGTTGGTCCTCATCTAAACAATATATAGTCAATATGTACACTCTATAAACGTCCAAAAGTGCAAAAGTGTAAAATCCATGTAAAATGATTGAGTGTGTCGGGAGCTTTGTGGAAATAGTTTCCCGCTCGCAGTACACGGCAGATTGAACCGAAGGGGGCTGATGTTCACAAATCAGCCAAAGGTTATGAGGGAAGGGGAAACATTGTGTGTCTGAGCGCCGCACTCTCTGCATCTGCCTCCTGATGCTCGCAGGAAACACTCCGGTAAAAGATGAGCTGGTTAGGAAGCATGATGACGGTGGACAGAAACCGAACCCTGACAATCATGCGATTGCACAAATGTTGTTGTGGACATGCATCGCACCGCAAAATGCCGTTGAATCACTCAAATATTGCTCTGCACGTATGACTTCAGGTGCAGGGCATTCCACCCCCAAAACGACTGCAAAATAGATTTCAAATCTCAGCTATTTTTCTTCGTCTGCGTCCTTTATGGGTTACTGGCTCTATGCTTTCATTAAAGAGCACTGTTTGCACACTCAGTGGTCCATCATTTTTTCTTATTATCCCACTAAGTCATAATTATATACCACAATATCGATAGTGCATATTTTTCATCACCCTGACGTCGGTTACACACATGCAACACCATGCAAGAGTCACCGGAACTTTAGAAAAAAAGAAAAGGTTTCAAAGGCGTAAACTCGGAAGTAGAAAAGGGCAACAGAGAGTTGAAGAGCATTGCAGGACAGAAGATACAGATGCATTCCAGTCATGCAAACTCTATCGTAGACATTATGGTTATTGCAAGCTGAAATATGGTCAGTATTGCTTTATTGCTAAACACGATTGAGCGTATCGCGCTCCGCGGTACCAGACCACCTTAGACCGCAGATCAATGATAGATTTAAGTGTGGTTTCATCAGATGTGCAGCTGTATGCACCACTCTCTTGGGTAAAGTGGCCTCCATGTAAGAGGCAGAGATGAGAGACTGACGAACCTTCATCCATGTCCAGAGGGCACTGACACAGCAGAGAAGCTCCTCATTGGCACCATGTGTGGATGGGATTCATCCGGAAATACTGAAGGAACTACTCACTGTGGTACTGGCTTGTCTGGAACGCCTTCTCGTTGACCCTGGAGTTGGGGACAGTGCCGAAACGGGACGGCGGTCTGGTTTTTCAAAGAAGGGGGCCAAAAGCCGTGTCTCTACGACAGAGGGTTCATGATGGAGAAAAATTTTAACAATGGGTTCCAGAAAGGGGATCGGACCTTTAAATCCCGGAGAACAATGTGGATTTAGTCCGGAGACAAACTCCCCGGGGGGGGGGTCATGGGCGTATGCTCATCCCTCTGCCTGTGCATTGGAGATTTGGAGAAGGCAAATGACCCTGGCCCATGGGGCGTTCTGAAGGAGGTGCTATGGGACTGGGGTGGTCACAGGGCTGTTGCATTGAGCCATCAGGTCTTTGGACAAATGTTTGGAGAGCTCCGTTCATATTTTTGGGACAACTATTTAAGTACTTGCTCTGTTATAGATTCAGTTTGCGATATTCGTGGACAGGACTTATTGGTCGAGTGACAGTGAAGACTGTGTCCAATATGGAAACCCAGAGACAGCTTCTCTGCTTTTTGGAAAAGTGGTCTGGATGAGGCAGGATATCCAAATCAGAGGCCGTTGTGCCGTCCTGGAAACTGGTGGCTTGTCCCCTGCAGGTTGGAAGAGAAGTACAACCCCGAGGAAAGGAGTTTTAAGTACCTCAGTAGACACGAGCTAAAGTGGAGCCACTGCACCTTTGTGTCCAAAGTAGTCAGTCGAGGTTGTTTGGACATCTGACAAGGATGTCCACTTCCTGTTAGTGGAGTTCTGTGCATGACCTCCTGGCAAGACACCCCACGGTTGTATATCCATTCGAGTCTGGGAGCTCCTCGAGATACCGCAGGAAGAGCGTCAATAAGAAACACCATGCTGAAGTGTGGTGGATAAATCTGACAGAAAATACGCTGGTTGACTGGGATCCCTGTCCACATGATCTTCAATTTACATCTCCAGAAGAATATGTCTCACGTTCTAGAGAAGGTCGGGGGCCATGGAATCTGACGGTTCCATACTCAGGCTTACACTGTGGAAGCTGCTCTGCAGACTTGCTGTGGCAGCACCCTGAGAACGGATTAGTGGGTACCAGCGAGGAAGCTGGGTGTCAAAAACAGAGGGAGAAAACCTCCAGGAAGAAAACCTCCTGGGCAAGGGGGCTCACTCAGGTCTCTGCAAACGTCTAAATGAACATCTACGGCTTCAGCAGTCACAGAAGCAAAAACCCAGATGCGGAAGGAATTCGGACACAAATGAGGAATGAGTTTCTCGTGGCCTCAGTTGATAGATGATTGGGGAAAGTTAAGCACATGTAGCACTCTTCATTGGCATATGGAGGGTCAGGAAGAGTGCTTAGCAGACTGGGAAGATGGTCTCCATTTCAGATCGGGGCCAGAGGGTGTATTCACTCAAACCACGGGGAGATCACTCGGCTCAGCATCCCAGGAAAAGCTTTCTCTGGGGTGCAGGAAAGAACACACCGGCCATCTGCTGAATCTTTGATCCAGAAGGAAAAAACACAGCTTCTGTTCTTGTCGTGGACCATTGGATCAGCTCTTCCCTTCCACGAATCCTGGAAGGCTCATGAAAGTCCACTCATCCTGTCGACACGGGCTCTGTGGACCCGAAGGAAACTGCAACCCGTGTGGATCTTCTGAAGACTAAGAACCCCCAGTCAGTAATATGAGATTTCTGGACACAGAAATCCAATTTCTGTCACCATATTTGTTTTTTAGATCAGAAATACTGACTGGATAAGGACAGGGACAAAAATGCTAGTGCTACAACTGTGGCACCATAAATCCACTCACTCCACGAAGAAACAATACATATAAACTGTACGCCTGATTGATTGATACAAACGTGGATAGCCAGCTAGCTAGATCGCGACCAAACGTTGTCCTACAATCTGTGGGAACAATTGCTCGTCGTTGAAATTGTATCGGTCGGTTTAAACTCACGGTTTGGCCATTCCATCCACACCTGAGCACTTAATATATTGCATGTTATTTATACGGAAAAAAAAAGGGGACCCTGACCTCGAACGGCAGTCAGTCCCCTTGATAATTCTGTTCAGGTGCATCCTTGCTCTCTTCCTCAACCTGTTCCGCTGCTGACATCGTAAGCTAATGCGTTGCGTTTAATCCCCGGTCGCGCTGCTAACCCCGGGATGCCCCGCTGCCGCCAGACCCTTCACACGGGCAGATTCATCGTCAGCCATTCTGTGGACTAATTGCCCCCGGCGCTAGCGTAGCGAGGTCAGTTGTAAGCATCACAGGTTGTTGGTTCACACACATGCTAAGTTGGGCGGAGGACACTTTAAACAGCAACACACACGCCACACACACCAATTTTCTTTCATGGGAGTTTCCTTGACTTGAAATTGGTCATATTGGCCATCCGCCGCTGAGAGATATTTAAGCGCCAAATAATTTTTTGTGACAGACTGCATGTTGCTGGAACATAAATCACAGTCAGATGAGGGGAGGGGCGTGATAGTAGAGATATATCTCCCCGCACTCTCCTCCTGATATGGATCTAATCTATTCACTTTGGATCGCATTCACAATTCATCTCCCCCCCCCCGCCGCTCCACCCATATCATCAGCCTCTTGTCTCTCCGCATAACGTCCCGCCAATTTCCTCCCCGTCGGGCAAAGCGGATGAATGCGCCGACAATGAAAACATGAACAAACAAGTCCGCTTGGGTTTCATAGGACATCAGTCACGTTAACGCCTCAAACAGATCACACAAGTATGGGAGTTATCCACCTCATTTAGCCCTTTCATCGGGCGCGGGAGGGATGTGGCGGCTGAGGACCGCTCGTCGGGGACGTGCCTTTGTCTGCTCAATTTTAATAGCTCTTAATGACCGTCTATTTAACACTCCTTGAGATTCCAAGGTGTTTCGAGCACTCTGCCTTTGTTAGCGTCGCTCAGCGGCTCCCTTGACTTCATCACTGCTGTTGACCCTTCCATCTATCCGATTAAATCCAATTTACCACCGCCGTTGGCCACTTTCCCAGGGATGCTCGCTGGGGCCTCCCCGCAAAGGGCCTCCCCGCCATTCCCCTCGGTAGGAAACCGGGAAGCGCCCCCACAATCTGGGGTCGAGAAGAACTCTTATTTACTCGGACGACAAGTAAATAAGAAGAAAGAAAAACAAAGGCGCCGTAAAAACAGAGGTGTCGCTTTCCCGAGGCTCCAAAGAGGAGCTGTTGCGTCAACGACGCGGTGCAAAGTTTGTCAAGTGCTACAACCTGGGAGACAGAGGAGGGAGAGCTGGAACGTGGGGGGGAAACGATTTCGGGTTTCATTTTTACAGGTCAAGGTGTTGAGAAATCGATGGGCTGAAAACCGGTTTATTGCCGACTCGCGGAGGGAAAATGAGAGGACGCCGGAAGGCAGCAGGTTGTTTTCTCACTCTCGCAGCCCGGGATATTACATCACAAACACTGACACGGGGCTGCGGCCGAGGACGAACAAGCACACGTGGACGTGCACTTCCGCAGCTGGAAGGATGAGACCGAGAGGCTCGGGTGGGAGAAAGCCAGCAAATATCACTTTTGTGATTCATTATTTATTTAGCTTTTTTAAACCGCCTGCCATTTCAGCTGTGTCTGATGTGGAGTTCTGAAAAATAACAGATTAAAAAGCACCGCAGAGGAGGGTCACATTTACGGACGTGATGAAGCAATTTGGCAAAGGCCTTGTAATTAATTCTGACAAAATGCGGAGCAGCTTCTCAGATTTCTTTTTTTGAATTGAAAAAAGAAACTGATTTTTTTTTTTTTTTTCGGCATTGGACTCCTTTCCGGCGAGGGTTGGACTCCAGCAGGGCTGTCCCTCGTCAATGAATCTGTTCATAACTTTTATGGACAGAATTTCTAGGCCCAGCAGGGGTGTTGAGGGGATCCGGTTCGGCGACCTCGGGATCGGGTGTCCGCTTTTTGCAGACGATGCGGTTCTGTCGGCTTCATCGGACCGAGATCTCCAGCTCTCGCCGGAAACGGTTCGCAGCCGAACGCAAAGCGGTCGGCATGAGGATCGGCACCTCCGGGGAGGAGGTCCTGCCTCAAGATGAGAAGTTCAGGTACCTCGGGGGCTTCTTCACGAGCGAGGGAAGGACGGAACAGGAGATCGACAGGCGGATCGGTGCGCCATCGGCAGGGATGCCGACTCGGCGCCGGTCTGTCCTGGAGAAGAAGGAGGATCCGGTGGATCAATTCACCGGTGGATCTACGTTCCCCCCCTCACCTGTGGTGCTGTGGGTCGTGACCGAAAGAAGAAGGCCACAGATCCAAACGGCTGCAAAGCTTTGTCCGCAGGCTGTCCCTTAGAGATTGGCTGAGGAGCTCGGAGGGGCCCAGAGTAGAGTCGCCGCTGCTCCGTGTGGAGAGCAGTCAGGCCAGCGGTTGCTCAGGCATGCGGTCAAGATGCCTCCTGGTCGTCTCCCTGGTGAGGTGTCCCGGGAAAACCCAGGACACGCTGGAGAAACTATGCCTCTAGGCTGGCGTGGGTACGCCTCGAAGAGCTGGACCAGGTGGCCGGGTTGAGGGAGGTCTGGGCCTCTCTGCTTCGGCTGCCGCCCTCGCGACCCCATCCGGGATAAGCGGTGGACAATGGATGGATGGAAACTACATCTATCTTCAGTGGGTATTTCATTAACAGCCACTATGTCTACACTGTGAGGGAAAGAAGCACCATTGTACTTATGATCCAGCTGTGCGACTACAAGCACGGTATTTCACTCGGTAACTCACTGGTGTTTTTTTTGGGGGGGACGTGGCTTTATTTGACATTTTAATTCCCCGGTAATGAACAGATTTCTCGACTGCACACAAATTCCCTGTCGTGTGTTTCCGTGGTTTAAAGGGTCCGACGTTGGACAGAAGCCCCCGTGCAGCTGCTCATGCCAGTGACGGGCATCAATAACCGGCGTCAGGATGATGGTTGGTAATTGTGTTGAAGGGGTCAGTGTGGGGTCAGCAGGGCTTCCCTGCTCTGTCTAATGAAGGGAACACAACTCTGCCTCACACCGACACCCCGCACAGCCACCTCCAATCCCAGGCCTCATTGCTTACGTCAATCACGCCATCAGTAATAGATATACTGCGCAGCCCGACGCTGCCGGGAGGCCCGACGAACCACGGAAATCCTCTCTTGACCGATGCTGTCCGTCGTTCTATTTATCAGGCTACGTACGTGTCGGCAGGGACGGCCGCTGGTAAGATTAGATGAGCAAAAGAAACATTTGAAATGTAAAATTAATCCACGCATTTCACGATTGAAAGCCCGGCCACTTTGATTTGAACCCTGGCTCGTGTTGTTTCAACTCTAAACCAAAGAAATCAGGCTTGCGCTTGCGGCTCAGCGAGGTTTGGCAGATGTAAGCCTGGGCTAATGACAAGCATAACACGCGGTCTGATGCAACGCGAGCTCCGTCCAATCAACCCCCCGACGCTTGGGATCGTAGAATTCAAGTCAGGTCGGAATTTTTATTTTCAGGGCGCCAAATCACAACTGAGTTGTCTGATGGCGCTTTCCGTGTCGAGCAGGTCTGGAGCAAGCGCTTGGAGACGGCGGCGAGGACACCAGAAACCTGGGACGGATGCCTGGTAGACGATGAGGCGGCCTTCGAGGAGGGGTTGTTTTTCGTCAAAAGGACCCTGATGTGTTCGAGTCTTACATTTAGAATCAACTAAAGTTGTTCAGTCGCATCAGAACTCTTTACATACTGAAATGATAGATTTTGGTTGTCCTTGTCTCGTTCGCTCAGATCGATGTCTGATGAAAGTCGAAGTCCTGACGTTTTATCCGTTCATCCGACGGATCGGGGAGTTGCGGATTGACTCGGTTAAACCACTCAATTTTTTTACGGAATCGCATTAATTCCTCCCTTCACGAATCTCTCATTAAGCAGATACGTTTACGTTGGGTGCGTTTCTTCAAAGTTCCCTTTTAGCTCAATTAGATGCAGGCATTAGAAATCAGCAACTCGTAATCCATCCCCATTGGCTGCCAGCGCGGTGCCTGCGGGAAGTCCACGTCAGATGAGCGACGACGGCGGAGGAGGTCGTCTGGCCCCCGAAGTGGAGCTTGTGATGTCGTTATTAGGTTACACTTGAAATAGAGTTAGGGAGCTTGTTTTACCGTAAGACGAAATGAGG